>JAGDYQ010000186.1:1034982-1367482 GCA_021962125.1 Bulinus truncatus
AGGGTCAAAACATACCGCTGCGTTTTCTTTGACGCATGCGTCATGCGTCAGTCGTGTGAAAACCGTGTGACGTCACGAACCAATCTTTAAGAGCGGTAACACAGACCGGCACGTCGTCTGTCGTGCGTGTCTGCGTTTTTGATGTACTTTCTCAAAAACGCATTGTAAACAATACAAAATGGATGCCTTGACGACACCCATTCAATTACTAAAACAATGAAATTTTATAAAATATTTGTTTCATTGTGAAAAAAATTATTCAAATTTAAAAGAGAAAAGTGAATTATATCATGCTGAAAAAAATAATTTAGTAAATCACAAAAATAACTATTTGTGAAACATTTTAGATTTAGACAGTGTTTAAATAGAGAAATACTAAGACTAAGTGCCGAAGCCATGGGGATGGGGTATTAAAGTATTTTGTTTAATATTATTAATAACTGCTTATCGCCCACTGATACAAACTAATAATATATGAAAAAAATGTAGTATACTCAATTATTACATTTGTTTTAATCAATATCATTATCAAAAGTTTGTATTAAGCTCGGTTTCACACGACTCGACTATGTTTCGAGACAGCAAGTCACACAATGACCAAACCATCACAACATCTATCGATGTAATAAGTCAAGTGATCAGTTTCAAGTCCAATTGTCAAATGTATCTTAACTGAATTCAAATTTATTTCATGTTTAGTTTTCTGCTGTACTAGTTTTTTTTTTTTTTTACTCCGGTTCAAGTAATTAGCCTACTAAGACTAATTATATAAGTCTAACATTAGTAACATATTAGGTACTTCGATGACGATGAGAAAATTCAAAACAGTAATATAAAAGTTTAATATGTTTAATTCGATAGAGCTGGTTGCAAGCTTTCCAATGATACCACACATGGTGTTCTATGTCTTTTAGAACAATTGTTATAATTTTTTTCAGGTATAAAAAGGGGGGTCACTTTTACTTAACATAA
This sequence comes from Bulinus truncatus, assembly GCA_021962125.1. Lineage (NCBI taxonomy): Eukaryota > Metazoa > Mollusca > Gastropoda > Planorbidae > Bulinus > Bulinus truncatus. The sequence goes on from JAGDYQ010000186.1 coordinate 1,035,955, forward strand.
GGAATATATAAAAAAAAAAACTTTTACCAAAGTCTCAATGAGCTGCAGATAAAATTGCGAAGTTTTTTATCTATAGAATGTATATACTCCAAATTTCCAACATAAATACTTTGATGTGTTTTGTTTATTGTCCAGTATTAATAAAGTTATTAAAAAATAAACAAAACAAAAATATTTTTATTTAGAATTTGAAGGCCGAGACTCGCCAAGAAAAACATTTTTATACTAAAAAAACTGTAACTACTAAAGCTGCAGGCCTCAAATTTTCAATTTAGATCCTTGAGTGAAAGTTAAGTAATGTACATTATCATATCAAGCCTTCATTTAAAAACAAAAACTTATCTTTTTTTAATTTGATGGTCAAGATTAACATTTTAATGCTAAAAATTTCTTTTAACTTTTGAACCATGAAAGATGGAAGCCTGAAACTTTCAATTTAAATACTTTAATGAATGATGATTAATGTGCCTTATTAAGAAAATTTTGATCTTGAAAAAGAATTAAAACATTTTTTTTAAATCTGACATCAGCCGAGAATGAATTTTTATTATAGAAAATGTAAAACTTTTAAGCTATTTAAGTTATAGGCCTCAATCTTTTTTTTTATTATTCAAACAGTACAATGAGGATAATTAACTCAAGGCATGTTATTGATTTTAAACATTTTATTTTATTAAACACTTTACAAAAATAAAGCTGATTGCGGTGGTCGACAGCTGGCGTTTTCATTGCCATTTATTATATTTGGTGCATAAGAAAAGAATACATGAATTTTCTGCACCTATTTTTTTAAAACACTTTCAAGTTTCACTTAAAGTTCCCATTTGTCAACTAAGTCATTTCTGGACATCTGTATCTGCAGGAATATTATTACTATTAGTCTAATACTAACACCCTCTCTTAAAAACTAAACTAGACTAGACTATTATGTATTATCCAAGTAGACATTATTTAATAAAAAATAGTAATATTATTCTTAAGTCTTTCATTGTAGACCTAATTACAAATAAAATGGGTTACTAGAGTAAAAAAAATTTTTTTCTTGATATATGTTGACTAATGTTGACTTTTTAAACTTATCATTCTTCTAATACTACTTCTCAAGTTTAATTGTCTCTTATACTAGCAATTAGTTATTAGTAAACATTAGTTGGCTAATTTACATACTGTTTGGTAGTATAATCATTTTCATTTATTAATAAGAAAACAATAATAATTCTGAATACCTAGAGTTAGAGAGATTCATTTCAATGCTTTTATATTTACTTTCTCAAATAATGTTAGGCCTATCAGTATTTGCTAATGATTTTTATGGCTTATTAAAAATACTTAGTATTTTACTCTTATTTTTTTTTTCTTGATATGTGTTGACTTTGGACTTTGTAAACAACCAAACATTAACATAACTATAACATTCTTAATTGACATATATTTCAGCTTAACACAACTATTTTTGTTGACTTTTCACTTTGTAAACAAAACATTCTTCTACTTATGACCTAAATTATAGCTAATTATAATGTAATAGAGAATTATAACAATATATATTACATTTGTATTCATACTAATCATAAAAAAAACAATGAAATTTAGGGTTTTTTTTTTTTCTACTAAAACACTTTTTTTTTTACTGTTTCCTTAGTCCATGGTTGTGGCAATGATCACAGTTAAATTGAATGTTTAGAATTAGCATGTTTTTTTGTTATGTATATACCTTACCTACTTTGCAATCTTTTTTATAGGCTTTTAATTTTATTACAGTAACTCTCAGGTGGTGTGGCAGACCAATTCTGTGTTTTGGGAAATTTATAATCAATTATCACCTTCGCGAAGACCAATCGATTTGAAATTTCTAAAACTTGTGTATTCTTGATGACAATACACTATTATAGAATGTTTGTGTCTATTTATTAAATTCTTATGGAGCCCAAAGTGAATTAATTTTTTGATAGTGTTTATATAAAGAGGGACGGATGGCTGAGTGGTGTAGATAGATACTCGACTGTCGAACTGAGAGTCCTGGGTTCGATCCACTGTAAGAACCATGTGAACATTTTCCAGGTGAAATTTGTTTCAAAGTCGTCCCACAAGTCCACCCAGCTTTAAATGGGTGCCTGACTTAAGTTGGGGAAGTAACGGCAGCTGGGCAAGGGATATAGCAGAATGGCATCTCAAGTTTTGCATTGGTTTATGAATTTAATGAGTTTTGAAGCTGTTTTTTTAGTCTGGTGTGCTATTTTTAATGTTGTATATAAACTTTACCCACAAAAGAAAGGGAAATTCTTTTAACAATATAATAGAATATAAAACTACTAAATTTGAGAGTTTTGTTATTCCACTATGTACATCACTTATTAATTTATACTAACTACACAAACTAAAACAAGATAATTACTTTCGACACTAAAAAGTATAAATATTGATTAAATAAAAGCGTGGCCGCCAGAATAAAAATTAAATAACTGAATAAATTTATTTAAATGTTTGTATGATCTAAGCTATTTTATTAAAAGTATTTTTAAAAAGTTTTTTTTTTTACATTTTTTAAATTGCAAAACAATTATTAAACACAAAAGTATTTTTACTTTTTATTGCTAATTAAAATGTGTGCTTTTCCAAATCATAAAGATGCAATTTATCATTCAATTATTTTTTTTTACTTTGAAATGTTGTCATTAAAAAAAGTTATTTCTGTGCCTTTAAGAATACATGTATAACCAAAAAGAATTCTATATGGTTTTAGGTGACAATACATACTATCTCTAGAACCTTTTATGGCATGAGAAATTGAATACTTTTTATGATCAAAGGATAAAAAAAATTGTTTTCAAGATATCAAAAGCCTACAACTATTTTAAAATAAAGCATTTTTGTAATTCAGAAAGTTTTTAGTTCTAAATAAAAAAAGACAACTCCTGCATCATATGTTTGACTGTTTATATTAAAAGATATTACACACTACTTAGCTCAATAAAAGAGCTGTGTTTTTGCATGACTCAAAAATGATATAATTTTAAAAATAAAGATGCCTAATAGTATTAGTTAATAAGCATTAGAATATCTTTACTTGTATGGATATTTAAAGTCTTTCATCTGAGATTCTGTTATTTCTTATTTGGAAATCTGTTTGGATTACAATGAGTGCTTTGGATTACAGGCTTTTTTATATATTAGTAGCTCTTAGTAGTCTTATAGAGCTGAATTTGGTGCTTAGTTGAATAGTATTTGTATAATTTAAATAGATACGAAGTTACTGTCACCGAAAGTTATTTGGTTGTTAAAAGTACATCATTTCTCTATTTTGATACTATAATCATACTATAATGGTAGCTTTCTTTCTATAATTAAGATTGGCAATATATATTAATGAATACATATATATATATATATATATATATATATATATATATATATATATATATACAGGGGCATAACCAGGAGGGTGAGAGTGGGGGTTCCAAACTGACTCGAATGCCCCACCTGGCCCCCAAACATTTTTTTACATTAAATATTAAGTACATTATTTCATATCATGATGTAGAAAGTCAAAATACAGGGACCCCCCCAAAGAGGTCAAGCCCCCTCCAGGTCCTCCCAGTTCCTAAGTTTAGAACTGTATATCTATATATAAGTATAGAACTAGAACAGGGCTTCTTAAACTATGGGTCGCAACCCCATTTAGGGTCGCGTAGCAAAATTCTGGGGTCGCGAGAGATAAAAATACAATTTAACAGAAAATGTTTTTTAACTTGTAAAATATTAATTTATTTTTCTTTTATATTTGTATGGGGTCGTCAAGAAACTTGCAATCATAAATGGGGTCATGAATTACAAAAGTTTAAGAAGCCCTGAACTAGAATAATGCTGTTCCTGGTTAAATGAATAAATAACTTGATTACTTAACCCTACAGTTCCCCATGATTCATATATGAATCAACCATATTTTCTCATTATTATAATCTTATTATTAACTTTGGCCTAAAAAGGTGAATGTATTTATTCATGTTAACTCAGAGGGATGTAAAAGTTGTTTAGGTGAGTGCAGTCAATTTAACCCTTTCGACGCTAAGCTCTCTAAATTTGCTGTCTTTCCCAGTGCTAAGCTCCAAAATACAAAACTTTCTACCTGTGCTGAGTTATTTTTCCGACCTCAGGTGACCCCAGGACACCAACGGTGTTGGTCATTTTTAGTGTACCCAGATTGGTCTTGTTCTTTTTTTATACTTTTGCTTTGAATTTTTACAGTACGTTCAAAATTTGTCATTTTGTTTTTGTTGTTGTTGTTTTCACAATTTATAAAAAATCTTTTTTTTTTATTTAAAGCTTTTCATAATACTTGTCTGACATGATTTGTTTAGCGTGTATTGTCACTTGCTCTCGCCCGACGTTACAGTAATTGCACTTAAGCCGTTCAGGTGGAGTGTGATGGGAGTCGCCAGCAAATAATGGGGTTTGGCAGTATCACTGTGTCTATAATTATGACCGTTCAGGGTGTTTGGGAGGAGCGATATTAACACGTAGAAGAGATAGATAGTTAGATAGATAATATATATATATATATATATATATATATATATATATATATATAGAGAGAGAGAGAGAGAGAGAGAATTTAGAGAAATAATCATAGTCACGCTATATAAACCGTGTTAAACAAATAATTTATGATTTTGATGTTTTTTCTGTATTGACATTTTTTTAAATAAAATAACTTAGCAGCCACAACTGGGACAAAACAAATACCCCTAAAAAAACAAATGATCTTCACGCAGTAAGCCATACACATCATTTGCATAAAATTGTTGTAAATTATAATGAGTCTAATTTTGTATTGTATGTGGTTATTTAAATTGTTTTTCCATGATTCAAGTCATTAAAAAGTAAGTAAAGGTAAAATGTGATTTTATTTTGAGAAAAAAATAATAAGCATATAAACTTAATTTCAATACAGTTTAAAAGATAACATAATTATTATCCCTAGCATCTTACGCTCATGTTATTAGATGGACCGATACTATAAATTTTCCTAAATTTTTATTTTCTTTTGTGGAGATGGTCAGCCGTGTTACCACTATGTCATTGTAAAACAAGCAATAAATCTGACTTTTAGCTTCAAGTCCCAAATTAAGCCAAACAGTGTAAAGTTTTCCATTCATAAATAATTTCTTAGTCCGTCTAAACATACCACGCTTTTCTCCTTTAGATGGAACAATAAACGGAGGTTAGCTATTGTGGAGACATAGTTTAGAAACGTCGCAATAATATTTGCCTTTCTATCTCAAAACTCATACTAGTATTACTTTCACGCCCCCTCCACCTGAACGTGTTTCTACTCTGAATAATGTACTCTGCGTAACCTCTGTCCTAGCGAAATCTTAGCCCCGCCCACTCCTTTCCCTGCTGATACTATCTCTTGTGGTCAGCTGTTTCCATTGTACAAGTGTCTCCCTGTCCCTTATAGTCAAACTGGCATACCCCGACCCCACTGAATTTAATGTTTCTACTCTGCATAGTCTTGGCCCGTCTTTCCTTGGACAGACTGATAACTAAATATTACATTTCTGACATTATGTATCGTTGACATTGTCACCCTTGCCATTATACAAATAGTAAATGGCAATCTCTGTCCAAGGCCCTAGCAATATAACATTTAAACATTCCTATCCGACAATCACTAAAATCAGTAGGGGTAAAACCAGCCATGCGCTGAGGTAAAAAAAAAAAGTCAGGTAGAAAAAGTCAGCTAGAAAAAGTCAGGTAGCAAAACTTGACCGATCACCGGGACAGAAAAAAAGGCGTGAAGTGGGCGTGTCGCCGTGATTTCAGTCAAATTATTCCATAAAATGAACATAAATATATATTTTCTACATCTTTTTTAAGCGAACCAAGTGAAGAACTAGACAATGCACTTCCCCTCCAACTTTGGCTGAAAACAAACGTTTAGTTTTAGTACAAATGAATGAGATCGACTATAGTCGTCATTAGCAATTTTGCGTAGGAAAAAAATGCGACTAAAGTCGTCCATGCAGCGAGACTGTGAGCGACTATACTGCTATAGTCGTCAATAGCATCGAAAGGGTTAAGAGAATTTTTAGCTGAACTGTGTAGGTCAGTGAGCATACTTTAGAAAACGCACGTCGTGGCAGTGTGTTTTGCCGAAAAACGACACGACAATGGCCTGTCGTGTCTAGTACGTCAAACGTGCGTTTGACGCACCGTCGTGTTGGTGTGGTTATACTTTAACAACAACGTAACATTCATTCCACCAATTATTCTAAACCGTACAGTTCTCGTTTATTGTTGTCCAGATTTTTCTCCCAAGGAAAGTCAAATTTGAAAAAAACATTTATTTGAACTTTCACATTTTTGTTAGAGATTGTAGCACTGAAATATCTTTTCTTTAATGATTTTTGAGCTCTAAATTTTGTTACGTAGATAATCTGTCTATACAGTTATCTTGGATAGACTGTAGTAGAATGCAGATGAGAAGCAATAACCAATTCAATGGAGTCGTGGATGCTGAAGATAAATTAGACAAATGGTGACTGAATAGAAGGCAGTCGGTATTGTGGATGGCGGAGACATGACAGATGTTGATGAAGATGTCGCTGTTATCGATGCTGTAAGATACGTCGAGGATAAATTTGAAGTTTGAGTTGATGTAGGTGTAGTCGCAGTTTGTTTTTGTTTTTTTTTTTTGTAGTCGTGGTGGTTGGTGTAGTTGTAGTCTCACTTCAGGTCGGTATGCCCTGACCTCAAGTACAGCGCCATTGTACCCAGAATGGGATCACAAAATACGATTTTCAATATTTATTTTGTGTATGCGAAGAGCGTATCGAATACAAGTTTTTCAGGTGCAGTGCGTTCTCCTTTTGATGGCTTGAAACTGGAAAGATGGGGGGGGGAGGGGGGTAATCATTTTGTTGAAATATATTTATATAAATATATATGTGTGCGTGTATATATGTGTGTGTATGTGTGTGTGCGTGTGTGTGTGTGTGTGTGCGTCATGGTTCGTTGTTCACCAGTTATTATTATGTCACGATTCGCATGGCTCCAGTAAACTTTGACAATAGTCTTTTGTGTGCCTGTGTGCGTGTGTGTATGTGTGTGTGTGTGTGTGTGTAAATGTATTACACAGTAGTTGTACCGTGACAGACCTTGGATATCCGGCTTTGTCCATGAACTACGCTTGTAGCGGATACATTTTATGTTGTAAACTTTTGTACACTTACTTAAACTGCTAACTTCATCGTGATAAATGAACTGATTTGTGCACCGAATAGGATAAATAAATTCACTGACTTGTGCACCAAATAGGATAAATAAATTCACTGACTTGTGCACCGAATAGGATAAATAAATTCACTGACTTGTGCACCAAATAGGATAAATAAATTCACTGACTTGTGCACCGAATAGGATAAATAAATTCACTGACTTGTGCACCAAATAGGATAAATAAATTCACTGACTTGTGCACCGAATAGGATAAATAAATTCACTGACTTGTGCACCAAATAGGATAAAATAAATTCACTGACTTGTGCACCAAATAGGATAAATAAATTCACTGACTTGTGCACCGAATAGGATAAAATAAATTCACTGACTTGAGCACCAAACAGGATATGATTAATTTAAGTAAAATCCAGCATTTTTTTTTTGAATGTTTTTGGCGGGAAAGAAATTAACACGTTTATCACCATAATAAATATTCATTCTAACATTAAAATTGATTGATTTTCCTATTCAATTTTGTTTAAAAGCGTTTGGTCATTTTATCTTCAGTAGAGCATATTTTGAAATAGTTTGTTTGCAGATTGCTTAAATATATTTGAACACACGCTTAAAGGCTTGATGTAAAATTAGATCTACGTGCATTGACAGTTAGTAGATAAACTTCACATGTTTAATATTGTAGACTTATTACAATTTTAAATTTACAATGGAATGTACACAAAGTTACTTTCACCTAAGCCGACTGTTTATGGTTTACTTTGTTGGTCAGATACTGTGGTCAGCGAATGTCCAGAGTTTACCAGGTCAGTTTTGTTGAGTTTTTCGTTTGATTGTTTATCTTTTTTCATTAATTTCGTTGCGTCGCGCGATTTAAAATTCTATCTATCTACCTCTATCTATATATCAATATATCTACCTCTATCTATATATGAATATATCTACCTCTATCTATATATGAATATATCTACCTCTATCTATATATCAATATATCTACCTCTATCTATATATCAATATATCTACCTCTATCTATATATCAATATATCTACCTCTATCTATCTATCAATATATCTACCTCTATCTATCTATCTATCTATCTATCTATCTATCTATCTATATATATATATATATATGTATATATATATATACCCATATCTATCTATCGATATATCTACCTCTATCTATCTATCTATCTATATATATATATATATATATATATATATATATATACCTCTATCTATCTATATATCTACCTCTATCTATCAATATATCTACCTCTATCTATATATATCTACCTCTTTATATCTATAATTCTATCTATCTACCTCTATCAATCTATCTATCTCTCTATCTAAGAATCCACCTATTTATTTATCCATCAGTCTGTATATCTCCCTTAATATTGCTGTTTATGGGAAGGGGAGTCCGTGTGATAATTGTCACTCTAAGGTCATTTCTGTTAGTGTGAACCAGTTTAATTGATTCATTTCCCTTTTTTTTCCAGTCCATATCAGTTTCACTAACAGTCCAGAGTTTGTACCTGATGAGGTCAACTTGACACTGACATTCGGCAATCTGTCCATCGACCTTGAACTAAGGCGTTGTCCCCATGCGACCTTTGACATCCCGTTGTACACGGCCAATGTGGACGAGACGGGGGAATTTGTGTACAAACAAGAAAATGTGGACAGTGCACATGTGAGTAAATAAACAAGATAACGTGTGTGTGTTTGTGTGTATGTGTTTGTGTGTGTGTTTTTGTACGTGTGTGTGATCGTGTGTGTGTGTGTGTTTGTGTACGTGTGTGGGTTTGTGTGTATGTGTTTGTGTGTGTGTGTGTGTGTGTTTGTGTGTGTGTTTGTGTGTGTGTTTGTGTACGTGTAAGTGCTTGTGTACTGTGTGTGTGTGTGTGTTTTTGTGTGTGTGTTTGTGTACGTGTGTGTGTTTATGTGTGTGTGTGATTAAAATTTAAAAAAAAAACATTTAACGAACCTTACGCTTGAACACCTGAGTTGTACTAATGGAAAGGAGAGGGGTGGCGAGATGGTGAATATAGTGGTGTTCGTACCTCCAGCGGTGCTAGACGTGTGATCGATTCCCGCTGATCTAATGTTTACCAACGACTAGTGTGTTACCGTCAATGTATGAAATACTAAAATGTGTAAAATACTGAAATGTGTGAAATAATGAAATGTGTGAAATAATGAAATGTGTGAAATAATGAAATGTGTGAAATACTGAAATGTGTGAAAACCTTCAAAGTATATAGTATGAAAATTTATACGACGGAGAAGGCGTGTGGGGTAGAGGGTAGGTACTTGAACCAAGACGAATTCCTATAACTTTCGTGAATTTGTTTTTAATAAAACAGCTGGATGACAGTATCACCGGATGGCAGCGGGTTACGGGTTTGACTCTCGGCGTGTACCCAGTTACCTACATATGTCCTCCGTGGTGCCTCCACTGTAATTGCACTATCGGCCATGATGGGTATGAAAGAAGGACGCTAGACACAAAAAAACTAACCCGATAATTAACATTTCATCCTGACGTGGATTCTTTTAAGAAAGTGAACTAAAAAAAAGTTCTTGTAACATAAATACATATAAATATTTATAACACATTTATGTGTCAAACTAAGGATTGGCAATACATAAACAATTTACACATTTTTAATTACATGATTCAATTAGGAAGCAGAACTCAGAAAGAGAAGAAAAAATTTAAGGACTAAACGAAAAGGCCTTTGTTTAAAACCTCTATTCTGTGCATTCTTGTTCACTGATGTGTGACCAGGCTTGGATTAGTTTCGTAAAGACGATGTTCGTCCAACCGAATCTCAGTCTAAATACTTATTACAGAATTTTTTTTTTCAAATGCTGCACAACTGGCAATAAATTTGAAATGTGATCATCCAAGTGTCAAATGTCGCAGCGCCTAAAAAAATATTGTAGAAATTATTACCAGCGTTCATGTGTTATTCGATTTAAGATTTGAAGTGTATAAATATGGTACTGACTGCCACTGACACGCAGACTGAAAGAAAAGAAGACAGACCCGAAGACAAGCACGCAGACAGACACGCAGACAAAGACTACATTTAAAGAACTGTTAAATTAACTAAATATTTCTGATTATAAATATATGTATATTATTTCCACCAGAATGTCGGCATGTACCAAGATAAATCTCATGACGCCGTGTTCCAGATATCAAATGGAGCGACGAACCCAAGTCTCGGATCAAATCTAATATTTGTAAGAGATGAATGCAAGTCTTAGAAATATCTCAGACAAACTTTCTGTCTATGAAAAACTGTCACATTTGGTAAAATTGTATCTGAAACATCCAGTAGTGGATTTAACATCAGTCACCCTGGGCCCCGATTAGGCAAGGGGCCCCGCAAATAATCAACTTCCGAGTGCACTTTTTGTAATTTCTGTATCACTCTTTCAAAAGAACCCCAAACCTATTTTCAGCACGTGTGCCCCAACGGACTATAATCCGTCTCTGGAAATATCATCTTCAAACTTTTCAAATATTATTACGTTAGCGTGAAAGATTTAAGCGATGCTCAGTAAACGAATTTCTTATGTAGGTCAAGTAGATATTTAGCATTTTTATTATAATTATTTCCTTGAGGACAATTATCCAAGAAGTGCACATGATGTGATATTGTGATGGTGAATTTTGTAGTAGCAATAGTACAGGGACCATCCGTTGAGACCATTATACAGACGATAACTTTCGACCAACACAACCAAAGAATCAAATGTGAGGTAAGATGTTATGGCCCTTTGAAAAGCACACCCCACCCCCTCACCGGCAGTTGGCGCCAATCATCGAACTGGAAAGAAGTCAGTGGATCTCAAGGTGTGGGGCTAAAACCCACCAGTGTGACGCGAACTGATCTGGTGCCAAAATAATTTAATGACTTAATGAAGTATGAATACAACTATTTTTACCTGATCTCTTTTTTTTTTTTTATTTTTGCCGGTGGGTCACGAATAACTGAACAGGTTTACTTGTGAGGAGGGGGGGAGGGGGGTCGTGAAACGCTAAAAGTTTGACATTCATTACCTCTTATTCCTAAGCCTTATTACATCAGCACACACGAGCAAGTATCATTTGAAAAAATGCCAAAAGAAATGCATGTAAGGTATTAATTGTCAAGGTGAGGGACATGGGTTCGACTCTAGTTGAGAACTACTGTCATTTAGTTCAGGTCCAGGTATAAGTCCCACTAGTCCACCCAGCTTTCAATGGGTACTTGTTTTGAGTTGGTGGGGGGGTGGGGGAGGTGAGTGGGTGGCGGGTTAAGGCGGCTGGGCGTTGTGCTCGCCTAACAATCCCTTTATATGCAGTGACAACAGAAACATATGAGTTCTACATTTCTTCTCCCCCGACTCGATGGGCCCTTTGAGGTTAAAGGAACTTTCACTTTTTTTTTACTTTACTTTACCAGTGTTTGTTTTGAGTTGACTATAGATGTCCTTCTGTCTACGTGTGGGTCATGGACCATGAATTTATATTTATTTATGTCATTTATAAAAGTCACAAGATGTACCTGTATCTGTACGCTTTGGTCATGTGGTAGATGTGGTACAAGTATTTATATTTATTTATTTTTTAGAAAGGTCAATTCCGGTACGAAGACATAAAGTACTTCCTCGCATTTGAGAGGAGACAAAGGAGGGATCTGACGTCATCAGAGGGCGACTATAGCCTGCAGGTCATGCCAGATCAGGTACACCAGGTGTACGATTATATCACAGGTAAATTGACCTACTGAACCAATAATTGAACACAAGACACAGGTAAACTGACCTACTGAACCAATAATTGAACACAATACACAGGTAAACTGACCTACTGAACCAATAATTAAATACAATACACAGGTAAACTGACCTATTGAACCAATAATTGAACACAATACATAACAGGGTCAGGCAGGGGTTAGGTCAATGAGACTCACCCTGAGGTCTCTGACAGTAAAAATTTCTTCAAGTAAAAGACCTATGGTCGACTCATCTAAATTTTGGTGAGCAAGAAAAAATTGTATATAAGAAAATAGGACCTAATAAGACTCATCCCAGTGCCACATGTAGGTCATGTAGGTCATGCCAGATAACAAGAACTTCAACGTAACGACCTAACAATAATTTCTAGCAAACGTCCAGGCGTCACACTGATACTCACAAGAAACAAAATTGTGTTTACTGACAAATGATTTACAGTAACTGAGACAACACTACATTTATTAATTTAAAAAAATATGCATTTCTTGTCACACATTTACTTTTTATATTTTGATGTCTGATGTTCATCTTACATGCTAGCTCCTGGAGGCCATCAGTCCGCGAATTTAGAACCAAGTTTTGAAAATGCAAGAAGACCAAGACGTGACGTCACCACACCCAACTATTACATTGACATTGTCGCTGTTGTGGATTTCAAAGCTTACAGTCGATTTCTTTCTAATGCACAGAACAACAGAAGTTTGGCTTTGAGTGAACTAGTCCAGTATTACGCGTTTATTATATCTGGGGTGAGTATCTTTCATATCAATGTGTGGGTGTGTCCTTGTCTACATTGTGTGATAATTAACACAAAGCCACCATGTTGTTATTATATTGTTTCTCATCGGCAGGTAGATCTACTGTATCAAGGTATCAACTCTACTGACTTCAACATCCATATTGTGCTGATTAAAATTATTGTCGCCGAGGTAACATATTATTAAAATAACTTGTGTGAAATAGTGTGTTGACGCCATTGCGTTTTGCGTTGCACGTCATTATTTTTTTTTTACTAAATATAACAAAAATATCCAGAACAGTGGTCGGCAAACGGTCGGCTCGCAGGAAATGAGATCAAGAAGTGGTAAGCAAGAAAATGTTGCCGGTTGGCAGACGTTACACAATATTTTATTTTCCCAAGCTAATTATATTTATGTAGGTCTATATGTCAACTAAAATCGACTCTTTTCATTTTAATTTTGAATGTAGGTCACCAAAAATAGTTATAGTAAAATGAGAATCCAATTTTTGAGAAACACTGAAGCAGAAGGAAAATCAAAGACAAGTGTCTGACCAATAGACGGACAAAACGACAACAGTATTTAAAATCATACGGATACAGAAATCGATCTATGTTCTTGGTGATTGATTGAGAGGACTAATTTATTGAGGATGCATAAATATATAGAAATATGAAGGGTTGGGGTATTGAGCTGATTCAACTGATTGAACTGATTCAAATGATTGAACTGATTGAACTGATTCAACTGATTCAACTGATTGAACTGATTCAACTGATTAAATTACAAATGTCGGTCTCTTTTTTTTTATTATATTCATTTCAAGAATGCTGATAGCTCTCCATTCACTGAAAAGTTCAAAGTTAACGACACTGTTGATAGCGACAAGAGTCTGGGTGCGTTCAAAAATTACCTGGCCGCCGGTAACATTCAAACTATGACCATGCCATGTTGTTCTCAGGGTGAGTTGTTGTTGTTGTCGTTTTTATTGTCGTTGTAATTGTTGTTGTTATTGTTGTTGTTGTTGTTGTCGTTGTTGTTGTCGTTGTTGTCGTTGTTGTCGTTGTTGTTGTTGTTGTTGTCGTTGTTGTTGTCGTTGTTGTCGTTGTTGTCGTTGTTGTCGTTTTTGTTGTCGTTGTAATTGTTGTTGTTATTGTTGTTGTTGTTGTCGTTGTTGTTGTCGTTGTTGTCGTTGTTATTGTTGTTGTTGTCGTCGTTGTCGTTGTTGTCGTTGTTGTCGTTGTTGTCGTTGTTTTTGTTGTTGTTGTTGTCGTTGTCGTTGTTGTCGTTGTTGTTGTTGTTTTTGTTGTTGTTGTTGTTGTTTTTGTTGTCATCATTGTCGGTGTTGTTGTTGCTTTTGTTGTTGTTGTCGTTGTTGTTGTTGTTGTCGTTGTTGTTGTTGTTGTCGTTGTTATCGTTGTTGTTGTTGTATTTCTTGTACTTGTTGTCGTTGTTGTTGTTGTTGTCGTTTTTGTTGTCGTTGTCATTGTTGTTGTTGTCGTTGTTGTCGTTGTTGTTGTCGTTTTTGTTGTCGTTGTCATTGTTGTTGTTGTCGTTGTTGTTGTCGTTGTTATTGTTGTTGTTGTCGTTGTCGTTGTTGTCGATGTTGTCGTTGTTGTTGTTGTTGTTGTTTTTGTTGCACTTGTTGTCGTTGTTGTTGTTGTTATCTTGTTGTTGTTGTTGTTGTTGTTGTCGTTGTTGTTGTTGTTATCGTTATTGTTGTTGTTGTTGTCGTTGTTGTTGTTGTCGTTGTTGTTGTTGTATTTGTTGTACTTGTTGTCATTGTTGTTGTTGTTGTTTTTGTAGTCGTTGTCATTGTTGTTGTTGTCGTTGTTGTTGTCGTTGTTGTCGTTGTCGTTGTTATTGTTGTTTTTGTCGTTGTCGTTGTTGTCGTTGTTGTTGTTGTTTTTGTTGTTGTTGTTGTTGTCGTTGTTGTTGTTGTTTTTGTTGTTGTTGTTGTTGTCGTTGTTGTTGTTGTTTTTGTTGTTGTTGTTGTTGTTGTTTTTGTTGTCATCATTGTCGGTGTTGTTGTTGTATTTGTTGTACTTGTTGTCGTTTTTGTTGTTGTTGTCGTTGTTGTTGTTGTTGTCGTTGTTGTTGTTGTTGTTGTCATCATTGTTGTTGTTGTTGTTGTTTTTGTTGTCATCATTGTCGGTGTTGTTGTTGTATTTGTTGTACTTGTTGTCGTTGTTGTTGTTGTTTTTTTTTCAGAATTCTTGAAAAATCATGGAGATTGAATCTAGTTTCATTAACGGTAAAGGGAAGGGGGGTGGGGGACAGGTCAAAGACCTTACGGTCAATACCATGAAATACAAGTTTAAGCATGTGTGCTTACTTTAGGTGCCCGTATGAAAATTTTTGCAAATTACGGCCCGTGAGCCAACTATGACCCATTTTATTAGTTTGACCAGGTCCGCGCATTTTATTTGTGGTACTATTTTATCTATATAACTCGGTCCCACCTCTGTTAAATTTCTGTTTTAGGACAGGTCATTATACAAAACGTGGCCCGTGATTGAAAAAATGTGCCCACCCTTGACTCTTACGCAAGATATTCTTTAACTCAAACTCTATGTAATCGAATACATGGTGCGCTGCTCTTTGGCCCATTCCTATTTTGTTGGTGACCTGCACACACCCTTTTAACTTACCGTACCAGCCGTACAGCATGTTGTCTGTTGATTTATTAACTTTCATCGCAGATATGATATAACTAGAGAAAATGCTGCAGGGCAGACAATCAGCTCCTATATTGGTAAGTACTATGAGTTACTCCCCTTTCTGTCTCTGAACATTTCTCATACAAATCAAATGCGGAGCTGAATAGTAAAAGATAAAGAGCCTCACTCGGCTCCAGATGAGCCAATTTATGTTGTTTTTTTTTTTTTGTTTTTTTTTGCGGGGGGGGGGGGTTGGTTTGTTTGTTTTTTTTTTTTTTTTTTTTTTTTTTTTTTTTTTTTTTTTTTTTTTTTTTTTTTTTTTTTTTTTTTTTTTTTTTTTTTTTTTTTTTTTTTTTTTTTTTTTTTTGTTTTTTTTTTTTTTTTTTTTTTTTTTTTTTTTTTTTTTTTTTTTTTTTTTTTTTTTTTTTTTTTTTTTTTTTTTTTTTTTTTTGTTTGGGTGGGGGGCTCATGTTTTAACTATATAAAAAATGGAATGTGGCTCAAATCGACTTTGTGCAAATTTATTAAATGAAGATATCTGGCATACCAGAAGCGTAGCGAGGGATAAGGGGGCATCATGCCCCGGACGCTACTCACAAATGGTATATTTCACATATAATATTATATGGATTTCAAGTGTGGGGGGGCGCTTAAAAGGTATTAAAACGGTAATGCGCCCCGGTCGCGAGTTAAGCTCGCTACGCCACTGTGCCATACACCCCTGTAATTTATACATATATCTTATACATATCTAGGTCTGGCATACACGGGAACACTTTGCTGGTCCGATGGTCACAGCTCGTCTATAATTGAGGACAGTGGAGGGTACCAATGTATAGACACTGCTGCCCATGAGCTCGGACACAGGTCAGTGTTAGATAATAAATGGCAGACAGAGGGCGACTTAAATTAAACTGACTAATTTGTCAAACATTAGCCAGGCAAACATATAGTGGAAAAAAGATATAAAACAGACTTGGACAGACATGAAACAGATGGGGACAAAAATGAACCATGGGGACAGACATAAAACAGATGGGTACAGACATGAAACAGATGGGGACAGACATGAAACAGATGGGGACAGAAATGAAACAGATGGGGACAGAAATGAAACAGATGGGGACAGAAATGAAACAGATGGGGACAGAAATGAAACAGATGGGGACAGACATGAAACAGATGGGGACAGACATGAAACAGATGGGGACAGACATGAAACAGATGGGGACAGAAATGAAACAGATGGGGACAGAAACGAAACAGAAAATAGAAACAGTCATACCAATGTAGTAGTAAAATTAGTATCAAAATGTGTACTTTGACCCGTCCAGTTTCTCCGCTCAACACGATGGTGATACCAACAGCTGCAACTATTCTGACCGCTACATTATGGCGTCATCAAATTCTGCTTTCACGAACGCAACGAGACTGAACCCATGGCGTTTCTCCAACTGCAGCATTCAATACATAAAGAGCTACACGGATCAACTCTTGCAATCGAGGTACCCGGATATTCTGACAGTTTAAGATCCTTTCATTAATCGACTTGACTGCATTACAATTTTTGTTTAATTATATAGATGGATAGCTAAAATGTTGAAATATGTGTAAATAAATGCGTGCTGTCTCATCAGTTCAGGCGCCACCTGTCTCACAGACCGTAAGACCGTCACCTCAGGTCTACCTGATGTCAGTCAAAGTCTACCTGGTCTGAATGTATCGATCAATGATCAATGTCGAATGATTTACGGGAATCAATCAGTGGTTTGTTTGGTGAGGTGTTCCATTATAATCTGTTTTATCTTGTGTGTGTGTGATTGTGTTTTTTTTATGTATTTCGTTTAATTGAGCGCCGAGGAATCCGGTTAAACTACATGTGCAGGTCAATGTGACCTCAGTATGAGTCAGGTCATAGGTCATCGCTTCTCACAGTTCATGTTGCGATTAATTACCCCCCCCCCTCTTTTCTCTCTCCCTCCTGTTTTTCTGATTTTATTTTGGGTTGAATGGGTGGCGCATTGGTTTGTCCCCCCCGTGTAGGCAAATGGTTTGAATCCCTACCCATCGTGGTACCTGCGTGGCTATTGCACCCTTTGGGTGTGTACGAAGAGCTCCCGCATAGAAGTAAAGGAAAACTTCTTCTTGTCCACTAGACCCCTTCCAGTGATGACCCCTTTTGGAGATGACCCCTTTTGGAGATGACCCATTCCAGTGATGACCCCTTCCAGTGATGAAATAAAAATGTACGTTAGATCCAGAACTAGAAAAGATTTATTTTAATAACGATTGATTATTGATTTACCGAATCGATATATATATATATATATATATATATATATATATATATATATATATATATATAATGTCGTCACAGAATATGGTCCTGGAGCCATCTTCAATTTGTACCAGTATGTATTGTTACAAAACAGATGGTTACTGTTACGAAGTGGGTGGTGCTCTGTCTGGTACGTCCTGCGGTAGAAGAAAGGTACGTAACTCTGTTTATATTTAAACTCAATTAATTTTCATGAGTTATCTTACCTTTATTTACAATATAAGCCTTAAAGGCCTTTGTTAAATAAGGTTTTAAATAGTTTCACTCCGTGTGCAGGTTTGTGGATTTCGGTGTGATAAAATCTTTTAAATCAATTTTGGACCTGTTCTAATTTATTGAGAATGCTAAAATTTCACTCCCATTTTGATTCTATAATTCGAGTAAAGGAGTTGAAGTCTTGCAGAAATACGAAGCAAATGAATTTTAAATAATGTTTGTAATTAAAAAAATCTTCTTGACACTGTCATGTCAAATTAAACACGTAGCACAGAACCAGTTCAATAGTGCCGAAAAGAAAAAGGAAAAAAAAATTGTTTACAGACTAACCAAATGTTTCAACGTATGGTACATTGTGCAACATACAGACGAGCTTTAATTCTTCTCATAAACTTAAAATTATCAAAGAAAAAAAAGATAATTAAATGCATGATTAATTATAATATATTGAGCTAAATTTGTCTTTACATAAGTTTTTTTTTTTTCATAACTAGAAATAAATTGATAAAATTGATAAATAGTTTATATATCTAGATGGGCACCAACACTCATAGTTTGAATAATGAAATTTTTTATTAAAAATGTGTATGCTTTATTTAATTATTTCGTTTTATTTTAGTGCATTCTATTAAAATTTTATTTTTGAACTTGTTTATTTTTTCCTTCTCGTAAGTACAAAGTAACTGGTGATTTTATCTTTTGACTCCCATAAATTATAAAAATCTTGAAATTTTAAATGTTATAAATTCGAATATGTTTCAGTTGTGTTTAAATGGAGAATGTCTAAATGACCCTAGAGCACCTGTGATGGATGGTAAGTCTATAAATAACCCTAGAACCCCTGTGATGAATGGTAAGTCTATAAATAACCCTAGAACCCCTGTGATGAATGGTAAGTCTATAAATAACCCTAGAACCCCTGTGATGAATGGTAAGTCTATAAATAACCCTAGAACCCCTGTGATGAATGATAAGTTTTAAATAACCCTAGAACCCCTGTGATGAATGGTAAGTCTATAAATAACCCTAGAACCCCTGTGATGAATGGTAAGTCTATAAATAACCCTAGAACCCCTGTGATGGATGGTAAGTCTATAAATAACCCTAGAACCCCTGTGATGAATGATAAGTTTTAAATAACCCTAGAACCCCTGTGATGGATGATAAGTTTTAAATATCCCTAGAACCCCTGTGATGAATGATAAGTTTTAAATAACCTTAGAACCCCTGTGATGGATGATAAGTCTTAAATAACCCTAGAACCCCTGTGATGGATGATAAGTCTTAAACAACCCTAGAACCCCTGTGATGGATGGTGGGTATATCATTCAAGCCGTCCATAAGTTTTTACGGGCCTCAGGCAACAGGCAAATCTTGTGGCCGTATGCAAAGAAAAATTTAGGGTCTCTAAGCAATAGTGTGAAGGCGGGTCTAGCTAACGGAGGCCCAGTGACGTAGGAAAGGTGTACTGTGGACTGAGCTACCACACAAGGCACCGAACTAGGAAGGCGCGTCAAATGAGAGCTTTTATATGTTTGAGCACGTTTCAGATTCGGTTAGAGGGCGCCAATAGTCGCAGATCGCACAGGGCGCTATAATAATTAGCCCCCTAACACCCCTAATAATATATAAGGAATACATTGTGCATTGTACAATTCTAGAAGTCGAATTATATATTTTTTTTATAAAAACGAATAAATAATTAATACGTAATGAAATAGCAGAATCATCAATCTATTTCAAATGCTGAGTTTTGCTATGTATGTATTTTACAGAGGCTTGTTCGTTTGGTGACGATCTCTCCTTCGTCATTAACAGCATGACGTGCTCCAAGATGGCTCTGACACAAACTTGGCTTTGCTATAACTCGAAAGTCAGACAAAGATGCTGCGCGTCGTGCAGATCTATTTATAGACCGTATCAGGGTAAGTGACGCACATTGCTGGTCACGTGCAAATCTATTTATAGGTCGTATCAGACTATTAATAAATAAAATAAAGTAAAATCATTTATTTTCAACATAAACGGTAGACCAACATAGTACTTCAAAAACTACTTAAAATGAATTGGACTTTGTTATTATTGAATTGAAGCCGGTCCTGGTAAGCCTGTCCTGGTAAGCCTGTCCTGGTAAGCCTGTCCTGGTAAGCCGGTCCTGGTAAGCCTGTCCTGGTAAGCCGGTCGTGGTAAGCCTGTCCTGGTAAGCCGGTCCTGGTAGCCGGTCCTGGTAGCCGGTCCTAGTAAGGTCTGTAAGTCCATCATCGCCGCGCCCCTTTAACATGTTTTAGTATTGAGGAAGGAGGGTGCGGGAGGTAGTCTTCAGTGTTACTGTAGTGGTCCCCGCCACTTTGTAGTACGGTCGCCAGAATCATCCGCCCCAACTAAACGATGGCTACTTGACAGTGGTTAGGGGGACATAGAATGGCCTCTGGTCACTGTACTGACCACAAGGTACTTTACTTACAAGTTAAAATTTGGGCAGTTGAGACATTTTTGTAGTTTTTTACCTTCTCTTGAACAGACTGTGAGTACGGTGATCACGTGACCGGGTGTACCACTGACTCGTGTTCCAACGACCTCATCAACTGTTGCGGAACGTGCAACCACAGCGTGCCCCTCACGTCGCCTTCAACGACCACAGCCACAGCTTCGACATCACCACCGTCCCCCGCGACCGCAAAGACGACGCTCACTTCCTCGTCTACAGCAGCACCTTCGTCATCATCATCTTCATCAACTGCTACAGGACCAGCATTTTCGCCCTCAGCCACATCCGACCAGCCACGCCTACCCGCCTCATCCACCAGCGCCGCCGCTTTTACGTTCACCACGACGTCATCAGGTGACGTCATCAACACGTCACCTTCCACGCCTGTAAGGGGTGTGTCATCATCATCATCAACCACACGGCTGAGTTGTCTGTCGCTGTTCTTTACTGTAATCATCGTTCCGTCCATCTGAATACCAACAGACAGTTGCACACATACGCACAAACGCACACGCATTGTGTTCAAGGATGTGGTCAATGAGACAACTAAAGCTGTTGTCCAGCTATTTAATTCCAGCTACCCATGTTGGACAAATGTACACACTGATAGCTAAACAGAAATCGAAAAACATTATCTGAAACACCGAAAATTCCAAGAGTCTTCAAAGTTGCAAAGAATCACACGGAAACACAAAGGATCTCAAAGTTGCAATGCATGACTAATGTTTGGGCCAGTAAATCTGTCCCTGCAATTATTGGAAATACAAAAACATCAAAATATAATCATAACGAAATTGACAGCATTACATGGATGTATCAAAATATAATCATAACGAACTTGACAGCATTACATGGATGTATCAAAATATAATCATAACGAACTTGACAGCATTACATGGATGTATCAAAATATAATCATAACGAACTTGACAGCATTACATGGATGTATCAAAATATAATCATAACGAACTTGACAGCATTACATGGATGTATCAAAATATAATCATTACGAACTTGACAGCATTACATGGATGTATCACAACAAAATTGAATTGACAGCGTTATGTGTAGTATACATGTATCAAAATGTTTTACAATCAATCATTTCTACAAGATTTGATGAAAAAAATAATTGAATTTTTTTTTTCAATAACGCCACTGGGGTGGGGGGGACATCATAAAACCAAACTTAGAACCTCACTTGCCCCCCCCCCCACACCCGAAAAAAACGCTGTGATAGTTTAACACCTTAAGAGAATAATACAATTATATTATGATATCAAGGTAACTATTAGACTGATGCTATCATAACATTATATTCTAAGTGTTGCGTAGTGTAGCAGATATGTAACGTTGTAAATCAAATATGTGACGTTGTGAATGTTTCTTTATACTTTGCACAGCCACAACATATATATGTATACTAATATATCAACGCCAACGCTTGGTCTACCAACACAAAAAATACACTTTAATGGTTACTAACATAGATGAATAGGTATACATTATATAAGTCCTTGTCTAGTTAGGTCTTTACGTCTACTACTACACTACAATCTACAAATACTACACCGAACTCTAACTACCTACACTACTCTAACTACGTCTAACTCGTATGACTGTCAGCACCGTACTAAGTCAACAACTGCTAAACATTTCTTTTATAGGGTAGGGGGGGGGGGGCGAATACCTTGGTGCAACGTTTGGCGGGGAAACGACGATGTCTGTTACCGAAACGATTGGGGGGGGGGGGGGGAAGAACGTCAGTGAAACGATTGGGGGGACTGGGGGGAAGGCGACGTCGATGAAACGAATCTACAGAACATAGCGGCTGGAACCTTGACCCTGTGGTGAACTGGGGTTGGTGGGGGAGAAGGGCAATTCTACACGCCACACTAAGATATCAAAATAATGTGATACAATGATACAAGATATCGGCAGAAAATGTTATTGTTTTTTTTTTTGGGGGGGGGGGGTTCCTCTTTTCTGTTGTTATTGTTTATCATCATGTTATCTGTCTCTCTTTTTTTTTTTTAATTTTAATGTCCCTGTAAAGGATGCGCCTTTCATCTCTAGGACCCTAAAAAAATCCCACACTAATGAGACGGCGCCCTTCTTTCATCCCCACCAGACAGAGTGGGGGGGTGTAACTGATATCTGAGGCTCCGTGGGAGACAAGGGTGAAGGACACAGCACAACGCCCACGCCCTTCCCCTCCCCTCCCTTCCTTCCCCCCCCCAACCCATGTCAGGTAGCACCACACCCCCCGGCCCCCATTTATAGATTTTCGGACTTTCAGCGCATGTCATTTTAGAAACTTTATAGAGTTTTGTTATTTTTTAGCTATCTTTTATAAAAAAAAATATCATGTATAAACAAGTATACAGATTATACACATAAATGCATACAAACATCTACATATATATACATATATTTACATATATCTGTCATATTTGTCTGGTCATCGGTTGTTTGTTTGTTTGTTCAATCATTTACCAAAAGTCAAATAGTGTCTATTCTATTTTTAACTTACTGCAATGCACAAATTCATGCGCATGTATTATTTTGGCATTTCCCTCATTGGAAGAATAGACTATTCCTTGTAAAGACGTGCAGTGTTCTGATTGGTCGTCCGATGAGATGAAAGAATTTGGATGACGTGAATACCAGTGTATCGTCATCAAAATTTAGTGTAGAGATCAGTGGAAGTTACACTGATAAAAGTTTTGTAGAAAGACTAGCTATAGAAGAAGGGGTTAAATTGTTATTTAGATTTGTTATTCCATTATGTTTAACATCAATCAATTATGTTTAACATCAATCAATTATGGTTAACATCAATCAGTTATGTTTAACATCAATCAATTATGGTTAACATCAATCAGTTATGTTTAACATCAATCAATTATGGGTAACATCAATCATTTATGTTTAACATCAATCAATTATGGTTAACATCAATCAATTATGGTTAACATCAATTAATTAAACATCTTCGAACTAATGATAGTTTTGACTCTCAATTCTTATGTTGTATTTATTGGAGTTAGATATATCAAGCTACGAGAGAATGTCTCTCAAAAGATAATATGGCTGTTACACTGACTTCATTTGAAATTATCATTGGTAAACAAAACGAAACCATACTTAGTGGGCTGTAGGAAGGAGAAAACGGTTTTTGTGTTGTAAACTTTTTTTTGTTACAAAAATAACGGTTTCGAAATATTTTTCACTAAACATGTCAATGGAAAAACACACACGCACACACGCACACACAAATATTTAATGGCCAACTTTAAAATGTCAATCTTTGTTTATTGACAGATATTAATTACAAAATATATTTTAATAAGTTAAAGTAATTAAACGTGAGTGATAATGAGAGTAGAAACGATGATGAAGATGATAATGAGAGTAGAAGCGATGATGAAGATGATAATGAGAGTAGAAGCGATGATGAAGATGATAATGAGAGTAGAAGCGATGATGAAGATGATAATGAGAGTAGAAGCGATGATGAAGATGATAATGAGAGTAGAAGTGATGATAAAGATGATAATGAGAGTAGAAGTGATGATGAAGATGATAATGAGAGTAGAAGCGATGATGAAGATGATAATGAGAGTAGAAGCGATGATGAAGATGATAATGAGAGTAGAAGTGATGATGAAGATGATAATGAGAGTAGAAGCGATGATGAAGATGATAATGAGAGTAGAAGTGATGATGAAGATGATAATGAGAGTAGAAGTGATGATGAAGATGATAATGAGAGTAGAAGCGATGATGAAGATGATAATGAGAGTAGAAGTGATGATGAAGATGATAATGAGAGTAGAAGCGATGATGAAGATGATAATGAGAGTAGAAGCGATGATAAAGATGGTGACGGTGAGTAAAAAGATGGTGCCGTTGACCATGATGATGTTAAAGGAAAATGGTGAAGATATTGATGTTGAGGTTGCAGATGATGCCGGTTATGAAAATAAATCTACAGATAGCGTTTATAGTTCCGCGCCTAACCCATTCCCGCCCGAGTGCAAACAATATTTTCCGCCCCCCTTGATTTGACTTTTTTTTTAATCTTAAATCGACATTCTGTCTTCTTAGAAGTTGTTGCCGCACGTGTTTCTAAACCATTGAACTATTGTACGGTGCTACCCTGGGTAGAAATTGTTTCAACCCAAAACATTATATTTAGGACGTAAATCTCCATTACTAACAAAGGGGGTCGGAATAAGCATACCCTTAAAGATATGTACGCTCCTAGCTCGACCGATGTAGGCAGGAGTAATCTTTTCGGCAAACAGGAATAAATTTTGGTTTAAATTTAAAAAAAAAAAAAGATTTAAAACAATTTTGTTTAGAGGGTTTCCCATATCTCTTGACCTAATTATCGAAAATGTTGAAGGTACGAAGTGGGTCTCATAGTCTGTGTGACCCCACTAAACTATCTCCGATCTGCTGATACATGAAATGACAATTAACAATTTCTTATCATTTATTCCACCAATTATTCTGAACTTGGCCAGATTTTTCTCCGAAAGAAAGTCAAATTTGAAAAAAACATTTATTGGAACTTTGAAATTTTTGTTAGAGATTATAGCACTGAGATTTCTTGAAACAGTTTTGAACTCTAAATTTTGCTACGTAGATAATCTGTCTATATAGTTATCTTGAATAAACTTTATTAGAATGCAGATGAGAAGCAATAGCCAATTCAATATAATCGTGGATGCTGAAGATAAATTGGAGTATCTGTCAACGTTTGAAGACGTGGTAACTGACTTGGAGGCAGTCGGTGTTGTGGGTGGCGGTGACTTGACAGATGTTGAAGAAGATGTTGCTGTCATCGATGCTGTCGGATACGACGAAGATGAATTTGAAGTTGGAGTAGATTTAGGAGTAGTCGCTGTGGTTGGTGTAGTCACCGTTGTTGGTGTTGTCATGGTGGTTAGTGCAGTAATAGTTTTTGGCACAATTGTAGTAGTTGGTGTAATTGCTGATTTTGTTGTAGTCGTGGTGGTTGGTGTAGTCGTAGTGGTTGGTGTAGTTGTAGTGGTTGGTGTATTCGTAGCGGTTGGTGTAGTCGTAGTGGTTGGTGTAGTTGTAGTGGTTGGTGTAGTTGTAGTGGTAGGTGTAGTCGTAGTGGTTGGTGTAGTCGTAGTGGTTGGTGTAGTCGTAGTGGTTGGTGTAGTCCTGGTGGTTGGTGTAGTTGTGGTTGGTGTAGTCGTAGTGGTTGGTGTAGTTGTAGTGGTTGGTGTAGTCGTAGTGGTTGGTGTAGTTGTGGTTGGTGTAGTCGTAGTGGTTAGTGTAGTTATAGTGGTTGGTGTAGTCGTAGTGGTTGGTATAGTTGTGGTTGGTGTAGTTGTAGTGGTTGGTGTAGTTGTAGTGGTTGGTGTAGTCGTAGTGGTTGGTGTAGTCGTAGTTGTTGGTGTAGTTGTAGTGGTTGGTGTAGTTGTAGTGGTTGGTGTAGTTGTAGTGGTTGGTGTAGTCGTAGTGGTTGGTGTAGTTGTAGTGGTTGGTGTAGTTGTGATTGGTGTAGTCGTAGTGGTTGGTGTAGTCGTAGTGGTTGGTGTAGTTGTAGTGGTTGGTGTAGTTGTAGTGGTTGGTGTAGTTGTAGTGGTTGGTGAACCCATGGTTGTCGGTGTAGTCCCGGCTGCTGAGGTTGTTGTTATTGGTACGCTGTAGTTACATGTGCCGCAGCAATCAATGAGGTCAGTCTGACACGATCCACTGTCGCATCCCTCCACATGATCGCCATATTCACAATCTGGTCAGTAAAAAATAACAATATTTAAGTAACTGATGGACAGCGTTTGACTAATCTTGACACTACATGTATTTCTTTATGATCAGTTTGTATGACATAATATCGATTAGGTTGAAATAATCATTTGTATCAGAGTTCAATCATTGAATTTGCATCTGTTTCTCTTTCAAATGTTGCCAGATTCGCGGGTTTTCCGCCAATTTAAGCCATGTTTGTGCGTGTGTCGGCGGGTATTTTAATTGACTGGTGGATGGCGGGTGCTTGGCGGATAAAAACCTTTTTATTACACATACATATAAATAATTGACGCTTGAAATATAAATGTATATGTAAATATGTTATTTTATTTAATTTTGACTTTTTGGTTTGTGTTCGGCGGGTATTTTATTGAGTTTGGCTGGATTTTTTCTAAAAAAAAATTACTCGGAACACTAAGACCTATTCTCTAATTAGAAAAAGAAATGAATGTCCTCAATATTACTTTAGGTGCCTCATCAACAAACTAACAAAATGTTATAAAATTACTTCATGTATTTAGTCTATTCTAAGACTTTTAGGTTTGAATGTAGGTTATCTTAACACTGACTGTAATAGACAGATAGATAGAAAGATAGATAGATAGATAGACAGACAGACAGACAGACAGACAGACAGACAGACAGACAGATCGATAGATAGACAGACAGACAGACAGACAGATAGATAGATAGATAGATAGATAGATAGATAGATAGATAGATAGATAGATAGATAGATAGATAGATAGATAGATAGATAGATAGATAGATAGATAGATAGATAGATAGATAGATAGATAGATAGATAGATAGATAGATAGATAGATAGATAGATAGATAGATAGATAGATAGATAGATAGATAGATAGATAGATAGATAGATAGATAGATAGATAGATAGATAGATAGATAGATAGATAGATAGATAGATAGATAGATAGATAGATAGATAGATAGATAGATAGATAGATAGATAGATAGATAGATAGACAGATAGATAATTTGACTGATTACAAGTGGATGTCATGGTAACGTTGAAGATTCCCCAAACTGACACTTTGGAAATAAAGAGAAGTGCAGCTTTATTACAGTCAAGGAGAGCTAACTCCAATGATAAAGAGTGACCTACCCTGATACGGTCTATAAATAGACCTGCAAGACGCACAGCACCACTGTACGGCCCCGGGGTCGTAGCAGACATCAGGGTGGGCAGCCACAGCTTGAGGACACGTCATGTTGAAAATGTGGGCCAGTAGGTTGTCGCCAAACACGCAGCTCTCTGTCCAGATAGGGAAATATTAAATGTCACATTATTAAAAACTGAATACATGAAATTGCATCTGATTATCTATCTTATTGAAAATAAATGATCAATTTGAAGTGATCGATTCCCAATATTATAAAGATCTTGAGAAACGTTCGGTGTACTCTACCCATCTGTAATGTAAACAATCGATAATGAAATAAAAGCCAATTTTGGCAAATGCAACAGTGATGCAGGAACCACAATATTATTTCTAAAGGTCTCCCTTGCATAGCGGCTCTGGCGTTGATATAATTACTGTCCAGTACAGGGATTCTTAAAGAAACGGGCGGTCGGGCTGTATGACTGAAATGAGATGTATGACTGAAATGAGATGTATGACTGACATGAGATGTATGACTGACATGAGATGTGTGACTGAAATGAGATGTAAGACTGACATGAGATGTATGACTGACATGAGATGTATGACTGACATGAGATGTATGACTTAAATGAGCTGTATGACTGACATGAGCTGTATGATTGACATGAGCTGTATGACTGACATGAAATGTATGACTGACATGAGATGTATGACTGACATGAGCTGTATGACCGAAATGAGATGTATATCGCTGTGTACAGCGCTCGACTGTTGGCATGACAACCACTGGTACATTTGTTTGTTTGATTTTTTTTTAATCCTGCTTCTAGCAAATGCTACAGATAACTGACTAATACTTACTGGTATCGAGGTAAATACATGTACTTGGGAAAGGAAAATATTTAAGAAAATATATTGGCAAGTAAAGAACAATAACGAGTGGAGAAGTAGAACCAATTCAGAGCTGTACGAACTGTATGAAGAACCAAATATAACAGCTGAAATCAAAATGAATAGATTGAGGTGGGTAGGGCACATAGAAAGAATGGAAAACAACAGAGGTCCAAAAGCGATATACATAAGGCAACACCCAATGAGAAAAGGCCTAAAGCAGACCAAGAAGATAATGGTTGGAAGAAGTGGAGAAAGACCTTAAAGCCATAGGAGTGAGAGAGTGGAGGAAGAAGACCATGGATCGGGAAAAGTGGAGAAGAGTAGTATGGCGGGCCAGGGCCCTAAATGGGCTGTAGAGAGTAGTATGGCAGGCCAGGGCCCTAAATGGGCTATAGAGAGTAGTATGGCAGGCGAGGGCCCTAAATGGGCTGTAGAGGCAAAGGAAGAAGAAGATATGGAGGTAAACAATAACTTACCATCTGTCAACACGGGTGCCCTTGGGTCCGGCACACAGTCGCCATACAAACACAACTGTTGAGTGAAACAAACATGGTGAAATGTTATACAATATAAAAATGCACTGAATCAATTTAACAAGTCTTAGATATAAATGGTCCTGCTGTGCAGAGCGTTCGACTGTCGACGTGATGGGCACGGGTTCGATCCTCGGTGAGTGCTAAGTGAATTTTCCCAGGTCACAAGATGGCTTAAAACTCTTCGCCCAGCTTTAAGTGGGTACCTGACTTTAGTTGGGGAGGTAGTACATGCGGCTGGGCGCTGTGGTACCCACACAATCCCTTTTATACGCCGTAGTTACAGAATCAGATGAATTCTACACTTCAGCTGGCTTCTGTGTGTTTAATGGAACTTAACTCACTACTACTTACTATATGGATATACTAGTGTATGTGAACACACACACACACATATATATAAAGCAATTTGGGAAGTAAATAATCTATACAACAGTTTAAAATACAATCATGAAAAAAATCGGATTTGCCCGAAACCAAAAAAAACCTAGCCTACCGATCAAGCCTAAGGGGATATAATAACTCTATGCAAAAGTTTCGCAGGGTACAGCTAGTAGATATATATATATATGACAAATATCTACTGATAACAAACACAACTATTTCTAAGTATAATACTATGTAAATATATTTCTATTTCATTAAGGAGATTTTCATCTGTGAATGAGTCCATTCTACAGCGCGTCATTTCATTCACACAAGGTTCGATAATTATACAATGATTATGTACAGAGTTACTCACCTTGCCACTGCCGCAGGGTGTGCCTGTCAAGGCGCCGCGTATGTTATAACAGAGGTCGGTGACTGGGCTATAGCAGTACATCACAGTACAGATGGACCATGGCTGACTATCGATGTCTTGACCGTTGGTGTGCTGACGTAGTAAAGAGGTGCAAATGTCATGAATTACGCATGTCTTTTTTTTTTCTTTATGTTGATAATTGGCGTAATAATTAATAAAATAATTAGGTCAGCTCAAATCTACGTCAGTGTGTCAGTCATTGTGTAAACAGTCTTTACATAGGTTGGTTATATGGTCAATTTTAGTAGATTAGTTACTTGACCATGGGTCATTGTTCTGTTGAACGAGAAATCAGTATGTCAAGTCATTCAAGATGTAGAGGGTGGGGAAGGTAGAGAGAGAGGGAGGGGGTAGGTAGAGAGAGAGAAGGGGTAAGGAGAGAGGTGAGAGAGAGAGAGGGAGAGGGTAGGTAGAGAGAGAGAAGGGGTAAGGAGAGAGGAAAGAGAGAGGTACGAGAGAGAGAGATAAGTAGAGAGATAAGTGTATAGTAGTATAGAGGTACATAGGTAGATAGTGAGACAGAGGTGAATAGAGGTAGAGAGAGAGAGAGAGAGAGTGAAGTGGAGAGGAGGGTAGAAATACGTTTTTATTTGTCTGTCCATCTTTCAGTCATTCAGTCAGCTATATACCTTGTCTCCATTCGTGCATTGAATCAATCTGTCAATCAATCAGTCAATGCGAGGTTACTTAGCTTGCCTTATGACCAATGAACTAATCAGTGTTCCAATCTGCCTTTATCTTATACAGCTAGTCATCACACCTGTCATGTCGTTAGTCAGTCAGTCAATCAAGTCAATCAAGTCAATCAATAAAGTCAATCAGTCAATCAAATCAGTCAATCAGTCAATTAAGTCACTCAATCAAGTCAATCAAGTCAATCAATCGAGTCAATCAGGTCAATCAGTCAATCAGTTCAATCAATTAAGTCACTCAATCAAGTCAATCAAGTCAATCAAGGCAATCAATCAAGTTAATCAGTCAATCTATCAAGTCAATCAGTCAATTAAGTCACTCAATCAAGTCAATCGAGTCAATCAAGTCAATCAGTCAATCAGTGCAATCAGTCAGGTCAATCAATCAAGTCAATCAATCAAGTCAATCAATCAAGTCAATCAATCAAGTCAATCAATCAAGTCAATCAATCAATCAAGTAAATCAATCAGTCAATCAAGTCAATCAACAAGACTACTGGTCCTTTATTTCATCAACTGTTAGTTTTTTTAGTCATCATTTGATTGGTCAAAAATGATTGGTCAATCAATCGACCGGTCATTCACTCATTGCTTAGTCTATTCATCATATAAGTCTGATAAATATAAACTTCTTACATGGCAAATCACTGATTCATTCCCGTACACCATCCGACACTGGTCGACGGCCGATATAACCAGACCAGGCAAAGTTTGACCAACGTCCGGTATGTTCGTGGCGACACTCTTGCGGTCAGCCAGACAGGCTGCCCCGACACTAGGACACAAAGACATGATTAACTTCAACAGGCGGGATTATTGTGAGACTTTTAGGTTTCAATATAGGTTATCTTAACACTGACTGTAATAGATAGATAGATAGATAGATAGATAGATAGATAGATAGATAGATAGATAGATAGATAGATAGATAGATAGATAGATAGATAGATAGATAGATAGATAGATAGATAGATAGATAGATAGGTAGGTAGGTAGGTAGGTAGGTAGGTAGGTAGGTAGGTAGGTAGGTAGGTAGGTAGGTAGGTAGGTAGGTAGGTAGGTAGGTAGGTAGGTAGATAGATAGATAGATAGATAGATAGATAGATAGATAGATAGATAGATAGATAGATAGATAGATAGATAGATAGATAGATAGATAGATAGATAGATAGATAGATAGATAGATAGATAGATAGATAGATAGATAGATAGATAGATAGATAGATAGATAGATAGATAGATAGATAGATAGATAGATAGATAAAAAAACGGCAAATTTTGAAAAACCCATTTTAGTAGAAGAAATCCAAAAGAAGTTGAACAATAACAGATTGACTTATAGAGATAGGTCATTGATTTATAATCTATCATTACTGAATGGCGATATTGTATCCATCTCTAGCTGTAGTTTCCAGCAGTAATGCCAACTGTAAATCGCTGCCAACTCAACTGTACATCGCTGCCAACTCAACTGTACATCGCTGCCAACTGTGCATCGCTGCTACCATACATTTAATATGCCCCCCCGCGTTCTGTGTTTACCTATTTGATTCTCAAGTTCCCCCCGTACCTTGTGTTCATCAACACCGAGATGTAAGACTTCATGTACTCTATACTGCAGTCTGAGAACCTCCAAGGGTTGAGTCGTGTAGTGTTCGTCTCAGTGGACGTGGAGGCCGCCATGATGTAACGGCTCTGCTGGGAGCAGTTGTTCCCGTCACCGTCATGCATGGCTGAAAAACTGAAAGAAAAGGGGGGGGGTGTGGAAAAGGTTTCTTTGTTTGTATGTTTGTTGTATAACACTTTTAGCCTCCACGTCTTTAACTGTCACTCCATATATTCACTACTTTATTCTCTCGTTCTCAGGGATAGGATATTCACTACTTTATTCTCTCGTTCTCAGGGATAGGATATTCACTACTTTATTCTCTCGTTCTCAGGGATAGGATATTCACTACTTTATTCTCTCGTTCTCAGGGATAGGATATTCACTACTTTATTCTCTCGTTCTCAGGGATAGGCTTACTAGCCCCCGCCCCCCCCCAGTATTCAAAGGAGCCCCCTTCCAGTATTCAAAGGGGCCCCCCTTCCAGTATTGATTTCTACTCTATCAGCTGGTGTGAACGGCTTCGACACGCACATTGGTCAATACATTTCAGGATGTCTCTTCAAAGGGCACCCGCTATTCATAATATCGGATGTTATGTCCATTAATGTCCAGTGGCTTAATACTTAGGTGGGCGGTCTGCCCCCAGGTGGCTTTTACAGTGCCCCCCATCCAGGGGCGGTATCTGCAGAACTGTGGCGTGAGGTGGGGCAGCAATAAAAAAATTAATTATGCCTCTGTCTGTATTCTTCCATCTATCCATTTATCTTTTCATACATCTATCTTTATCCATTTATCTTTTCATACATCTATCTTTATCCATCTATCTTTTCATACATCTATCTTTATCCATCTATCTTTTCATACATCTATCTTTATCCATCTATTCGTCCACCTATTCTTCCATCTATCCATCTATCTTTTCATACATCTATCTTTATCCATCTATCTTTTCATACATCTATCTTTATCCATCTATCTTTTAATACATCTATCTTTATCCATCTATTCGTCCACCTATTCTTCCATCTATCCATCTATCTTTTCATACATCTATCTTTATCCATCTATTCGTCCATCTATTCTTCCATCTAACCATCTATCTTTATCCATCTATTCGTCCATCTAATCTTCCATCTAACCATCTATCTTTTCATACATCTATCTTTATCCATCTATTCATCCATCTATCCATCCATCTATCTGTTATATATATATACTGAACAGATATCACAACAGAAACACTGATAACGAAATTAGCAAAATCCTTTTTAATATACACAATAGCTCTTTTTTTTAGTACAAGCACAATATTAGCTAAGAAACCCTGAACTCCAATTACTAACTGATCACGTCTACTTCTAATGACTGAGCTCATGCACGACCTCACTGTACAAGGGTCATCGTACAACTAACTGTTTTTTCACTGTCCAGCTACACACACACACAGAGAGAGACACTCACAGACAATACAACTCAGTCTCCAGTTACACACTCGTGCTCTCCCCTTCTCATACATAGCATACCGTTATTCACACCCACAGCGCACACAGTCACTCTGTGACAGTATCTATTTTTTCATCCATCTATTCATCCATCTATTCATCCATCTATTCATCCAACTATTCATCCATCTATTCATCCATCTATTTATCGACCATCTATTTATCGAAATTTCTATTATAAAATCGTCTGTCACGGTAACTAACTGTCCACGGGTCATTCGTCTCTCATTTCAGCACTGACCTGTGTCCGAGCTCGTGTGCAGCTGTGTTGATACACTTGTAGGTTCCCAGGTCTTCTATGATAGACGAGCTGGCACCGTTGGTACTGCATAGCCCCCTGACCACGGCCAAACCTGTAGGGGGGGGGGGCAAAGAATATACGCCCACTCGTGATTGGTATGTACATTATGGGCCATGGTCATATTCCATTTCTCAAATGTCTTACTTTAACTCCCCCGCTTATCCTTAATGAGCACAGCCCAAATTAATTGAGTTAACGGCAGAAAGAAGACGATGGAAAGATAGAGAGAGGGGTGATGATCATTAAGAAAGACGATGAGACAGTATGACAGCATGAGACGGAGAAAGTATAATAAGATGATTTGTCAGTTAAATAGGTCACAGCTGTCATTTACCTATGTATGAACGAACCACGTTGCCTGACACGTTCCTTGTTAGATCATACCTGGGGGAGGTAAAAAAGAATATGTTAGGGTCAGAACTTTCAGTCGTTAGATTAGTTTTGTTTGAAATTGGAATTAGGAAACTCGGGTGCATAAATTAATGGATGGATGAATAGATTGGTGGATGGATGGCTGGATGGGTGGATGGGTGGATGGGTGGATGGGTGGATGGATGGGTGGATGGGTGGGTGGATGGATGGGTGGATGGATGGATGGGTGGATGGGTGGATGGATGGATGGGTGGGTGGGTGAGTGGGTGGATGGATGGATGGATGGGTGGATGGATGGATGGATGGGTGGATAGATGGATGGATGGAAGGATGGATGGATGGGTGGATGGATGGATGGATGGGTGGATGGATGGATGGATGGGTGAATGGATGGATGGATGGGTGGATGGATGGATGGGTGGATGGATGGATGGATGGATGGATGGGTGGATGGATGGATGGATGGGTGGATGGATGGATGGATGGGTGGATGGATGGGTGGATAGGTGGATGGGTGGATGGATGGATGGGTGGATGGGTGGATGGGTGGATGGATGGATAGATGGATGGATGGATGGATGGGTGAATGGATGGATGGGTGGATGGGTGAATGGATGGATGGGTGGATGGATGGATGGGTGGATGGGTGGGTGGATGGGTGGATGGGTGGATGGATGGATGGGTGGATGGGTGGATGGATGGGTGGATGGGTGGATGGATGGATGGGTGGATAGATGGATTGATGGATGGATGGATGGATGGATGAATGGGTGGGTGGGTGGATGGGTGGATAAAGAGACGTGCGGATAGGTATTGAGGGGGTTAGAGAGAGAGAGAGGAGAAGAGGTTGAGAGAGGGGGTAGAGAGTCTGTAGATAGAGAGAGAGTCGGTAGAGAGAGAGAGTCTGTAGAGAGAGAGAGAGAGATAGAAGGAGAAGGGGTAGAGAGAAATAGATATATATATATATATAGTCGGTAAAGAGAGAGAGAGAGAGAGTCTGTAGAGAGATAGAGAGACTGTAGAGAGATAGAGAGAAAGTCTTGAGAGAGAGAGAAAGAGTCTGTAGAGAGAGAGAGAGTCGGTAGAGAGAGAGTCTGTAGAGAGAGAGAGACTGAAGAGAGAGAGGGGGGGAGAGAAAGTCTGGAGAGAGAGAGTCTGTAGAGAGAGAGAGAGAGAGTCGGTAGAGAGAGAGTCTGTAGAGAGAGAGAGACTGAAGAGAGAGAGAGAGCGAGAGAGAATGTCTGGAGAGAGAGAGTCTGTAGAGAGAGAGTCGGTAGAGAGAGAGTCTGTATAGAGAGAGAGTCGGTAGAGAGAGAGTATGTAGAGAGAGAGTCGGTAGAGAGAGAGTCTGTAGAGAGAGAGAGTCGGTAGAGACAGAGTCTGTAGAGAGAGAGTCTGTAGAGAGAGAGTCTGTAGAGAGAGAGTCGGTAGAGAGAGAGTCGGTAGAGAGAGAGTCTGTAGAGAGAGAGTCTGTAGAGAGAGAGAGAGTCGGTAGAGAGAGAGTCTGTAGAGAGAGAGAGTCGGTAGAGAGAGAGTCTGTAGAGAGAGAGAGTCCGTAGAGAGAGAGAGATTGAAGAGAGAGAGAGACTGAAGAGAGAGAACGAGAGAGAAAGTCTGGAGAGAGAGAGTCTGTATAGAGAGATAGTCGGTAGAGAGAGAGTCTGTAGAGAGAGTCGGTAGAGAGAGAGTCTGTAGAGAGAGAGTCGGTAGAGAGAGAGTATGTAGAGAGAGAGTCGGTAGAGAGAGAGTCTGTAGAGAGAGAGAGTCGGTAGAGACAGAGTCTGTAGAGAGAGAGTCGGTAGAGAGAGAGTCGGTAGAGAGAGAGAGTCTGTAGAGAGAGAGTCTGTAGAGAGAGAGTCGGTAGAGAGAGAGTCGGTAGAGAGAGAGTCTGTAGAGAGAGAGAGAGAGAGTCGGTAGAGAGAGAGAGTCGGTAGAGAGAGAGAGTCGGTAGAGAGAGTCGGTAGAGAGAGAGTCTGTAGAGAGAGTCGGTAGAGAGAGAGTCTGTAGAGAGAGAGAGAGTCGGTAGAGAGAGAGAGAGTCGGTAGAGAGAGAGAGTCGGTAGAGAGAGAGAGTCGGTAGAGAGTCGGTAGAGAGAGAGAGTCTGTAGAGAGAGGGAGTCTGTAGAGAGAGAGTCTGTAGAGAGAGAGTCGGTAGAGAGAGAGAGTCTGTAGAGAGAGAGAGTCGGTAGAGAGAGAGAGTCGGTAGAGAGAGAGTCGGTAGAGAGAGTCTGTAGAGAGAGAGAGACTGAAGAGAGAGAGAGCGAGAGAGAAAGTCTGGAGAGAGAGAGTCTGTAGAGAGAGAGAGTCGGTAGAGAGAGAGTCTGTAGAGAGAGAGAGAGTCGGTATAGAGAGAGAGTCTGTAGAGAGAGAGTCTGTAGAGAGAGAGAGTCGGTAGAGAGAGAGAGTTGGTAGAGAGAGAGTCTGTAGAGAGAGAGTCGGTAGAGAGAGAGAGTCTGTAGAGAGAGAGTCTGTAGAGAGAGAGAGTCTGTAGAGAGAGAGAGTCGGTAGAGACAGAGTCTGTAGAGAGAGAGTCGGTAGAGAGAGAGTCGGTAGAGAGAGAGAGTCTGTAGAGAGAGAGTCTGTAGAGAGAGA
This sequence comes from Bulinus truncatus, assembly GCA_021962125.1. Taxonomy (NCBI): domain Eukaryota; kingdom Metazoa; phylum Mollusca; class Gastropoda; family Planorbidae; genus Bulinus; species Bulinus truncatus. The sequence goes on from JAGDYQ010000186.1 coordinate 1,072,654, forward strand.
GAGTCGGTAGAGAGAGAGTCTGTAGAGAGAGAGAGTCGGTAGAGAGAGAGTCGGTAGAGAGAGAGAGTCGGTAGAGAGAGTCGGTAGAGAGAGTCGGTAGAGAGAGTCGGTAGAGAGAGAGTCTGTAGAGAGAGAGAGAGTCGGTAGAGAGAGAGAGAGTCGGTAGAGAGAGAGAGTCGGTAGAGAGAGAGAGTCGGTAGAGAGTCGGTAGAGAGAGAGAGAGTCTGTAGAGAGAGGAGTCTGTAGAGAGAGAGTCTGTAGAGAGAGAGTCGGTAGAGAGAGAGAGTCGGTAGAGAGAGAGTCGGTAGAGAGAGAGAGTCGGTAGAGAGAGAGTCGGTAGAGAGAGTCTGTAGAGAGAGAGAGACTGAAGAGAGAGCGAGAGAGAAAGTCTGGAGAGAGAGAGTCTGTAGAGAGAGAGAGTCGGTAGAGAGAGAGTCTGTAGAGAGAGAGAGTCGGTAGAGAGAGAGTCTGTAGAGAGAGAGAGTCGGTAGAGAGAGAGTCGGTAGAGAGAGAGAGTCGGTAGAGAGAGAGTCTGTAGAGAGAGAGAGTCGGTAGAGAGAGAGTCTGTAGAGAGAGAGAGTCGGTAGAGAGAGAGAGTCGGTAGAGAGAGAGTCGGTAGAGAGAGAGTCTGTAGAGAGAGAGAGTCGGTAGAGAGAGAGTCTGTGAGAGAGAGAGTCGGTAGAGAGAGTCTGTAGAGAGAGAGTCGGTAGAGAGAGTCGTAGAGAGAGAGTCGGTAGAGAGAGTAGAGTCTGAGAGAGAGAGTCGGTAGAGAGAGAGAGTCTGTAGTAGAGAGAGTCGGTAGAGAGAGAGAGTCGGTAGAGAGAGTCGGTAGAGAGAGTCGGTAGAGAGAGTCGGTAGAGAGAGTATTGCCATTATACAATTATTCTCCCGCCCCCCCCTTATTGAATCCCCCACCCGCTAAACAGCATCACGTGATCACTGGGCTTGACCATCTGGCTGGAGTTGACGTACTTCTTGAAGGCGGTCAGGCTCAGGTCTGCGTCCACTGTGTTGTTTACATTGAACTCTTCTGTGAACATTGAACTATTGGCAGACTTTTGGACAAACAGATTGAACAGTTGCAGAATGAAGAGATCATGTGCGAAGTTAAAATATTTGAAAATATTCAATTTAGCTAGAACCTAATAAATACAAACGTTATCTAAATATTTTTCAATATAGACATCATCTATATCTGTTAATAGACCTATATAGACTTAATCTCATCAGTTATTTATATACTAAATCTGATCTGTCAATATATAGACTTAGTCTAATTTGTCACTATGTAAACTTAATCTAATATCTATATTTTCTTAATCCACATATGTCTCTAATCTGTCTCTATCTAGACCTGATCTATTCTGTCTCTATATAGACCTGATCTATTCCTACCATTCTGTAAGTCTAAAGACTTGCGCTAATCTATAATTCTCTATTTGCGACTAATTTATGCAATAACTATGAAATAAAGAAATATGACCTCACCTCTGCGACCAGAACTTTAATTAGTTCCACGTGAATGTTGAATTCCGTTGTGTTGATACCTTGATACAACAAATCCACCTATAGTAGAACAACAAATTATTTGTTATGCATTTTACACTAGCGAAATTGTTCTTGATAAACAATGAATATCAACAAACAAAGCCAATTTTGTATTAATATATTATTTCTAACATTCAATAGTACTTTGCTCCAACTTTAATAAATACGTAATACTATACTATACTATACTATAATATACCATGCTATGTTATGCTATGCTATGCTATACTATACCATAGGCCTACTATACTATACAATACAATACAATACTATACTATACTATACTATACTATACTATACTATGCTATGCTATGCTATGCTATGCTATGCTATGCTATGCAATGTTATACTATACAATACTATACAATACTATACTATAATATACAATACTACAATGCTATACAATACTACACTATACTATATATACTATACTATACTATGCTATGCTATGCAATACTACAATACTATACAATACTATACTATATATACTATACTATACTATACTATGCTATGCTATGCTGTGCTATGCTATACTAGTTTACTCAAAGCTAAAGTTCTATTATTTTATACAAAAAGAAAGATACTCACCCCAGATATAATGAACGCGTAGTACTGGACTAGTTCACTCAAAGCCAAACTTCTGTTATTCTGCGCATGGGCAAGAAACTGACCGTAAGCTTTGAAATCTACCACAGCGACGAGGTCTATAAAATAGTTCGATGTGGTGACGTCACGTCTTTGTCTTGTCCCATGGTGGAATCTGGACTGGTCAGGGGGCAGTGGTTCTAAATTCTCTGTTTTTGACATCCCCAGTTAAATGAGTCAAATAGATACGTTGGGTCATTTGTAGTGAACAGTGTACCAAATTTTGAATTAATTAATGTATTCAGATCAATTTTTTTTTTAATTCGTACATTTTGAACGATTGTAGGTGTTTCGAAGTAGGTTTGTTTTTTTGTTTTTTTTTTGCGCAATTGTTTAAAAGTCCGAGAGACAAAAATCAGCGGTCAGCTCAGCGGTCAGTTAGGGAAGGGGGCATGTCATAGTGACCGGATAGCTGAATCACTCAAGTGACAGGTTGCCCTGTCAGATCACAAGGAGAGGGGGAGGGGTGTTATTTATAGCGGGGGGGGACAAATACCTGTAGGGGGAATGACCATGATACGTGGGGGGTGGTGCAGGTTTAGTTTTAATTGACCCGTGAGTAAAGTGTAGTGGAAGTTAGATTTATTTAGACGTTATGGTGGAATTCTCACGGAAGGGAGGGGGAGGGAGGAATGAGAGAAATGTTTAACTAGAAAGTTTTATGGGTTCCCCCTTTCCCATCCCTTCCCCCCCCTCATAGATTATCCCGAGGGTAGTGTTAGTTGGGGGCCAATCGTTGGGCGATTTGTATCTTAGCTAAGCAACCTGGTATTGTTTGATTTTATTAGCGGAGACTGAACGTCAGCTGTGAAATACAAATATTGTCATCAGACCACTAGCATCAAACACTCTCAAACTCCAATGCAACGACTTGTCCTTCCTACCACGCAACAGTAGGTCAGTTTACCTATGACGTAATCGTCTTCCTGCTGTTCCTGATCTGGCACGACGTGCAGGTTGTAGTCACCCGCTGATGACGTCATGTCCCTTTTACGTCTGCTTTCGTAGCTGGCGAAGTATCTCGTGTCATCCAATCGAAATTGACCTCTCTGAGATGAGACAAAAAAATTCAATTATAGAAGTCCACGGTGCATCATGCAGTACAGCAGTAAAGAATTTTGTGAAAGGAAGTTATACCGGCCTCGTTATGATTTACAAATACACGAATTTGAATCAAGTATGTTAACTACGTAGTTTGTTGGTTACATATTTAAATTTGCAGGACTTCGTGAATAGTCTTCTCAATATATATAAACAGTATGTGGGGGGGGGGGGATTTTTGTAACAAAATGCTACTTTACTTACGATACTTGACAGCGATTACTTTACTTACGATTACTTGACAGCGATTACTTTACTAGCGATTACTTGACAGCGATTACTTTACTAGCGATTACTTTACAGCGATTACTTTACTAGCGATTACTTTACAGCGATTACTTTACTAGCGATTACTTTGCAACATGGAAGATAGACATGTACACAATACATGTTATTTATTTATTTATTGAATACTACAAATTTCGTTCCTAGACTTTTAAGATTTAATTCATTGTTTAAATATTTGTATTTTAACATAACCAATTGTCAGAGATGTTCCAAGGACTGACCATGCAAGTAAAAGTACACAAAGCGCAAGTACGAGTACACGTGCAAGTACTCCAATAAATGTATTCGATTACAAATACCAAGTACTCCATCTCTGCTAATTGTACGTGATAAACATTTCAATGTTATATTTCAAAACTCTGTCTATTGAAATATTTTTCAGGAGTTGAGTCTGTCACTATTGCATTTAATCATTGAACTGTTGATTTTGAATTATTGATTTGAAAAACATATATATATATATATATATATATATATATATATACACACACATATAAACATATAAACATATAGCCAACACTAATGAGAGCAAGGGCGACAACTTACCAATTTTCGCTGTGGTACTTTGCTTGAGTTACCGCCCGGGTCTGATATCTGGAACACGGCCTCAGAGGACACGTCATGATACGTGACAACATCCTGTGGCATATCAAACAGAAACATAGTGTCATATGTCAAGTCTGTGAATATGGATGACATGTGTCATTTAGGGAAGACGGGGGATCTCAGACACACACGCGCGCGCACACACACATGCAAGACTGCTCTAGATATTATAGGGCGCTGGTTGACCTACTTGTAAGCTGTACACATTTTCTCGTCTGTAAACCAATTTTCCTGTCTCGTCCACATCGACTGTGTACACTGGGAGGTCAAAGATCGTGAAGGTCTGACGTTTAAGTTGAAGGTCGATGGATAGGTTGCCAGATCGTAAGGTCAAGTTGACCTCATTTGGCACTAACTCACGGCTACTGGTGACAATGATTTGCGCTGGAAATAAAATTTTGAAAAAATTAATTAAAAACAAGAGACTGAAGTCTGGCTGTGAGTATGGCTGTGAGTATGGCTGTGTGCATGGCTGTGTGTCTGTGTTTGTGTGTGTATTATGTGCATGTGTCAAGTTTAGACAAAAATGAAAGTCAAATGATTTAGCAGACGTCAACAATTTAAATAAAAATAATAATTTAACATTGTAAATGTATATAATGTATTGTAAATGGCACTTTTTTAATTTTATTTTAAGTTGCTGACAAATTAAAACATTGCATTGATGTTATACAATTATCAGTGATTTCATCCACTTGGCGTTCGTTCAACCTTATCGACAAATGTAGTACCAACAAATCAAAACAGAAGTAAATTAACAACTGACCTGGTAAACAATGAGCATAACCTAATAGCAGAAGTTGACCTATGATGTATGTGAGGCAGAGTCTCGTGAATTTGATTGGTTCAGCGCCCATGTCTGTAAGTTTCGTAGGATCTGATTGGACAAAATGTTTAATTGAAAAAAATATATATGTTTTTTTTCTTAATTTTGTTTTCTTTTGTATGTTTATTGATTTCATTCAACTTATGAATGTAATGAACAGATAATCATAGAATTGAAAGATCGAACTGTTTCAATTACAAAAAAATTAATCATTTTTTTTTGGTATTTTTAAAATAAGATTGATACAGTTAACCTATAATATTTACATGGGTGGTCATGGGCTGTAGAGTGTTCGACTGACGACCTGAGGTTCGAAACTTAGGATTTTTTTTTAGGTTCTGGTGAAAGTGTCCAAGTCTACCCAGCTGTAAAACGGGTATTAAAGGCGGCTGGGCTTTGCGTTCAATACGCCGTAGCTACTGCAAACTTGTGAACCGTAACACCTGTCCCGATCAGCCCTGTTGGGGGTGGGGGTGGGGAGTCTAAAGGTAACTATACTTTTTCCAAAAGTATAAAATTGTTCAGTTAATGACAGCCTTTCGTTTATTGTATTTTTTTACATAAGTTTACTTAAATTTATCCCGTAAATAATAATATATATTGTAAATATATACCGTATGTAATGATATATATATATATATATATATATATATATATATATATATATATATATATATATAAGTAAAGTTCCATTAAGCCACTAAGGACTCATCTTGGCAGATGAAGTGTAGAATTCACCTGTGTCGGTAACTTCGAGATTGAGGGATTGTGTGGTTAGCACAACGCCCAGCTGCCTTTACCCCAATACTATGCGTTCAACTTAAAGTCAGGTACCCCTTTAAAGCTGGGTGGACTTGCGGGACTTACACCAGGACCTAAAAAATCTCAAAGTTCTCACTAATGTTCGAACCCAGGACGATAGACAATGTATTAGAGTTCTACACCGCACAACCACCCGTCCCCTAGAATGATTTATGTAACATATTAAATGTATACCGTTATATGTAACATATTAAATGTATGCCATATATGTAACATATTAAATGTATTCCGTTTACAATATTACAGATTGACAGTGGTATGTATTATTGTTCTAAAATCGTTGTTTATATCTCTGGCGCTCTTTGTTTAACTCTCAACAAAACATATTATGGCAAATAATTCATTAAGTAACATAATGTTTTATAAAGTAATATCAATTAATGTATTGACTTAAACTTACATCTTTCATTTCAATCCACAGTAACTGAAGTTATTGAATTTATTTCATATTTTCTTTGAAATGTTCACGTTTGTATGTTTGTTGACTCGAGTCAATTTTACGTCAACTAGATGATTTTTGTTTAGAACAAGTAATAAATACCCTAATGGTGTGTCGTACCTATTGAAATAAATACTGACCAATCAGATTGTGCTAAACCGTCTAGTACTAAAAGATCGTTTGCTATCCAATGCAATATCGTCTTGTAACCGTATTCAAGAAATTCTATAGCTGATTCAGTAACATACATCAAAACACACACACACACACACACACACACACACACACACACACTAACATATATACAAATGCCGTTTTTTTATTGAGTTTATGGTGTCGTGAAATTTGTTCAAAGGTTTCTTACATAGGTGGGTCGTATTCTCGTTATAGTTGCACTGCGGGGGGAGGAAGGCTCCATCAACAGTGAAATCATTTTTTACTATAATGACAGCTGTATCCTCACTCTTAGTACTATGTGCTCAACTCTTAGTACTAAGTGCTCAACACTTAGTACTATTTGTTCAACTCTTAGTGCTGTGTGTTCAACTCAGATTACCTAGGTATTAAGATACTTTGTGTTCAAGTCACAATCAAACACGGGTTGAAGCCATTTAAATAAAAAAAATGTTTGACTTTAGTTTTCCTGCCGCGTTGCATGGCCGTGAAATTCTTGAACGCATTCAAACATTTCACGCTTGGATTGATTCTCTTATCGCGTGGGTCTACAACTAAATTGAACTGTGGGGTTTTGTCAAACGCTGTACGATTACTTCGCTTTTATTGGCTGCTATCAACGTTATCGGGTGGATTATAGTCGTGACTTTCACTTTGAACCCGTCCTTTGTGTGTGTGGGTGGGGAGTGTGGGTGTGTGTGTGGGGGGGGAGATGTACTTGTGTGTGTGAATGTGTGTGTGTGTGTGTGCGCGCGCGCGCGACGATACGTGACCGTCGAAATTTATGTCCAATTGATGAGGTCATGGTGATCTCTGTGGGTCCAGGCCTGGGTCACGAGCCCAGGTTTAAAAAAAATAACATGATAGATAGATAGATAGATAGATAGATAGATAGACAGACAGACAGACAGACAGACAGACAGACAGACAGACAGATAGATAGATAGATAGATAGATAGATAGATAGATAGATAGATAGATAGATAGATAGATAGATAGATAGATAGATAGATAGATAGATAGATAGATAGATAGATAGATAGATAGATAGATAGATAGATAGATAGATAGATAGATAGATAGATAGATAGATAGATAGATAGATAGATAGATAGATAGATAGATAGATAGATAGATAGATAGATAGATAGATAGATAGATAGATAGATAGATAGATAGATAGATAGTCAAGTGTTGCTTATTTTGCCCAAACACTTTAGAAAATTCCGCTGAACTATTTCCACATATTCGTTCTACCCTTCTCATTTTGTCTCTCTTTGTGTGTTTGTGAGAGAAAGAAAGAAAGATTACATATTATTCAATCAATCTATACCGTAGAGAACCAGATACTGAAATCATTATCTCAATGGCTGTCCAAATGCGTCTCCTTAAGAACATTTTTTTTGGCGCTCATTGTTTGTGGCTCTCATTGTTTGTGGCTTGGCTTCCATTGAATGTTGTTGTATTTTTCATTTACAGCATTATTTCTTTTTTTTTTTGTATACTTAATATTGTTTATTATGACTGCGGGTGTGTCATTCATTATACTAAATTAAACGCTGCCATACAACTCTCACTCCTCTCAGTGACCTTATATGGGTCAGTGGAGAAATAGTATAGTCGAAGTTTGATGACGCAATCCGGTATAGGCTCCGCCCACCACAGTATCTATGGCGTCATTCCGCTGTAGTTTATTCCGAGTTCTAGTGTATGCGTCATTTTGGTAGAAATGACGTATACTACAACCGACAGTGGGGAGCATGTGCATCGTTTTAGTTGTTGTGAAATGAGTCTGGCTTTGGGCATCGTGGTATGTGGATTGCAATGTTAACAGTAGTTATTGTACTCCCTTTGAGTTCACCATTATATGTCAGTTCTTGTTCATGCAGTTCTAATAAAGAATTAAATACTGTTATTATTGTTACTTTCAACTGGAGCCGACTTCGTTTATTAATGTTGTTGACTGAAATTCTTGCATCTACTACAAGTTAATGAAAGAACTTTACAAGTATTATTTAAAGGAGCCCCGCTACACCACACACACACACACACACACACACACACACTATATATATATATACATCGACATATTTCCGAAGGCAACGATACATCCAACACCCAATCTGTGTACTATTCCTAACTTCAATAAATGGGGGCAGAGCGTATGGGGGGAGTGGGGAGAGTGGGTGGTGGGGGGGGTATTGTATATTTAGATTCTCAAAAGACTTTGAATGTTCACACGTCTATCAAAGTCACGTGGTAGTATCTGACTCAATGTTTTGCGACAACTTTTTTTAATCAAATGTCTTTGAGCTAATTTTTTTTTAACAGACCTGGTTGACTCCATATCGTGTGCATAACAGCATGCACTTTAAATCTTTTAATTAATTGAGTTGTTAGTACCGTATTCCTTTCAATCCCAGTTATTGAACTATTTTATGAGTTGTGATTATATGCTTACCATTCAACAACACCCAGTGGCGCAACAAGGGGGGGAGGCATTGTGGGCATTTTCCCCCCTCCCCCCCGAAATAAAAAGAAATTAAAAGATTAGACCAGATTAGTCACATTTCGTACGAATGCTTGTAATGTAAGTAAGTTGTATCTCATGATGTAAAATACAAGTGATTTTTTTTTGCCCCCCCCCTGAAAGTTTAGTCTAGTTGCGCCACTGACAACACCTGTACTTTTATTACCTGTCAAATGTCAAGTTGCTTGAATCTTTTTTTATGTAAAAAGTCACAAATTTATTTCAACAGTAGGTTCGTTGTTTGGATCCATCTAAAAAAAAAACTAAAAGAGATGAGTAAATTAATAACTGTTGGAATTCTTTACATAGTCTTTGACGTCTTTTTCTATGCTCTGACGTCCTTCTCTATGCTCTGGCGTCTTTCTAAATGCTTTGACGTCTTAATATATATGTTCTGAAGTCTTTCTATATGCTTTGTCGTATTTCTATATGCTTAGACGTCTTTCTATATGCTTTGACGTCTTTCAATATGTATTGACGTTTTTCTATATGAGAATGTTTAAAAAAAATGTAAAAAAAAAATTGAACTTAAAAAAAAAAAATTTTGAAAATTAAAAAAAATTAAAAATTTGTGAAAAGGCACATTCTATTCTAATACCACATAGGGGGAGAGAGGATGATCTGGTTGTGCCTCATGCATTGTTTAACCAAGGTCCAAGGTTCGAATCCCGTTGAGAGACTTGGTATTTTTTCTCAATTTCTCATTTGAGAAACCGACCCATACGTCGCTGTTAGGACCTAAGATAGTGCTTCTCAGATCTCGTGTCAAGAACCCATTATGACAGTGCTTCTCATAGTTTGAGTCAAGACCCAACTAAGACAGTGCTTCTCATAGTTTGAGTCAAGACCCAACTAAGACAGTGCTTCTCATAGTTTGAGTCAAGACCCAACTAAGACAGTGCTCATAGTTTGAGTCAAGACCCAACTAAGACAGTGCATCTCATAGTTTGAGTCAAGACCCAACTAAGACAGTGCATTTCATAGTTTGAGTCAAGACCCAACTAAGACAGTGCTTCTCATAGTTTGAGTCAAGACCCAACTAAGACAGTGCTTCTCATAGTTTGAGTCAAGACCCAACTAAGACAGTGCTTCTCATAGTTTGAGTCAAGACCCAACTAAGACAGTGCATCTCATAGTTTGAGTCAAGACCCACTAAGACAGTGCATCTCATAGTTTGAGTCAAGACCCAACTAAGACAGTGCATCTCATAGTTTGAGTCAAGACCCAACTAAGACAGTGCATCTCATAGTTTGAGTCAAGACCCAACTAAGACAGTGCATCTCATAGTTTGAGTCAAGACCCAACTAAGACAGTGCATCTCATAGTTTGAGTCAAGACCCAACTAAGACAGTGCTTCTCATAGTTTGAGTCAAGACCCAACTAAGACAGTGCTTCTCATAGTTTGAGTCAAGACCCAACTAAGACAGTGCATCTCATAGTTTGAGTCAAGACCCAACTAAGACAGTGCATCTCATAGTTTGAGTCAAAACCCAACTAAGACAGTGCATCTCATAGTTTGAGTCAAGACCCAACTAAGACAGTGCATCTCATAGTTTGAGTCAAGACCCAACTAAGACAGTGCATCTCATAGTTTGAGTCAAGACCCAACTAAGACAGTGCATCTCATAGTTTGAGTCAAAACCCAACTAAGACAGTGCATCTCATAGTTTGAGTCAAGACCCAACTAAGACAGTGCATCTCATAGTTTGAGTCAAGACCCAACTAAGACAGTGCATCTCATAGTTTGAGTCAAGACCCAACTAAGACAGTGCATCTCATAGTTTGAGTCAAAACCCAACTAAGACAGTGCATCTCATAGTTTGAGTCAAGACCCAACTAAGACAGTGCATCTCATAGTTTGAGTCAAGACCCAACTAAGACAGTGCCTCTCATAATTTGAGTCAAGACCCAACTAAGACAGTGCATCTCATAGTTTGAGTCAAGACCCAACTAAGACAGTGCATCTCATAGTTTGAGTCAAGACCCAACTAAGACAGTGCATGTCATAGTTTGTGTCAAGACCCAACTAAGACAGTGCATCTCATAGTTTGAGTCAAGACCCAACTAAGACAGTGCATCTCATAATTTGAGTCAAGACCCAACTAAGACAGTGCATCTCATAGTTTGAGTCAAGACCCAACTAAGACAGTGCATCTCATAGTTTGAGTCAAAACCCAACTAAGACAGTGCATCTCATAGTTTGAGTCAAGACCCAACTAAGACAGTGCATCTCATAGTTTGAGTCAAGACCCAACTAAGACAGTGCCTCTCATAATTTGAGTCAAGACCCAACTAAGACAGTGCATCTCATAGTTTGAGTCAAGACCCAACTAAGACAGTGCATCTCATAGTTTGAGTCAAGACCCAACTAAGACAGTGCATGTCATAGTTTGTGTCAAGACCCAACTAAGACAGTGCATCTCATAGTTTGAGTCAAGACCCAACTAAGACAGTGCATCTCATAATTTGAGTCAAGACCCAACTAAGACAGTGCATCTCATAGTTTGAGTCAAGACCCAACTAAGACAGTGCATCTCATAGTTTGAGTTAAGACCCAACTAAGACAGTGCATCTCATAGTTTGTGTCAAGACCCAACTAAGGCAGTGCATCTCATAGTTTGAGTCAAGACCCAACTAAGACAGTGCTTCTCTGAGCTCGTGTCACGACCCCACTGGCTCTTTAGGTCTCGATTTCATACTTTTTCTTGACAAGTTGGTCGCAAAAAAAAAAAACTGAGTATTTTGTTCAGGTGGGTTTGCGTGCCGTGAACTTTGCTTGTTTGTTTGTTGTGCATACAATTGGTGATTCAATGAACTCACACACCGTTAAGGAAGTTGTCTATTCTAAATATAAATTGTTAAGGGACACCGTGAGCGAAAAGCCTGTGAAAAATGTCACGTGGATTGTGCATGATCTGACCATAAAAAAGAGAATTACACCAGAAATAATAAATCTTAGCTCTTAAACACAGGCTGTAAAATGTAAAAAAAAAAAAAAATGTGACGCGTGTTTTGCTGTAGTTGTGTGTTCGTCTGAAGAAGAGATAAATGCCCACTGGGGTCGTGTGTCGACTTGATTGGTCCATAACTTTTGAACATTGAGACAGAAAAGTGGAAGAATACAAGTAATATTGGTAGACTGCAACTACAGCAGACCATCTGAAGGTCATACTGCAACTTCGGTAGACCATCTGAAGGTCATTTCTGAGTTTTAGTTTTAACCAACTATTTCTGAGGTTAGCTGTTTATATTTTATATTCATGTTTATTTTGTTGTGAAGAGTTTCTTCTATCCCTTGATATTCGCCATCACGCGGTCACGTCTTGAAACTAAGGGACATAATGAGGTGCCTAACTAGAATCAATTCATGAAGAGTTCTCTTCTCATTATGTCGGCTGTTCCTGTAAAGGTTTTCTGGAAGGCACACATTTTTGAATTTAAAAGTTTCTGGGGAATGAGGGGTGTGTGTTCAAAAGTGTTTTTTTTTTAAATAGTTATTTAGTAAATATTTTAGAAATACGTATTGATAAACTGACAGATAGACTGATAGACAATCGCGTAGTCCCCCCCCCCATGTAAAGGGCCCTTCCAAAACACATTCATGCCCAATTTCATGATTCGAGGCCCCGAAGTTACTTTTACCCATAGCCCCGAAATATCTCTGAAAGTCCTTGCCTGGAGCCCTTAAAATCCTAAAACCGGTCCTGGCCAGACTGACCGGTCAGCTGTTGGCACCCATCCATCTTCTGGTCTTTTTATTGCACAATTTTGGTAAAGACCTACAAAGTCAAACATGAATTGCATTGATCCTCAAATTATTCAAGATGTCCTCTCTCCACCCCCCTCCCTTTTCGCACACGTTCTCAAGCTATCTCAACTGTTGAGTATAAATTTATTTATTAAACACCACAACTGCAGTAATACAAAAGCTACATTTACAGAATTCATCTCAAATTGTCCGCGTTGAACGATGGAGGACGCAATACCCATTTGTCTATCACAAATGTGGACAAAATGTTTAGTAAGATATTCTCCGTAGTTTAGGTAAACTTCAGGCCAACGCGCCAAAGCTCCAACTGACCAGCGCATGTCTTCACCTCCACTGATCTGACCTCAAACTGACCCACTTAATTAATTTTCTAATCATAACCTAAGCCCTAGTGGACAGCTGCTAGTCCACGTAACTCTCTTCACAACTACTCAGAGTTATCCCCCTTTGCGCTTGGCAACCGTTGTTGTCAATCTGACTGGGACAAAAACAAAAAAAGATGCTTCATGACATGTTTTGTGTTTAGGGGCCGTTCTGGTGTATTCGGGAGGGGGGCCCTAGACTTCCAGAGATGTTTGATCGGAGCCCTGGACCAAACTACTTTTTGGGGCCCTCCTAATGTGTTATAGCAAATAATTCAAAAATGGCCCCTTTTATAGTGCGGGTTGCTTATCTTTCCTGCTTATATGTTCGGTTGTAGTTGTGTTACCTAGCAACGCCTGACGTCATGAGCTACACATTTTGCTGCCTGAACATTGAGTGGATCAAGTCGCGGCTAATAAAACAAAAAAATTTAATCCAACATTTTATGCCGTTTAAACTTTAGTGAAATATTTTCCTTTTTTTTAAATTTCGCTTTCAAATACAAATATTTAACCCCAAAATGTGTCTCTTGTGTCGCCTAAACCTGGTCATAGTACTATTATTGTACTATTACTTGGGCAGCATTAAGTCCCAAGCTAAAAAACAAATTAAAAGGCCAGATGTTAATAAAAGAAAATAAAGGTTTTTCTTACGCTGTGCACAGTATCCTGGCCAATAACGTTTTAAGAGAAACTAAAAAAATGTTGCCAGTTTGACGAAAAAAAAATTTTGTAATTATTCCTCAGCATCCTTTGATCAATTTAAAAAAAAATGGACAGCTCCACGGGGCTGGTGGCCTCTGTCTTGGTGGCCGCCATTGTGTTGTTGATGGGCCCTGTGACGTCAAGACCAATCAGCCCTATGGGTCGGCGCGACCTGGCCACTAACAAGGAGCATCACCTCAGCCAGAGGTCACAGTTGATTGCGGAGGAAACTCAGAGGCGGATTGGGGGTCAGCAGACCTTGAACCCCCCGGAGACGCTCCTGGACTATTACATCATGAAGGTAAACTCTGTAATACAAACAACTAAACTTTATAAAACAAATTATTTAGTTTTTGACTATATGTATATATAACATGATACTGTATAGGTAATATGTATAAAAGTATAAAATGAGCTTCTGTTGACTATGCCACATACAATTAAACTTGCTAAATAAGTGTATGGTTTAAACCTAAGGGTCGGCAACCTGCGGCTCGTGGGCCGCATGCGGCTCTTTCGATGCCAAGTTGCGACTCTTTCGATGTAAAATTGCGGCCTTGCAATTCAATGCGCAGATAATTATAATGATATTATTTTATATACCTATTCCTAATCAAATACCATAATATTGAGCATGAATGAACAGCAACGTGCCAATATCTACAGCAAAAGCGTCCTCAGTCTACTACGTCACTAGCTGTCCTTTCCTATAATACCCGTCTGTGACGTCACTAGCTGTCCATTCCTATAATACCCGTCTGTGACGTCACTAGCTGTCCTTTCCTATAATACCCGTCTGTGACGTCACTAACTGTCCTTTCCTATAATACCCGTCTGTGACGTCACTAGCAGTCCTTTCCTATAATACCCGTCTGTGACGTCACTGAACAATCTGAGTGGCTCTTTAAAAACTGAGAAAAATGTAAATAATAACTTTTGGCTCTTCCATCTCAAAAGGTTGTCGACCCCTGGTTTAAACTATGAACATTGAAAGCTTGAGAGATATGCAGGGGCCGTCGAGAGAAAATAACGGCTCCGGGCTCAAAGATAGAAAGTGGGTCAAAGTCTCTTAACACAGTTGTACACATACGAAGTAGTTTAGGGAACTATTTAGGTCATCCGGGTACATCGAGACGACTGTTTGGGGTTAGAAGGGGCGACACCTAAATGTGATATGCATTTACATAAAATGTGTGGGACTTGATGTCTTGAGTCTGAGTTCCAAGTTCCCTGAAACGATGTGCCAGCTGTGCATCTATCTAATAGGGGCCCAATAGCACCCAGTAGGGGGGCCCTGATTGAAAGGAAACCGAAGGCTCGCAGTTCGAGTTTTCTTTCATTTTTATTTTTAATTCTTAATCTTAGCCTGCTACAAAACTAAACGTTAGTTTGGGGCCCCGTATATCGACTAATCCCATACGCTCTAGGCCCCGCATATAGCATACGCCCTGGGCCTCGCTAGGGGGGGCCTCTGTGTACATCCGCTCAGTAGTCAGAAAGATAAACTTTAATTAACACCACGTTAAGTCATAAAGTAGGCATCAAGTGTAATGGGAATATTGTTTTACTTCAAATGTGTTGCCAAGCTAGTCATCATTTACCTTGTTGTCTGCTGACACCTGTTACCAACTTTAGGAGAAGAAAATGACCTGGACTAATTTTGATTTATTTATGTTTTATTTATACATAGGAATTAAAATAAAATTTAAAAATTTGGAATTTATAAAAAGTGGAATTTATGAAAAGAGTGTGATTTGTATAAAAAGAGTGTGATTTGTATAAAAAGAGTGTGATTTGTATAAAAAGAGTGTGATTTGTATAAAAAGAGTTTGAATTGTATAAAAAGAGTGTGATTTGTATAAAAAAAATGGGATTTCTATAAAAAGAGTGTGATTTATAAAACGGGGGATTTATCTATTTTTTAAAAGTGGCCTTTATGAAAGATGAATGCATAAAAGTGAGATTTATGGGGGTAAAGTGGGATTTATAAATATTTTAAATTTATACATTTATTTTACT
Organism: Bulinus truncatus; assembly: GCA_021962125.1. Classification (NCBI taxonomy): domain Eukaryota; kingdom Metazoa; phylum Mollusca; class Gastropoda; family Planorbidae; genus Bulinus; species Bulinus truncatus. Next base: position 1,088,488 of record JAGDYQ010000186.1, read on the forward strand.
AAAGAAAACATTTTAGAATAAAATAATGAATCAGTAATAAGCAACAAAACAAAATTAATTAAAAACAATAAAAGTTGAAACGGAAACTACGAACCTATTTTTTTTATTTACTTTTTTTTTTTTAATTCAGGAAAAAAGGCGAATCATGGACGAGAGTCGATTGAATAGAACGAGTTATCTCCCAGCCTACAGTTTCTACAAATCAAAAAGTTTCATCGAGTCCACCACCCTGTACAAGATCATTAAAAAGATGCCCAAAGGTAAGTGTGGACATTTCACTGCAGACAAAAATGTCCTCGTTTTAAAAAATCGTCTTTATGTTGAGTCGGTCTCTCGTGCCAGGCGATTTTAAAATGATGGGGGATTCGAACCAACGACTTGCACCACAGAGGTCGGACTTTAACGATCGTAAAGATGTATGTAAATCCATGCTAACCTGACATTACAATTATATGTTGAATAAAATGGTGAATCACTACCAGTAGCTTTGGTAGACCACTGCGGGTTGTGTGGCCGCACGGGGCACCGAACTAGGAAGGGGCACCGAACTAGGAAGGGGCACCGAACTAGGAAGGGGCGCCGAACTAGGAAGGGGCGCCGAACTAGGAAGGGGCGCCGAACTAGGAAGGGGCGCCGAACTAGGAAGGGGGCTCTGTTAAATGTTTTTTGCCTTTTTTCAGATTGGGATGAGGGCGCCAAAATAAAAATTGTAGCTCGCACTGGGCGCCACACTAACTAGCTGCTCACCACCATTTTAAAATTATTTATTGCAACCGATTTCCCAATCAAAATTTCCGAAGATGTTTGTGGCGAAATATGTTTTACTGTGAGCAACATTGGAAGCAAATGAACATTTTTGCGCACAACGTAATGGTATCCACTGCCAACTAAACAAAACGTACGCGCGCTCTGTTATATGGTGTTTGTGTGAACGCTTGGCGAGTGGTGTTTGTGCGCACAGCTAAGAGGAAACACTGACTGCCACTAATACAACTCAATTACGGGGAATTCAAAACTTGCGCAATGTAGGTATGAATAAGCATCAGTGTACGTAAATCCAAAACTTGCCAATATCTACAGCAATAGCTTGCTAAGTCTTCTACGTCACTAGCTATCCTTTGTTATTATACCCATCTGTCAAGTCCCGGTGTTAAGGTGATGTGTTTATCGCTTAGATCCTATAAATAAACCACTATGGGTCTGTTTTTATAGTGCCATTCTTTTAACCTCACTATAACTGAAAGTAATGCTAAAATGGAGGCACCACGGGAAACATGGAGGTAACTTTCACCAAGATCTGAAAAAAATCCTCCCCCCCCCTCGGATTCTCACAGATGCTCGAACCCGTGACCCTCAGGTTGACAGTTGAGTGCTTTACCGCACGACCATCCGTGCCTTCTATAATACCCATAACAACAAAGATTCAACATTCTATCTTATTTCTCTCAAAATCCCTTCCCCCTACCCCACACCCACTATCCAACATTCCCTCCAACATTCTGTCATTCCTCACTTGCATCCCTCTCTCCCCACACCACCCCCACTATCCAACATTCCCTCCAACATTCTGTCATACCTCATTTGCATCCCTCTCTCCCCACACCACCCCCTCTATCCAACATTCCCTCCAACATTCTGTCATTCCTCACTTGCATCCCTCTCTCCCCACCCCCACTATCCCACCCCCCTCTATCCAAAATTCTATCAAACCGCCCCACCACCGTTCCTTCCTCCCCCACCCCTACCCACCACACCCACCCACCTGCAGGTGCCGCCCTCCACCTCCATGACCTGGCCATCACCAGCCTGGACTGGGTCATCAAGAACGCCACCTACAGGGACGACGTGTACATGTACACAGACGACAAGAACTTTGTGCGCCTGGGGGCCTTCAGGACACCCCCCGCAGACAACGGTAGGTCACGTGGTTAGCTGACACATGTTTTGTTGTTTTGGTTTGTTTGTTTTTTTTGTTTAGTTTTCTCACCTGATTCTAAGGTTATAATGTGTAACAAACAGGTTATAATGTGTGACAAACGGGTTATAATGTGTAACAAACGGGTTATAATGTGTAACAAACAGGTTATAATGTGTAACAAGCAGGTTATAATGTGTAACAAACAGGTTTGTAATGTGTAGCAAACAGGTTATAGTGTGTAACAAACAGGTTATAATGTGTAACAAACAGGTTATAATGTGTAACAAACAGGTTTGTAATGTGTAACAAACAGGTTATAATGTGTAACAAACATGTTATAATGTGTAACAAACCGGTTATAATCTGTAACAAACAGGTTATAATTTGTAACAAACAGGTTATAATGTGTAACAAACAGGTTTGTAATGTGTAACAAACAGGTTATAATGTGTAACAAACATGTTATAATGTGTAACAAACCGGTTATAATCTGTAACAAACAGGTTATAATGTGTAACAAACAGGCTATAATGTGTAACAAACACTCGCATAAACAGTTACAACCAGATAGTGGCGTAAAATAGATTTAAGGTCTCCCCCTCCCCAGAGCTGGATCTAAAAGTGACGCCCCTGTTCCTGTCACAAAAAAGAACTAAAATAGTGAAATTGACACATACACCCTTTTTTTAAGCGACAAATAAAGTGTCCGTACTGAGTACACTGCCCCACTTGGCTAGATACGGTACTCGCAACTAGATGTATTTATTGGAGTGTCCAGTTTATCATTAATGCCAGCTAACGACTTGTCTAATACGGAAATGAATTTTTTTTTTAAGTTCAAAAATTATCTACAAATATAAAGACTATTTTTTTTTTGCCCAACAGCTTGGAAGGCAGTGAAATCAATGCGCGCCGCAGTTCCAGACGTGACCCAGTTTGATGAAGAGTAAGCCATAGTTTTTATTTTGTCAATAAGTTGTTATTGGGTTGTTGTTTTTTTTTACAATCACTTATGATTGCCAGGTATTTTTGCAAAAGTAGTCTACCAGATGGGAAAAATCTGGCTACCTAAAACAGAACAAAAAAATACCTAGAATGCAAAGCCTGTAAATAATATAAAAGTAAATACTAAATATCCTGAAATAAGGGAATATGGAGATAACAAGGAGATCACTTTTAAAAACTCGTTTCCATCGTGAGTCTATTGATTGATTTGTGCATTAAGTGCTTTATTTTGCTTTATTTATTAATTGATATTTTAATTAGGAGATTGGTGTGTTCAATTGCCTTTTATTAACCCCTTTCTAATCCTCTCTGGTCAGTTTACGTAAAAGTATCAGCATGTTGACAAATGACCCTCTAGTGACCTACCCAACCATCAGCCTGGTCTGGGACAGATTCAATTTGTACTTTGGACAGGTCAGTCGTGTGCTGCTTAGTTGTGACCCTTCATTGTCCGAAATCACCTGGCTCCACTACGCTAGGTATTATTGCTTTGTCCAAACTGCCTTACTGACCAACTCTCAGAGATTTTCTTCCGTACTCTTAAATTCTCAGTTAAACAATCACATGGTTGGTCAGTACTGGCAGGGAGATGGTGTGAGGGTCCTTCTAATGTTTTCGGAGCCCCTAGGCAAAGTTGCTTTGGGGGTCTAAGACAAGTTACATTTGGGGGCCCTTAGCAAAGTTACATTTGGGGGCCCTTAGCAAAGATACATTAGGGGGCCCTTTAGCAAAGATAAATTTGGGGGCTCTACGACAAGTTACATTTGGAGGCCCTTAGCAAAGTTACATTTGGGGGCCCTTAGCAAAGATACATTGGGGGCCCTTTAGCAAAGATAAATTTGGGGGCTCTACGACAAGTTACATTTGGGGGCCCTTTAGCAAAGATACCTTAGGGGGCCCTTTAGCAAAGATACATTTGGGGGCTCTAGAACAAGTTACATTTGGGAAGGGGCAGACAAAAAAACCTCAGCTTGCAAATGTTGGGCCCCTCATTATTCTTAGAAAAATGGTGCCCTTTCAGATAACCAACAACTGCTAAATTATTGAAGCTCGGGGCCCCTTGAGGTTGGCAATAAGTAGACATGGTCGAACTACGTCCCGCAGCCTACGTACGTCACGTCTGGGCTGTTTTGATCCAACCCGCGCATCAGATTTTAAGTACATGTACACATAATTTATTTAAGTTCATTTGAACTCTCCATACATCCGACCCTGGACCAAGCCCGGCCCTTTAAGATCCCAAACATTTGGCCCACCCCCAAATATGGCTTTTCAAAAGTATTCGACCAGCAGTGTTAACAGGTACTGGTTCAGATAAAGTATGCGCTTGTTTAGTTGAGATAGCCAAGCGGAGACAACCCACACAATAGCTAACAGTTGTTGTTTTAACTTCTAGGTTATCTCCCTTCTGTTCAACGCTGGCATCATGCGAGACTACTACAGACAGGCCTTGGAAGAATTCAGAGCAGACAATGTTCAGTATATTGAACTGAGAGGTCAACTTCGAGGGGTCAGTTGACATCGTTGTTGCTCTCGCTCCTTTAATCACATTTTTTTTGCTTCCGGTTTTGTTTTTGTTCTTTTTAAAGATAAAGTTGATTAAACTCAATAAATGAAGAGATGTTGTATCAATGTAAACACGATAAACACAAGGTTACACGAAAATAATTGCTTGCTGATGACGTTATTCCAGTTTACAGAGCTGGACGGCACGGTCCATGACGCTGAGTTCGGTGCTGACCTATATAAGTCTGTCACTGATGAGTTCGTTCGAGACCATCCAGATTTTTTTGGCGCCAAGATCATAATGTCTGGACTAAGGTGAGCTGAATGTATAAATGTACCGTCAATTGAAATAAAACTGATACATTGAAAAGTTTACAAAACTTTATAGAGAAATCGAATCGAATCGAATATTCATATTAGAAACAAATGTATCGATGTATAATTGTTTTAAAAAAAAAATTAATTGCACAGATTAATCCTCTCTGATTTATTTGATTGAGTGATTGATTGATAAAAGGGGTTGGTCGCGAAAGGGAGCGTAAAGTTCCTGCGTTTGATACACACCTCTAACGCACCACGTATTACGCAACCCGTCTTACGCACCAACTTTTACGCACCACTATATAATTGTGATGCTAATGTCACGTCGTCTAGCTACGCATTCAGCGACACATCTGGCGACATGTCTGATGACTCATCGGGTGACGCATCTGGTGACTCATCAGGCAATACAGTTGTGACTCATCTAGTGACTCATCTGGTGACTCATCGGGCAATACAGTTGTGACTCATCTAGTGAGTCATCTGGTGACTCATCAGGCAATACAGTCGTGATTCATCTAGTGAATCATCTGATGACAAATAGCTCTTCCCCTAGTTTTAAATGTTCAAAAGAAGAAAATGTCATTTAGTTTATTGCAGTCGTGCTCCGATACTGTAATTTTCTAATTGCCAATTACCTTTTTAAAAAAAAACAATAGAGCATTTTTTTTCGAAAATGCTCTAAAAACCCAACATTTGGTTCAGTGATATATTTTCTTTAATCTCTTCTGATTTCTTCCTGTACTGTTCAAGATACAAGCCCCAGGCTGACATACTGGACGAAGTCAAAGCCGCCCTGGCACTGAGACAAAAGTATCCAGATTTCTTCGCCGGCTACGACCTGGTAGGTCAAGAAGACCCCAACTATTCTCTGGAGTACTATCTGGACGTCCTGCTGTACCCGGAACACAAGCTGCCCTACTTTTTCCACGCGGCTGAGACAAGTAGGTCAACCGATGGTTTCATTTGAGTCACTTGAGGCTATGCAATGTAAATAGTTTACAGCATGTTTTTAAAAAAAAAACAAAGGATGCTGCTATTGGGGGGGGGGAGGGGGGGAAACGGGTTGTCGTACAGCAAAGTGACAAATGAGGAATTTTTTAGATCATATTGAAACCTCCCTCCATGTCTCCCGTGGTGCCTCCATGGCCATTGCACTATCGGCTATGGTGGGGGTGGGGGATGGGGTGGGTGGGGGGTATAGAAACAGTTCCAAAGGAACTAAGAGATAAGCATTTCATCCTCACTGGGACTTCACAGATTGCCCCCCCCCCCAATTTCCAACTCTCTAGTCATTGTCCAATAGGTCCATTAGTTGTCTATTAAAGTATTTTAAATAGTTAATATAGAATCATTTAAAGAATTGTTTTATTATATAATCTTATTTAAGTTTAGCTGTAACATAAAAAAAATTCAACAAAATACTTAAGTGTAAAAATCGTCGAAAATGTTGGCATTAATGTCCAGTTGAAATCAGTGCTCGATTTAAGAAAAAAAACCAGTGCCGGGGATGAAAAAAAAAATGTCTGCAGAGAGCCAGTGATGACAGGTCTCAGTGCCGGGGATATCCCCGACATCCCCGGTGGTAAATCGAGCCCTGGTTGAATCATTAATTAGTTCTGGACACTCTTCAATACGAAGCGGTGCTAAAACACATGTAGTGTTTAATAATTTTTTTTTTTAAAAAAACACAAAAAGGAAATTAATGTAAAATGAACGTTACAGGGCCAGTGTAAATAAAACAAGCTTAATAAACATACCCCTAGGTAAATATAAATATAGGTCATTGATCGGGTGTGCCAATAGACACTCTCAAATTTAAAATCGAATTTCGGTAGTCATGTGTGTTTATTTTTTTGTTCTGTTTTTTTAACTTACCTCACGCGCATTTATTATAACGCAGTGGCTTCGAATACGACCGGGCGTGCTACGTATTTTTTTTTCGAGACACGACCAGCAAACTTTGATGACGTCAGTAAACAGAATGAATGAGAACTCTTATTTACTGCAGACGTTGATGACGTCATTTGCTGTTAATAATCGGAGATATTTTTATATTTGGCTTTAATTTTTTTTCGGGTCTGTTAAAGCCTAATAAAGTCATATGCTGTTAATAATCGGAGAAATTTTATAATATTTATTTTTTTTTAAATAAATACGGCTTTGAATTATTTAGTTGTCAGGATATATGTCTAAGACTAAGAGTAAAGATGTGCACATGCACCGTGCACGGCAGTTATTCTTTATTACTTTTTTTCGGGTCTGCCCAAGCCTAATAAAGTCGGACGAATAAAACAAAAATTATGCGCTAAATTATCTATCGTAACCCCCCCCCCTCCCAGAAAGCTAACACTCGTTAATTCGTCTCCGTCAGTATTTGGATTTGGTTCAATTCTCGGATATAAATGCTTCCCCATCCCCTCTATTTTCGTTTCCCAATCTTATTATTATTTAGTACATTAGAAATATGTAGGCTACTCTGAATTTTTTAAAGTGTGACGCAAAAATGATGGTAAGGAAAAGTTAGGTAATATTTAGGACTAGCTGTACCCTGCAAAGCCTTTGCAGGAAGATAGACTATTGTAAAGCCATTGCCGAACCTAGTATTTGGGGGCCTTGCATTTTGACATTCGATACCATGACATGAGATTATGTACTTAATATTTAATGTAAAAAATAATTTTGGGGGCTCCCCTCAAGCTGGAGCCCGGCAGGACTTTCGATTTTGTACCCCCCCCCTCCTTGTTACACCTCTGTGTTCAGCTTTGATACATATTTTCAAAATTATTATTTTTTTTTAAGTTATGAAATAGTTAAAAAACCTAATTAGTTGTTGTTTCTTTTTCTTACAACATCCTAAAGGAAACATTATTTCAATTTTAAAAAAATGTCAAAGAGATCTAATTATTTACTTTTGATTAAAACAACTAAAAGGATACATTCTGAAAAAAAAAACACAAGAAAAAAAATTATATTTCAGAGAGGAATCGAGCTTGGATATAGTCAGCATAAAAGTGAGTCACGTCCAAACGGCTTAACAATTGTGCCAGCAGGACACATAATCAAAATTACAATTTTAATGTATAAGTAGAAAAAAAAATTGCTCGTTCCCGCGAAAACAAAATAACTTTAAATCATAAGAGTTCATTCTGTTTACATCAAAGTTTGCTGGTCGTGTCTCGAAAAAAAAAAATTCGTAGCACGCCCGGTCGTATTCGAAGCCACTGCGTTATTCATAATAAGCCTAGCGTAAATTTGATGTTTTCCTCGTACAACTCCACCCCCCCCCCCCCCACTTTTCCCATGATTCCCCAGAGTGGCAGGAAACAGAAGTAGACTACAACCTAGTGGACGCCATACTGCTGAACACGTCACGTGTCGGGCACGGCTACGGGCTGAGCAAACATCCCAAACTGGCCAGCCTGATGAAAGAGAAGAGGATCGCCGTGGAGGTCAACCCGATCTCCAACCAGGTGGCGCTGATGTCATTAAAGTTGTCGTTTGTTGTCGCCTTCAGGGCTGTTCTTAAGGAATAGGAAAACTGGGCCCCTCCCGCTGCATAGTGGGCCCCTTATCAGGCTTTTTAACTATGAGGGGCCCAAAATTTTCAAGCGGCGGCCCCCAAATTTACCTTTTGTATAGGACCCCCAAATGTACCTTTGTATGGGACCCCCAAATTTATCTTTGTATGGGACCCCCAAATTTATCTTTGTATGGGACCCCCAAATTTACCTTTGCACAGGGCCCCAAATACACCTTAGTCTGGGACACCAATTTTACATTTGTCTCGGACCTCTAATGCAGCCAGAGGCGTACTAGGGTCCGAGGGGGTCCGAATTCGAAAGTCTCCCGGGTCCCACATGAGGGGGGCCCGAAAAATTTTTTTACAATAATGATGTCATGATGTAAAATGTCAAAATGTAGGGGCACCCAAAGAAGCCAAGCCAGCCCCGTAGCGTGAAAATTCTACAGGATGGGGCCAGGCATTCTACAGCAGGGGCCAGGCAATACCAAGGGTGGCAGGTAATAGATTTTACTTGACCAGGGCCCCTATAAATTAAGAACGGCCCTGGGCATAGTTATATCATGTATTGAACTATTGATGTCTCGAGATCCTGGTGAATGCAAACATTTTGTAAAGTAGATTGCGTCATAAGGATAGTTTTACACATCAGATTTTCAATTGTTGTATTCATTTATTTATTTTTAAATTAGGGAATTCCCTCAAAATGAAATTACTGGCTGCTTTATCTGGGCACTATGAGTCCCTGATGTTATTGAGTTTTTAGTTACAGAGGGGTGGGATTGGGGTGAATAGACAGAGGGGTGGATGAGAATACAGACAGACAGACAGGATGGAAGGATGGATGAATAATTTAATGGATGGGTGAATGTTTTGGTTAAGAAAAAGGTGGACAGAAGGACAGAGACAGACAGATAGACAAACAGACAGACAGACAGACAGACAAACAGACAGACAACAAGATGGATAGACAGACAGACAGACAGACAGACAGACAGACAGACAGATAGATAGATAGATAGATAGATAGATAGATAGATAGATAGATAGATAGATAGATAGATAGATAGATAGATAGATAGATAGATAGATAGATAGATAGATAGATAGATAGATAGATAGATAGATAGATAGATAGATAGATAGATAGATAGATAGATAGATAGATAGATAGACTATTTATATTTCGCAGCTGCTGGGGCTGGTGTCTGACCTGAGGAACCATCCAATGGCGTCACTCATGGCCGACGGTTTCCCTGTGGTCATCAGCTCCGACGACCCGGCCACCTGGGAGGCCACGCCCCTGTCACATGACTTCTACATGGCCTTCATGGACATGGCCGGGCGAGACACTGGGCTGGGTTTCCTCAAGCAGCTGGCCTTGAACTCTATCGAGTGAGTAGACAATAGTTTTGGTTTAGAGGCTATCGAGTGAGTAGACAATAGTTTTGGTTTAGAGGCTATGTAAGTATTGTATCGCTGTTTTAATGTTAGATAAGTGTTGGATCCGTGATCGGAACCGTCTTACAGATCAGTGGTTAGAACATTTTGACAAACATGGTGACATCATCCAATATATTTTTAAACGGTGGACAGAAGGGAGGTAAAAGTTAAACAGCTTTAAACAATTCGTTGGTTGTTTCCCTTTGACCACATTTCCGAAACAATAATCGTTTTAAAATTGTTAGCCAACAATAGGGAAGCCATATGTGGTAAAAAAAAACAGTCAAGCGCTCAGTGCTAAAATCATTCAACAGTATGGGATTGTCAGAGGGGGGTCCATTTTTCAAAGTTAATCAGAAGCTCATTATCTGCACATACAACAACTTTTTAGCCTAGGGCCCCATATGTACATTTGCATAGGCCCCCCTCTTAATGTAACATTGCCTAGGGCCCCCTCTTAATGTAACTTTGTTTAGGGCCCCCTCTTAATGTAACTTTGTCTAGGGCCCCCTCTTAATGTAAATTTGTCTAGGTACCCCTCTTAATGTACATTTGTCAAGGGCCCCCTCTTAATGTAACTTTTTCTAGGGCCCCCTCTAATGTAAATGTGTCTAGGGCTCCCTCTTAATACAACTTTGTATAGGGCCCCCTCTTAATGTAACTTTGTCTAGGGCCCCCTCTTAATACAACTTTGTATAGGGCCCCCTCTTAATGTAAATTTGTCTAGGGCTCCCTCTTAATACAACTTTGTCTAGGGCCTCATCTTAATACAACTTTGTCTAGGGCCCCCTCTTAATACGACTTTGTATAGGGCCCCCTCTTAATGTTACTTTGTCTAGGGCCCCCTCTTACTGTAAATTTGTCTAGGGCCCCTCTTAATACAACTTTGTCTAGGGCCCCCTCTTAATACAACTTTGTCTAGGGCCCCCTCTTAATGTAACTTTGTCTAGGGCCCCCTCTTAATGTGAATTTGTCTAGGGCCCCCTTTTAATGTAAATTTGTCTAAACTTACCCCACCCCCACCACTATGGGGATAATTAAAAGGTGAAAGGATCTACAGGGAGACACCCTACTGCGTTCACTATATTCTGCAGCAGCCATGGTTGGCAACCTACAGCCCGCGGACCTTATCCGGCCTGTCGGAGCTTCTATTCCGGCCCTCTTCTTGTTTCAGAGCGAAGTACAGCACTAGCGTTTCATCGTGTTATGATGTTTACATGTATTAATTTATACTACTCAACGATGCATCTATCTGATCTTGGCCCGGCCCGATGGTCAAATTTACGAGCCCAATGTGGCCCGCAACTCGAAATATTTGCCCACCCCGGTACTAATGGTCAAAAATAGAACGTCACACCTTCAACATTTATCAAATAATGATTACATCCCTTTGTTATGTTTATTATTAAATTTTTCTCCCCTGCAGATACAGCGCAATGAATGCCGCGGAGAAGTCGAGAGCTAAAACTCTATGGCAGACCAAATGGGACACATTTGTACGGGAAGCCATCTCTGAATTCTCTAATGAGATTGTTGGATAATGATCCGCACAGAGCACCATACATACTCTATGAAGTGCGCAGTAAGGTTAAAAAAAAAAATAAAATACCGATAAACTGAAAATTCAAAAGTCATACAAAGATCATAGTTCGAATATAAATAGCTGACGTACATTTGTCAATGTTAATTTAGAGTAATGAGCCATACTGAGCACCATACTCTACAATTCTAACGAAGAAGGGAATGAAAATACTCATTAAATATAGAAGTATTTTCTTTTATAATACCTACATGTTGATCATTATATTATAAAGTTCCATTAGCTCTAAACGGCCAGATATAATGTAGAATTCATGTTTCTATAAACTCGACATGTGTAGGGATTGTGTGATTAGAACTACGCCCAGCCGAGTTTACCTCCACAACGTGTATATATAAATGACATATTAATCATCATAGGTATATGACAAATTAATCATATATGAATGACCTTGATTATCATAGATAAAGGATAAATCAATCATCACATATAAATGACAAATCGATCATCACATATGACATATTGATCACATAAATGACAAATCAATCATCATATACAAGGTAAATTTGATCTTTCTTTGATGACGCAAGGCATTCGTGATGATTTAAAAATGAAAGAGGAAAAATGGTCAAGGAATTATGTATTTTATTAATTTTTCTTTCACCTAGCAGAATGATTTCATGCCAGATTAGTTTATCAGTGCCAGGTAAAAATCTTTAAACTTAATTTAAAGGTTAAGAAATGTCACCTTAACCAATTAATTGATGACATTTTTAGTTTCTATGGACCAAATAAGACAAACTAGTTACAAGTTTTCAAGCTTTAATTTCATGTTTTGGTCAACTATACTACTAAAATTTAAAAAGAAATACAACCGAAATTGGGTTAGTTAACCATTTGTCAAAGCTTCTAATAAGCAAAAGATGGCACATCACGAAACATTCTTAGTAATTCTCTAAATGCATTAAAGGAATTTAAAAACTAAATGCGAAAATATATTGAACACAATAAGTAAACGATACATGGTGAAAATAAATGTTTAATGGTTTATTGTGGACATGGTGGAAGTAACTGTAGAAGGGTAGAACTGTAGATGGAAATATCCAGTCTTAACAAATTAACACATCTCAAAAACTGCATATTTTGTTGAAATAAAAAAAGTCAACAAACATGGTGACATCATTCATTACAAACATGGTGACATCATCCATTACAAACATCAGTTTTGAAACAAAACATTGAGGCAACATCTGCAAATCTCAAAATGAAATCAATCAATACATTGCAATTTACACTCATTCAAAATGCTACTTTGCTAAAAACTTTTTTCATGGCTTAAATAAACTTTTAAAAAATTCTTGAGCTCACATAAATTACTATTTTTACTCTTTTTTTTATCCAAAAACAAAAAAAAACAACTGAGCACACAGACAAATTGTTCATCCCAAAACATACACCTAGGTTTAAATAAGCTACCAAGGTTTAAATAAGCTACCTAGGTTTAAATAAGCTACCTAGGTTTAAATAAGCTACCTAGGTTTGAATAAGCTACCTAGGTTTAAATAAGCTACCTAGGTTGTTTAATGCCACAGTGTTTCCTAAACTATTAATACCATGCCCCACCCAAACCTTTCTATGTATAATAAGAGCCCACCAAAGAAATTCGAACAATCAAACTGTCTTTATAAATGGAGCGTGTGTCCAGACCCCTACAAGAATGGATGTGACCCAAACAAATCAGGCCCAGACACAGCTATTGTTGGGAGTGTAACAGTGGGGCCCTCACATGGTGGAGACTTTCAGAGGCCCAAGTGAGACTGCTGACCCATTTTTGTAAACTGTTACGACCCAGTTTGGGAACCACTGGTTCAACACAAGTACTCTGAACATATTTAGACAAAGAGCTAGAGGGGCCAAACATTAACAATCTAATGCTAGTGAACAAAAAAATTGCCAGACACATTGCAAGATCCGGCGAAAACACTTTAAATATATAAAATGATGTACAGATGAACACATGATAAGACCTTTTCAATACTTATTTACAATGTGCTGAGTTAACTGGATGCTTCACACTGGTTGGTTAAGGGGGAAAAAAAACGTTTCACTCATTACCATCAATGTTAGAAGGATACAAAATAAAATGGATAAAGCATAAATAGTGTTTTATATAATTTTTTTTATAATTTGTCGATTGAAAGTGAAAATAAGTTTTCAAAGTCTATAAATGACATCACATGAGCCATTCATCACATGCATTTGCCAGGTAACAAATGAGCAAACCGCAAAATGACAGATCTGTTGTAGTACGAGACAGAAAGCCCGCACATGATGGTTGTGCGTGCACTTGTTTCAAAGGCAGGCAACTGGGAATCACTGGTGTGGCCAAATATTTATTACATTCACTTCAACGACTGGCTAACGGTCAAACTCAACCAAACCATAGAGGACAAAATATTTTCATGTTATTAGACACTACCGATCATTAATGGGGTCAGGGCAAAAAAACTCATTAGGTAAATATCTGTTTTTAATATTGCATGTTCAGATCAGAAAGCCTAAATGAAAAAGGTCAAAAATCAAAAGTTATAGTGAGATAAATAGAGTATAAATTTACAACTTTTTTTTTTGAAAAACAGGCTAAATACACCTTTTAAATAAGCAACCATTACAGGCATTTTTTTTAAAAACACTAGCCCAGTACACACACTTTTAAATAGACAGGTGCCAATAAAAAAAAATCTGCAACCCAACAGGGCAAATTCAGGTCAACAGTCAGGTAAATCAAGTAACTCGTTCCTCAATTCAAAAACCCAGGTGACAACATTTGAAAAACAAAGGAAAAAAAAATAATGAAATCAGCTTGTGACCACAAAATTATTTTTTTTAATCTATCACGGTGGGGGGGGGGGGGGGGGGCAGCTGGAAAACAAACCAAAAGGACATTTGGAAAAAATTTCACCAGTAGCGACCAACAACTTTTAAACCCAGCTGGACATAAACCAGCTGGACATAAACCTGCAGGACATCTTTTTTAAAACCCAGCACTTACAAAAGATTATTTTCTAACCAAATTAGATTTCATCAATTAAAAAAAAATGACTGATGCCCGTAGTACATGTATAATAACATTCTTATCTATATACATTTCAAAAAACTCACAATAGTGTTGGAAAGCATTTAAAAAATCAAAACAACTTATGACGCTGCAGATTTAGCTCTGTTTGAGCCTGCTGACTTTGAATTGATGAGCCTTTCAACCATTGTGCGAGCATAGCGCAGTCGACTGGCAAGGTCTCTAGAGCAGCCATACTTTTCTATTAAGTTGATTCGATATGTGCGGAACTCCCTCTTCTCGTCAATATATGTCACAGCAGCCATCAGGGGGCACACAATGACCTTGGTGTGATCTTGGAAAAAATTGATCTGTTGGAAAAAAAAAAAAAAAATTTTTCATCACTATCAAAGTATTCATTTGTAGGTATGGATGATTCCATATGGTAAACTTTAAAGATTTTTTTTTTAAATGTTGGATTATAACTTGGGTAATTCCAAAAAACAAGACTAAGAGTTATTATTAGAAGCTAAGCTTTTACAAAACCCATTTTATTCATTTAAATGGTTTCCTTTTTGATATTTATCAATTAACTTATTCAGTCTGGAACATGTAAATTGCGTTCTAGTCAGCAATGCAATGAAAAACTTATCTGGTCCAAAAAAATTTTTTTTTTTAATTCCCTTCTCGTACCAAAATTTAAAATATCAAGAAGCAACTACACTTTTTATGATCTAAGGAAACTTTACTTTTTAATGAATTTTAAGAAAAGCTTTAAAAAGGTTGTTTTTTTGTTATTTTACATTTTAGTTTTGAAAGAGACTAGCACCTTAACCAAATTCAGATATAATATATAAAACTAAAAAAAAAAATTAAAAATCTGTAGTTGGTTCTAAAATTATATGCTACTAATGTACTGACATAATTATGATGTTGTCTCTTTCTGTGTTTTAGCCATTCTTAAGAATAAACAAGATTAAAAAGCTTCAGTAGTCTAAATTATGTCAATTAATTTACATAACATTTTTAAATACATGTGGATTCAAATTTTGAGAATTATTATTCAACGAGTACAGGTAAAGAAATTATGGTACATGGATAGGGCTTGAGGCATACAGAAAGCTATCAAAAAGTGTTTATCAGTTCAAGGAATATTTATTTATATAATAAATGAAATACCCATTTTACCTGCAATGTGCCGTTACTCAGATGCAGTACAATAGCATTTCTGGTGCGGAACCACGTCCTCAAGAAAGGTAACCTAATCATCTCGTCAGAATCCCTAGGTGTCATGTTTGCACCAGCCTAGAATAAAGGGAAAAAAACTTAATAAAGCAATGATTTAAGTAAAAAAAAAAAAAGTATCATTACTAAATAGTGACGACAATTATTAAGAAATCCTACTATAATAACTTCTGGTTTTAAGTTATGTTTTAATTCAAAGAAGCTTCATTCTGGCAAGGAACAAGTTAGTACCGAGTTGCTTAATATTTTTTTTTTTTAAAAAGACATGAATGAAAGTACTTACTTTAAGCAAGTGCTCATTCATGTAATTTCTGAAATATTTCAACAGAGTGACTTTCTTGCTCAGTATTTCAGGGAAAAGACGAATTGTGTGATAGTGCTCTTCTCCATTCCTCTCAATGTACTGGATATTTCTGAGAAATTTAAAACAATATGTATTTAACATTTAACTTTAAAATACGTTTACAGATTCTGTAATGAGCATGGGGCTTTCAAATAACTTACTACGCTATTTCAAGAAAAAGAAAAGTATTCACTCACTCTCCATTTGAAAGTAACGTCATCCTGGTGGAATCATTGTACAGCACACCAACACTGTTATCACACAGCTGGTAGCCCAATCCGTATTTGTCTGAATAATCCACCCATTTACTTATCCAGTAGATAGGTATGGCTGCCGGGTCCTCGCACTCATCTGAAATTTAATTTTTTATTGTCCTTGAATCCAAATGCATGTGATGCAACTATACCAATCATTCAAAAAATACATTTCAAACTTAAAATAGTTTCTGCTTTCTTTTTAGGAGAAAAACTGACTCACCTAGCTGTGGGTTGACCCTTTCCCCTGGTTTAGAAGCAATGACGGCCGACAACTGACCACAGAGGTCAGAGAGGTAATAATCCCTTGGTTCCTCATCATCTTCAAAAAAAAATGTGTCGATTGTTTAAAAGGTAGAAATATTAAAATACTTCAATCTGATCAAACATATCCACACTTGAGTTGTTTTTTATTTTATTTCTTGAATTAAAGAAAAAATAAAGACTTACTTTTTCTTCCAGAATCTGGCCTAAGTTCAAGGTCAGGCTCACCAGCACCTCTGTCATTTTTTCTCTCGTCACGCTTCATTGGATCACTTGAGTAAGGTCTCTGGCCTTCTGTAAATTATAAATGAGAGAATAAATCCAACATGTCTCTGAATGGCAAGTCATTCGATTAATTTTTTAACTGTGTATGGAGAAAATTAACTCAAGACACTAAATACCATTGACATCCAACAAAGGTTTTCTAGACATGCCTACGGCCATCAGGTCCGAAGCATCCATGGGCTGTTTTATTAATCCATCAAATCTGGGCACCATGGTCAAACAAGAAGTTGGCAGACGTGGAGGGAGATAGCCTAGTCAATAAAACCGTTAGAATGTTAGATTTTATAAACAAATAGTATTTTGCTTATTAAATGCTAAGATTTATAAAAAATGTTACTAATTTTATCTGTACAAAAAAAAATTGATGGCAGACGTGGAGGGAGATAGCCTAGTCAATAAAACCGTTAGAATGTTAGATTTTATAAACAAATAGTATTTTGCTTATTAAATGCTAAGATTTATAAAAAATGTTACTAATTTTATCTGTACAAAAAAAAATTGATTATTAATATCTACTCTACAAATAATGCCATTAAACTTTCACAAGTTACAACAAATTTATGTAATTGATACAAAAAATATTTTGCGGATACAAATGAAAATAACACTTCATGTGTAAACTTTAAATACGACCAGAGATGAGTTGCCTGACAGATTATTGAACAATTCAAATTAAGGATCTCAACATTGAATCTATTAAACTTCAAATTACAATGCCCGCATATTTGAGAAAGTCGCAGAGGTTATGCAACACTATGGTTTGGATCTGACTGAAATTGCACGCTCACATACTGACCGTCACCGGAAAATGGTGTTGGGGAGAATAAATGGAACATTTTTTTTTATTTCTCTCACTACTTCAATACATTCCATTAATGTTTGTTGATACATGTAGCTGCTTAATGACTAATGCAAGTTTTGTTAAGTTAAAGACATTTTTAAAAGTTTGTAATACTGTATTTTTTTTTTTTTGTATGTGTGGCCCTGTTGACAAAAATGTGACCCGTGCTGCCCTTGTGAGACTGAACATTTAACATGCCTACTTTAGCATTTTCAATAACATTTTGAGTTGACAAGGTAGCCATGTATAAGATTGTTAATTATCAAACAATAAATTTAGCTTAATAAACTTGACTAACAATATAGCCTCCTTGCCACCAGAATTTCTCATTTTAAAAAATAACAGCACATGCCAGAGTTATGATTTACATGGGTGGATTGAACCAGCAGTATGAAAAATAGTGCAACGATCAGTGGAACAGCAGTATGGTAGATTTAGTGTTAAGACTGCCTGGTAGAGATCAAATGTAATATAACCAAACTACGACTTCGCTTTTAGATGGTTTTTTTTTTTCTGAAAACCGAAATTCAAATTGATGTACCGAAAGTAAAGAATGGATCCTCTATGATCTGGTCCATGGTTGGTCGCTCTGTTGGGTTTGGGCGGAGCAAACGGTTAATGAGATTTCTTGCAGGAATGCTGACTTTAGGTGGTACATGATATTCATTTTTCTTGATGCGCAGATAGGTATCCTTGAGGCAGGAAGTTTCAAAAGGAGGTTTGCCAACCAGCAAGGTAAATCTGGGAGGGAAATATTTCAAAAAACATGAAAATACAGAATTGACCAGGAAAAAAAAAATATATGGTCGAATGATAAATTTAAAAAGTCTGAAAAAAAGATACTTACACAATGCAGCCAAGCGACCATACATCTACTTCATAGCTGTGGCCTTTTTTCCCAAGAACCTCTGGAGCAATGTAGTTGGGAGTTCCGCATAAAGTTCTTCAAACGAGAAATAATGAAGGTTACTGAGGTCACTACAATACATGTATTTTTTAAACGTGGCGAATTTACAATGATGAATTGCTCAATTAAAAAACAATTATAACAGAAATTTTGAACTATTATTAATTGTAATTTTATTATCCCAGAAAGTTTCCTTTAAAGATATAATTTAAAACAAATTTTAAAAAAAAACACAGCAGTTACTGATAATGCGTGAGCGTGTTATTGATTATTATTGAAACTAGTAGCGACTCACTTTTTTCTTTCTCCCTCATAGTCAAGCTTAGTGGCCAAACCAAAGTCTCCGATTTTCAACTCCATCTCATCGTTTAGAAAAAGATTGCCCAGTTTAAGATCTCTGTGAATAACTTTATTATTGTGAAGGTACTGGCATGCTTCAATAATCTGACGTGAAAAATACCTAGCCTCAGGTTCAGTGACCGCCTTCCTACGCTTGTGAAGCTCCATCAAGGACTAAGAATGAAAAAATACTTGGCAATTTAAATAGATGAATCCACTGGCAATTAATAATTACTCGTTAATAAGATAATTATTATTACAAATAGCATGCAAAAAAAATAAGGCCTTACCCTACGTCTGCAAAGCTCCAGTAAAATGTATACATTTTCACTATCTTCAAAAAATGTGTGAAATTGCACTATGTGCCTGTGGGCTACACTTCTGTGAATTGCAATCTCTTGAGCCATCTAAAATTTTAATTCAATCAAATTCAGCTTCAGAAAATAGGAACTAGCCATGGATATAGGCCTAATTATGAAATTAACATTTACATACAAAAGTTAGAGGGTAAATTTGAAAAATAAAAAAAAACCTACCTTATCTTTTTGGTGCTGCTTAACGAGCAGTGATTTTGGGACAATCTTTCCAGCCCATAACTCTTTTGTATCCATATCAGTAAGCTCATAGCATTTTGCAAAGCCTCCCTAAAAATAATAAAAGTAAATTCATGATGAAAAAAAAAAATTACAGATATTAAATCACAGCTAATGCCCACATTTGACATATAAAAATATCTCGAGTGTTGCAGCAGGAACGATAGATATAACAATTGATGATGATAAAAAGTAAAATTAATAAACATCTCTATGCAAAGAATTCTACTACTACTACTCTTATTCAAGACTAATTGAACTGTAACTAATTCAAAATATTTTCTTGGTTGGTCAACTGATGGATTATATATTATAAAGTTGAATAAAAATTGGGAAAGCATTTTTTTAAATGGCGATTATGCTGAATAATATAGTTACAAAAAAAAATTAAGTTTCAGCTATTTTTATTTACTAAATAACTAGCAATGCAACTAAAGTTACAAAAGCAATCATAACAGGTTTAGCACATACAAAAAAATAAACGAGGTGATCAAAAAACATGGGTTTATTATAACAAGCTTAATACTTTAATCGATAAACTAATTCCAAACATGGAATATCCGTAAACTGCATGGATAAAAAATTGATTTCCAATAAATTATATCCATAAACTGCATGGATCCAAAAAAAATTAGCTGAAGTACTGTTTTCTACCAATTTAAAAACAATTTTTTGCTGCTTTTTTTTTAAGCAACGGAACGTTTTCCCCAATAGAAAATATAATAGTAAATTTTGAATTAACTCATCTAGTGTCTAGGCTAGTGAATAAATGTTTTATTACGAATCTAACAAAATGTTTATTAGATAAACCATTTGACATGATTTGAAATTTTTTTTGAAGCCGACCTACTTAGCTAAAGTAATTTTTTTTAAAATAATAATATGAAGTCAAATTATCAAATCATAATAATAATGTGAATTTTATAATTTTCAACATCCAAAAATGAATAATGAACTAGCTGAGAGAAACGTGTCACTTATCACTATCAGTTTTCATTTTTTTTCTAAAACTTTTTGAATGTTAGGAAATATATAAGGAGAGAGAGGGATCCATAAGTTTTGATATTTGTTTTAAAGTAATTTTTACTGTACATACACCACAACAGAGGGAATATGAATAATTAAAAAAGGTTAAACGAGGACAGACTGTCAATGAATAATAATATTAAATAGATTTTAATCTAAGCTATTTATTTACCGGTAAACAGTGTGAATAAATTGATAGATATGAATAATAGCAGTACTGAAATTAGACTCAACTATTATTTATTAAGATGCCATAATTATAACTCAATGATCATAGTTTTTATTTGAAAATGAATGAAAGCAAAGTGGCCAATGTTTGCAATACACTATATAATATAGGATGAAATATATCAAAATTTAAGAACACGGGGGACCATCGTTTTAAATTTTTCATCATATTAACTTAATTTTAACAAATGATCAATACAATCGTGTAATTAATAATTTTATTTATTTTAACAGTGACTCCAGCACCAGCCAAAACCATTATATTAGGGTATAAGGAACATGACATATATAAATTTTTTTTTTTTTTCAGAATTTTTTTTTTTAGGATTAGGGTTAGGGATAGGGTGTGGAGCAATATTATCTATGGCTGGTACCCGAAGTAAAAAAAATACGGGTTCGGTCGGACCGAACCGTAGCAACTGCCTTTTAAAAATTTAATTATCAATGAGCTGGTAGGAAATTTTGAAAAACCCAAACAAGAATAGACACGTAAAACATTTTTCACCTTGCCAAGAAAACGTCCTCGTAGATAACGTTTTCCAGTCCCTGGGTCGTGTAAAACTTCGGGTATGTTATCTTTTGGACGTCCATCATCTTTTACAGTAGTTGTCGCCATCATAAAATATCGATGATGAACACAACATATATGTTATGCCAAGGAGCGAACCACCAGTTCGAGCAAGACGTCTATGATTCAAATTTAGCAGCACCGAAATGTTGAAAATTCTACAAGGCGGTTGGCCGTCTTTGTATCTTTAATTTTCATTGGTTGATATGGGTCAAATCTCGTAGCTTTAAAAAATATGGTTCACTCCTGCTTTTTAAAAAGACGAAACAAAGAATTTCTACGAATTTTTATCATTATAATAAGTTGATTCAAGTGCTTAGATGAAAATTATAATCTTATATTGTTTTTGTTTTTTAATGGATTAGGGTGGGCCGAGTGAAATTAAAGAATCATATATTACGCACGAGAAGGGGGGGAGGGAGGGTGTGCTTTTCATAAAACAATAGTTACCCCTGACTCCTCCTCCCCTTCCCTAATCCCCTTCTCGTAGACCTGCCAGCCGAATTTTTTTTTTATACCGGCTGGCTGACATAATTTTTCGGCTGATATTGGGATTAGCAGATTTCTCCGTAAATTGAGTCAATTGACATTTGCGGCTGATTTTCGGCTGATTACGAAATTTTTGGTTAAAATTCGGCTGAAGTCTAGACAATAATGAATTGATAAAGTTTCAGCAATAAAACACTTTTATAATACTTGGGGAAAAGTTTTATTATTTAAATTTTAAAACAACAGAAATAAACAGTTTTATATGCTGTCCTACTAATACAGTGCATGAATGCATTCAACTCATTCAGTTTCTGTCACTCAATACCTTGAAAAAGCACTTAAAACATCAGTTAATAATTAACATGAATAAAACAAATGCGATGTAGTTTATCAGCTGTTAGACTTGATCGTTTGCTATTCAGTAATCGAAAACATGCACTCCACTGGTACAGATGATGCTGATGATGATTGGTGAAGACGAGCCAGTTGAGTAAGTTGTGGATACGAGGATGATAAAAAACTGATACGTCAGAAAGCAAGGATGCAGCTTGATGTGATCATTTACAGGAAATCGATGGTCAAACTGGGTGAGAACTGACATCTTGATCTTTCGTATCTTGTCATCATCAGCTTTTGATGCAGTGCAGATCTTTCTTATGTGCATTTTCACTAGTGGAAACTGTGGAATAGTTGATATGGTTGGCATTGAAAAGCTGAAGAGATCAGTTAGGCCTTGAAATGGTTTCAGAAAGGTAACGAGTTCACTTAAAAAGTCTATTTCATCTTCATGGAGACCAATACGCATGAGAGTGTTTTGAACCTCTCTTTTCAAGTCAAGTATAGACTGAATCATCATCAGTGTTGAATTCCAACGCGTTGAACATGATGCCTTCACTGACTTATGATTGTGTCTATGACTGTGAACAATGGCGTTAGTGCTGCCCTCAGAGGCATCCACTACTGATGCACTGAACTGATCGTCTACAAGAAGAAATTAACACACTAAAGACATG
Source organism: Bulinus truncatus (assembly GCA_021962125.1). NCBI lineage: Eukaryota > Metazoa > Mollusca > Gastropoda > Planorbidae > Bulinus > Bulinus truncatus. The sequence continues at coordinate 1,111,194 of JAGDYQ010000186.1, forward strand.
CCTTCTTTCAGGGTCTTTATCATTTCTTTGTCCTCTGTGAATGCTGCCTCGTCTTCTAAGATTGCGGTCTTGAAATGAAGTGCAATTACGATGTTGCAGCACTTTTGCAGTATCTGCAGAACGTCTTCATTTTTATTGATGCTGTCGGTATTAAGATTAAGTAATGCGACGGTTAATATAATGGCGGACAAAATACGGCGCGCCGCATATTTTTCGGCGGATTTACGGCTGAGGGGGGGGGGGAGGTCTACCTTCTCGCCATTGCATTTGCTTTATATTCCTGAAATTTGTAATTAGTACATTAACTTTAAAGATGCAATTAATATTCAAATTAAAAATTAGTTGGACTATGGTGAAATCGATGTATCTGTTAATGTATAGCTCATCTAGAATGAGAAAGTTGTGCACAATGCAGTGTCGTAACGAGCTTAACTCTCGCCCGGGGCACAATACATTTTAATATACCTTTTAGCGCCCCCCCCCCATTAGAAAACCAAATAATATTATATGTAAAATACACCATTTGGCGCCCCTTTGTGAGTAGCGCCCGGGGCATGATCCCCCACCACTTGTCCACCCCTCACTACGCCACTGGTACAATGGCGTAGATTTTGCTTAAGCTATAACATTTTGTGATTATTATTTGTGCATTTATGTTGTTGTTGTTGTTGTTGACAGTGGTTCGTACAACTGCCGTGGACATAAGTGGATTATGAAGCTCGTTTCTATTGTATTTCATGGAGATATCCGTCGTCAAGACGTTTGCTGCCCCTAACCATGGGCGTATTCATGGGGGGGCAAGTGGGGCATTTGCTCCCCCCCTTACATTAAAAAAAATGTCATAAAGTTGTTATTTGCCCCCCCCTGGAAAATTTTTGCCCCCCCCCCCTGGAAAAATTCCTAGCGACGCCCATGCCCCTAACAATATAATTTTCAATTTCTGCGTCTTTTAATTTAGACATCTTTTCCACCTGTTGTAATTATTTATTTATTTTGAACTGTGTCCGAATTTTTGTTGTTGTTGCAGAACCAGCGGCGTAGCGTGGGTATCGGCCGCCCAGGGCGGAAGACGATTTTGCCGCCCTCTCATTTAGGTATTCCAATTTAATCTATACATTTTTGCCGCCCCCCTAAAAAGCAATAAAAAGTGCCGCCCGGTGCGGACCGCACTCACCGCCCCCCTCCCCCAGGTACGCCACTGTGCAGAACTCACTATGATAAGGTATCGATTTTTTTTTGCCTGAGTTCATCGAAGTTGACTCGGATAACTCTACAGCAACCGAGAAAGAAAAAAAATAATTGTGAGTTATAACCCTTGTTGGCCTAAATTTCTATAACACTGAGGTAAAGTTGAAATGAAGAGAAGGATCAATAGAAGAATGTTCAGTCAGCTGTGTTACATCTCAACACCTGGCGATAGTTTATTGTTAACCTCCCTCCCCCCCCCACCCTTCCCCAATCCCCCACATATTTTTTTTTTCGTACATAAAGGAGAATAAAAAAAAACTGTACTAGTGACGCGAGCAGCAGATAAACTTACGATATTTTCGTTAAATTGATAGGGTCTCAACTGTACTAATATAGACCCCAGTGACGTAGCGAGCTTAACTCGCGCCCGGGGCATAATACCTTTTAAACACCTTTTTAGTGCCCCCCCCCCATTTGAAAATCATATAATATTATATGCAAAATATACCCGTTGACGCTCACTTTGTGAGTAGCGCCCGGGCAATATCATGACACATTTAAACCCACGGATGATACAAATTAAAGGCCACATACGGAACCAAGTGGCGATCTTACAACAGGCACCCATGTACAGTGGCGTCACTAGGGTGGTGCGGGGGGTGCGGACCGCACCGGGTGACACCCTCACAAGGGCTGACACCAAAATGCAAAATATCTAGTTTTAGGTCTATATTCTTATTTTGTAATTTAAAATAATTCAAAGCCGTATTTAATTTTTAAAAATATCTCCGATTATTAACAGCAAATGACTTTATAAGCCTTCGAAAAAAATTAATGCCAAATATAAAAATATCTCCGATTATTAACAGACACTGCGTACTTTTTATTATTAATTATTTTAATGAAATTATTGGTATTCTTGCACTGACCTATAGATATCAATTATTTATTCTTCTATTGTCGTTGTACATTTATTTATAAATTTTGCTAAGAATGCTGTATGTCTATGGGGTGTCATGAGAGGGGTGACACCATGAGTTACCGCACCGGGTGACACCAACCCTAGTGACGCCACTGCCCATGTACCCTTGGGGTGGGGGGAAGGGAGGCTTCAAGGGCAACTGAGGCCTCAGCCTCGAACCAAGGCGTACTATGCCCATCATTCGGACGAGTCAGTGCTTCTGTGCTAGGGCTGCACACACACACACATACACACACACATACACACACACACTAATCGTCATTTGTGACACCAAACTACTAGACAGGTAGACCGGTAAACTGACAGGTAGACAGACAGACAAACCGGTAGACAGATAAACAGATAGATAGATAGATAGATAGATAGATAGATAGATAGATAGATAGATAGATAGATAGATAGATAGATAGATAGATAGATAGATAGATAGATAGATAGATAGATAGATAGATAGATAGATAGATAGATAGATTAGATAGATAGATAGATGATAGCAGTTTTTACATAAGTTTTATAATAACTAAAATCGATTTTTTCAACCACCACAGTTAAATTAATAGTTATCGACACAGGCTAATAACTAGGCCCTGACACAGGCTAATAACTAGGTCCTGACACAGGCTAATAACTAGGTCCTGACACAGGCTAATAACTAGGTCCTGACACAGGCTAATAACTAGGTCCTGACACAGGCTAATAACTAGGTCCTGACACGGGCTAATAACTAGGTCCTGACACGGGCTAATAACTAGGTCCTGACACAGGCTAATAACTAGGTCCTGACACAGGCTAATAACTAGGTCCTGACGCAGGCTGATAACTAGGTCTTGACGCAGGCAATGTTCCCTCTAAGCTGAGCGCGTGAGCGATCGCTCACACGTATTCAGAGCGTCGCTCATACTACACGTACGATAGCTCACTCCGACGGACGACATCGCTTAAATCGCTCATAAATTTTGGCCTCAAACAAAAATGTCGCTCAGAGACAAAATTTCTTGCTCACTTCATACCACACCTTAGAGGGAACATTGGACGAAGGCTAATAACTAGGTCCTGACACAGGCTAATAACTAGGTCCTGACACAGGCTAATAACTAGGTCCTGACACAGGCTAATAACTAGGTCCTGACACAGGCTAATAACTAGGTCCTGACACGGGCTAATAACTAGGTCCTGACACGGGCTAATAACTAGGTCCTGACACAGGCTAATAACTAGGTCCTGACACAGGCTAATAACTAGGTCCTGACGCAGGCTGATAACTAGGTCTTGACGCAGGCAATGTTCCCTCTAAGCTGAGCGCGTGAGCGATCGCTCACACGTATTCAGAGCGTCGCTCATACTACACGTACGATAGCTCACTCCGACGGACGACATCGCTTAAATCGCTCATAAATTTTGGCCTCAAACAAAAATGTCGCTCAGAGACAAAATTTCTTGCTCACTTCATACCACACCTTAGAGGGAACATTGGACGCAGGCTAATAACTAGGTCCTGACACAGGCTAATAACTAGGTCCTGACACAGGCTAATAACTAGGTCCTGACACAGGCTAATAACTAGGTCCTGACACGGGCTAATAACTAGGTCCTGACACGGGCTAATAACTAGGTCCTGACACGGGCTAATAACTAGGTCAGTACAAATACATGATTGTAAATTATTTCTATGCCTCTGCACCAATCATATCATGAAGCTTTTCCGATTGTCCAGTGTGGTATGAAACGACAGCCACAGATGCCAAAAACAAGTTGCGTATGAACAGTTCGCTTACTTATGAACTATCTATCAGGACGTATACAATGCACATCATCATCAGACCATCCTTAACAGTTTGAGAATACTGCCCTCACGCTATTTACACATACATCTGGCGCGTGCGAGCTATGAGCTGCGTGGTAACATGTTGAAGTTATGTTGACTAGCGGAAGTCTAGTTGTTATTGCATTAGTTCGAACATTCGGAACAATACTTAGTTATTTATTTTTGGCCACAAAAAAAAACAACAACAAAAACTGGGTGTTTTAATATGTAGTGCAATACCATCGGATATTTGTGTTTTAAACATCGTGTTATTGTTTTTGAATGGATACATTTATTTCGCTGAATTTGGCTGTGGCTCATTTTGTTTTGTTTCGTAAAGTTTGATTAATTCATAAAGTAGGTAATTCAAATATTTAATGCTTGAAAATATGTTTTACTCTTAACATTTAAAAAAAAATATTATAATTGCCATCACTTTGACTATTTAAATTAACCAACATCATTGTCAGTAGTTTGCCATCAGTAGAACCATAATTCTTACCATTTATCATTATCATAATTCATAACCATTATAATTATCTATTTTTAAAATAAAGATAATAATAAATAATCGTTATGTATTATTATCATGGAATTGATTCTCTTTTTCAATGTCGCCATCAGTAGCAGCCCAGTAGCGTGAAAATTCTACAGCAGGGGCCAGGCTATAGCGGGGGGGGGGATAAATGTTACTAAGTAGAACAAACAAGCAGAGGGGTGGCAGACATAACGCAGGGAGGGGGGTTGGCTACGGGCCTGATCAGTAGTATCATCGTTAGAGTCATTATATCTCAATTAACGGCACTGTTATTATCATCGTGAAAAGCATGACCAGCACCCAGTGAGTGCTATGTGTGCTATGAGTGCTATGAGTGCTATGTGTGCTATGAGTGCTATGAGTGCTATGAGTGCTATGTGTGCTGTGAGTGCTGTGAGTGCTATGAGTGCTATGAGTGCTATGTGTGCTGTGAGTGCTGTTATCCCCCCCCAACCCCTTCCATTAAAAATTGGTGTACCGATCTGAAAATGCAACCCGGAGAAGAGCACTCTTGTCATTATGATGATTTAATTAAGTTAAAATCAAGATAAAAGTCTCGACAGAGCCCTTATTAAAAGTAAGAGCCCCTATTAAAAATAAGAGCCCCTATTAAAAGTAAGAGCCCCCTTAAAAGTAAGAGCCCCTATTAAAAGTAAGAGCCCCTATTAAAAGTAAGAGCCCCTATTAAAAGTAAGAGCCCCCTTAAAAGTAAGAGCCCCTATTAAAAGTAAGAGCCCCTATTAAAAGTAAGAGCCCCTATCAAAAGTAAGAGCCCCCTTAAAAGTAAGAGCCCCTATTAAAAGTAAGAGCCCCCTTAAAAGTGTGTGGGGGGGTAGGTTCCTAGGCCATCTAGTTGGCGATTGGTTAATATTTTTTTAGTAGCGATGCGCATTCTGTGGTTTACGGTTAACAATAGTTCGATTATCGCATCCAATGATTGATGGAATATGAAAAAGGGGAGGGGGTGTGATGTAATTGTAGAAAAATGTCCACGAATGAATATTTGAAGGTATTCCACATTGAAACAAAATGTTCATCAATATAAATATTTAATATTTAGACGATTAGGCTTGTTTACCACAGTAACCAGAAAATCTTAAGGCGATGAAGTGAACTTTTATTGAATTTTAATGTAATTCGATCTCTTTGTACTCTCTTTGTAGAGAGGTAAAATAGTGAGATATAAAGACAACATTAAAAAGAGAGGTATATATATATATATATATATATATATATATATATATATATGTGTGTGTGTGTGTGTGTGCCTGTGTGTGCGTGTGTGCGCGCGCGTGTGTGTGTGTGCGTATGTGTGTGCGCGTGTGTGTGTGTGTGCGAGTGTGTGTGCGAGTGTGTGTGTGTGTTCGTGTGTGTGTGTGTGCGTGTGTGTGTGTTCGTGTGTGTGTGCGTGTGTGTGTGTGCGTGTGTGTGTGCGAGTGTGTGTGTGTGTGTGTGCGAGTGTGTGTGTGTGCGTGTGTGTGTGCGTGTGTGTGTGTGCGTGTGTGTGCGTGTGTGTGCTGTACTGGCCCCTTGAAGAAAAACTTTCTCTCCCCCCTTAGTTTTCCTAGGTTTGCAAAATTAAGTGATAATAATGACATTTTTGGGTCAGAGGGTCCACAATCGTCAAAGAATTTTAAAAGCCCTTCCCCATGTCATTTTGTCTGCCCCTCCCCCCAAATGTCAATCTGTCTGTCCCCCCTCCCCTCAAATGGGCTCCGAAAAAGTTACTTTACCTATTGCCATTAAATGGACCTTTACCGAGATCCCTTAAAAAATCGTAAGATCGGCCCTGTCATACCCTTCACGTGCTACACCATTGCATGAGATATTAGCAGACGTAGTTTGCACGGTCGCTGTATTACCGTGGCCATAAACTGGTACAGATGATGCAGGATACCGGATGTACATATTAATTATATAGGTCAGTGGGTGGATGGGGGGGTAATTAGCATGTAAATACGTGTAATTGAATAAACTTAATGATTTCGGTGTATTAAATTAAAAAAAAATGTGCAGTGTTATTTAGTTATTTAATCTGATAATTAGTGTTAAAAGGACGTCATCAACAACAGCTGTCATCAACAAAATAAAACACAACGTATTTTTACACTGAGCTATATATTATTTACAGTTCAGTGATTTCTTTTGGCCGAGTGGGTAGTAGTGTGGTTTTCCCGGAGGCGGGGTGGGGAGGGGGGGGGGGGGGAGAGCTCTGTACCTTCCTATTCCATTCAACAGGGCCGCCGTACGTGGGAAGGGTGGGGGGGGGGAATTGCAGACTGAAAACATGTCCGTCGGGGGGGGGGGGGCTGAATAGCAATCGGTAGAATTGTCTGATCAGAGGGGTAGAGATTATCTTTGGAGAGGGGAGGGGGTGGCTGCAAGAATATTTTGTGGCAGCCCTGCCTTGATGATGTAGCACATAATTAAAAACTTGAGATATTACTTAAATAGTCAAATTTTATAACAAACTAAACTATCACTCAATTACGATAAACTTCACTGCAGTGGCGTAGTCAGCTTAACTCGCGCCGGGAGTATAATACCTTTTTTAGCGCCCCCCCTTATTTTTTCGAAAACCATACAATATATGTAAAATATACCATTTGGCACCCCTTTATGAGTAGCGCCCGGGGCATGATGCCGCCCCCCCCCCATGCCCACCCCTCGCTACGCCACTGCTTTACTGCAATTCTAATATTTACCTTTTTTTTAAGATGCATTTGCTTAGGTCGCTCTGTCGGTGTGTGTGTCACTTTCTATGTATGTATTATTATGTAAATATATAGGGTTAGGATGTATTATGTAAATATATAGGGTAAGGATGTATTATTATGAAAATATATAGGGTTAGGATGTATTATTATGTAAATATATAGGGTTAGGATGTATTATTATGTTTATATATAGGGTTAGGATGTATTATTATGTAAATATATAGGGTAAGAATGTATTATTATGTAAATTTATAGGGTAAGGATGTATTATTATGTAAATATATAGGGTACGTGTTGCGTGCTTGTTTAAGTGCCACTTCGGCTGTGTATTTAGTATATTGCCAGCCTAGGATTCTTTCAGTCTGTATCCAATCGTTCTATTATAGATATGTCTAAGTGCAAACGCATTCAAACTCCGTACAGTAATATTTATAACAGAGGCACTTGGATTCCGTGTATATGGTAATATTTATTATAAACACAAGGTACATCACATGCAATATGGTCCAACATCAATTTCACTAAGTACAATAACATTAATATCTACTGGTAATCTACTTGTGACCACTCTCGGCTCTATCTACCAATCTACTGTCCTAATCTATCCCACGTCCCGTTTCTTCAAACTTTTTTCATCAGGCTTAGTGCCCCACCCACTTGTTGGATTGGCTAATTAAAAAAAACTCATTAAAAGGTTAGCGCCCTTTGCCACCTTCGGTTGTGTTCGGTGATATATCTTTTTGTCAAGAATGTCAGTCGACTCTCTCCCTACTCTCGGAACAAAGGTTAAGGTATCATATGTCAAGTCCCTAACCCAGGTCGCTAGAAAACGTAATGATTCTACCCCCAAAGATTTAACCCTGAACTCTTGATTTAAACTCTCAAAGATTTACTTTATATATTATCCTACATTCTAACCAATGTGTGAGAACCATGTTCTCCACGGTAAGGATGTATTATTATGTAAATATATAGGGTTAGGATGTATTATTATGTATATGTATAGGGTAATATGAAATTTTAAAATGAATTTTTATTCCACCACTTACCAACACTCAATCGCTTTGAAATTTTGCATATTTGCTTGCTTTCGATGACAGTACATTATTCAATAATTAGGATAATCAAATTTTGTAAATAATTAATAATAAAATAAATAATCAAATTTTGTTCCGTCATGCTCTAATTAACCTTTCATTTTTTCCGCACGAAGACCAGTGGCGTAGCGATGGGGGGCAAGGGGGCATCATGCCCCGGCGCTACTCACAAAAGTGATAAAACATATACTATCATATCGTTTTCGAATGGGTGGCGCTTAAGAGGAATTAAACAGGTATTGTGCCAGACCCGTAGCGTGCGGGGGGACAGGGGGCCGGGTCCCCCCTGCGTTTTGTCTGGCCCCCTCTGCTTATTTGTTCTACTTAGTAAAAATGTATTACCTGGCCCCCTGCTATTGCCTGGCCCCTGCTGTAGAATTTTCAATCTACGGGGCTGTATTGTGCCCTGGGCGCGAGTTAAGCTCGTTACGTCACTGACCCAGACAGGCCCTCGCAATGATAAAGTGTGACCGCGTTACACGCTTTTTCTTAGGTCACTACATAGAACATATCTTGTGTCAAATTAATCACTCTCTTCAGCAGCCACGTTTTATTCTCTGAATGATGAGAAATGTATTTTTAAACTTTACCATTGTTTACTATTTTTGAAACAGCGGTTTTTTTTTTCTTTCGTTGTTTTTTTTTGTTTTTTAATCCTGTTCTATTTTATTTTATTTTTAAATATTCAGTTAATTGTTGTTCATTTTAAAATGTTGACCCAATTCAAACTCTGCGAACGTTTAGTTTCCAACGTACATTAACTAGCTGTAATTTAAAACTGCTGGTGCTGCTACACTTCACTTAATACCTCCACACCTAATCAGTGAAATAACATCCGATTTTTAGTGTGATACAGGCGATCAAATTATACTTAATGGGACTACCTTAATAGGGGCTTTTTTTTAAAAAAAAAACATCTGTGAGTCATTAGCACATGGTTGACTAGACATGTTGGACAGATGGAGGGAGGGGGTGGTGGGGGCGTTATCCTTGTGTGTGCGCACACCCATCTCACCCCCACCCACAAACACACGCATCGAACGTAGTGTTTTACTATGTAGTAGATATCGGACCGATCTGTGTATGTACATTGAGGTCGCTGAACGCAATATTAAACCCGCTGCCATATGTTGTTCTCTCCCCTTGACCTCTCCGTCATCAAAGTAGTAGATTTATGTGAGTGTGTGTGTGAGTCTCTGTGAGTGTGTGTGAGAGTGTGAGTTTGTGTGAGTGTGTGTGTGAGTATGTGTGTGTGTGAGTGTGTGTGTGTGTGTAAAATTCATTCTAACCTGATTGATTGGCCTATCTTGTATTGTTTCTATATACCTGTACTTGGTTAAGTCCATTGCTACTGTAGGGCAGGCCCGGCCTTAGGCCGATTTCCCTGATTGCTCCAAATTGGGCCCCGCGCATGGCAGGGCCCTCACTATTTACCTTTATCACTAATAGTAATAGTTGTTATTGTAAAAAAACATATTAGAAGAGGGGCCTCGCAAGCATCCGTTCAATTGGGCCCCGCCATTCGTAAGGTCGGCTATAGGGTACATAAGTTTGTTTGTTTGTTTTTCTTTGGGTCAAGCCCATTTACACAATGGGGTAGAAATGCTTTGAAAAAATAAAGCAGCAGTTTTTTTTTAATGGGGTTTTTTCCCGGTCCAATCCATTGCAATAACGGGGTATTTTATTGTACCCAAAGTATTACCTGCTATGTTAAAAACGCGTGTCATTGTACTTGTACCTTGGGGTACTTGCTCTCGTACTTGCATGGGTCAGTACTTTGAAAAAAAAATCTCTTTAACTGTTTTTTTTAAATATAAAGTTTTAATGTCATTCTTTCATGGGCCCCCACTTTTGCCAATTTAATGACCAAGTAAACAAAAAATAAAAAATGTCTATGGGCGAGAAGAGGCGGGGACAATGGCGTCCCATAGATATTCAGTAAAGTGTTCAAGTACTCAGCTTGCGCTGCGCTTCCTTTTTGGTTTTGCACAATGAAAAATAAGTCCCCTCCCCTCACCCCTCCCCAGCCTCGTAGCGTGAAAATTCTACAGCAAGGGGCCAGGCATTCTACAGCAGGGGGCCAGGCATTCTACAGCAAGGGGCCAGGCATTCTACAGCAGGGGCCAGGCATTCTACAGCAGGGGCCAGGCATTCTACAGCAGGGGCCAAGCATTCTACGGCAGGGGGCCAAGCATTCTACAGCAGGGGGCAGGCATTCTACAGCAGGGGCCAGGCATTCTACAGCAGGGGGGGCAGGCATTCTACAGCAGGGGCCAAGCATTCTACGGCAGGGGGCCAAGCATTCTACAGCAGGGGGCAGGCATTCTACAGCAGGGGGGGCAGGCATTCTACAGCAGGGGCCAAGCATTCTACGGCAGGGGGCCAAGCATTCTACAGCAGGGGGCAGGCATTCTACAGCAGGGGCCAGGCATTCTACAGCAGGGGCCAAGCATTCTACGGCAGGGGGCCAAGCATTCTACAGCAGGGGGCAGGCATTCTACAGCAGGGGCCAGGCATTCTACAGCATGGGGGGCAGGCATTCTACAGCAGGGGCCAAGCATTCTACGGCAGGGGGCCAAGCATTCTACAGCAGGGGCCAGGCATTCTACAGCAGGGGCCAGGCATTCTACATCAGTGGCCAAGCATTCTACGGCAGGGGCCAGGCATTCTACATCAGTGGCCAAGCATTCTACAGCAGGGCCAATAGCAGAGGGGCAGGAAATAAATGTTACTAAGTAGAGCAAACAAGCAGAGGGGGGGGGCAGATAAAACACAGGGGACCGGCCCCCCTGGCCCCCCGCACGCTACGGGCCTGCCCCTCCCCCAATCAGTTTGCCTGTCGGTTCTGATGCCCCGCTCCCCTTCCCCCCCCCCATATTTCAGTATATAGTGAATAGACAGGTAAACTGTCATTGTGTAGGGGTATAATAACCGTAGAGTCATGCAGTTGACGTTCGCAACTAATTTATACTTTATCATGCTTATACTTTCGTCGTTGTTGTTGTTTATAGAGACTCGAGAAGTCGTCAGACAGTCGGAGCAGTGGCGGACTTAGCCACGCAATGTCCTGGGCGGGGGGGGGCTACTTTTTCCCCCCAGCCAGGAGTGGGTATCTGTCGCCCATGAGTCTTTTTAATTGGGCACGGTAAGGTGGGCGGCATTTATTTTCATTGCTAGTTACGTCACTGGCCCCTGGGGGGAGTATCTTATGTAGGGGCGGGAGTTTAGTTTGCTAACAGCCATGTGGTGGTTACAGCCATGTGGTGGTTACAGCCATGTGATGGTTACAGCCATGTGGTGGTTACAGCCATGTGGTGGTTACAGCCATGTGGTGGTTACAGCCATGTGGTGGTAAAAGAATCACCTACCGGGGCGGTCACCATACTAGCCACCAACCGAGTGTCGCCTCTGCAAAGAAGGGGAAAGGGGGGAGGTGGCTTGGGCGTGGACCACTAGGACTGTCTCCACACGAGGAGAGCTCCACTAGTGTGAGGAACAAAGGGACAGTAGAGTTTAAAGAAAGACACTGAATGTACGACACGGTCGTCAAACAAATCAGTCTCTCTCTCCCCCCACCCCACCACCAGCCCTCTGCCCCGCCCTCCCATGTACAGGGGCACCAGACAGGGACAGTTGAAAACTAACATGAGCGACCAACTGGATCTATCTCTGACTGGTCCAATCAGAATAGAGCTGTTGGTTTTAACTTGGGTTGATGTGTTGTTATTGTTGTGTTTGATTAATTTATTCTCAGGGCGGTGATACATTATAATTTATAAACCAGTTAATTAATCAATCAGCAGATAATTTCTTTTAATTGTTTATCCTGTGTAGACAATCTACTTTAATTTCATCCAGCTACCATGTGGGTGTGCTGGCCGTGATCGTATAGTGGTTAGTACTTCGCGTTGTGGCCGCGACAACCAGGTTCGAATCCTGGTCACGGCATACTGCTGTGTGTCTCGCACTGCCAAACCCACCAAATTTTTTATTTTTATTTTTATCTTCTTAAGATGAAATTTTCATTTATTTATTCTCTGTTATTTGTGTAAAAAAAAATCTACGTTCAAATCGTTTGATAAATCATGTGATCTTTTATTACTAAAAAGAAGATTGCTGACACCAGGCAATATAGTCTATAGTCTATACTGACTCTATACCGTTGTTATTGATAGGTATGCTGCGGTGTCTGCCTAGGGTCCCCTCTGCTAATTTGGGCCCCCATGGCGGTACTTTTATTTACCCGAAGACCAATACAAATTATTTTGTTGTTGTTTTTTTTTTGTAGGTATCCATTTATTTTTCTTTTGTCGTCACCTGAGTTACCTGCCCTAAACGTCTGCCATTCTTCTGGTGTTTTCATGCGGAAAGTTCCGTAATGTTTTTTCCCCAACTCAGATTGATTATAAACTTGAAATATGTACATCCTTGGGGATGATGGTAGTGGTGGGGGGGGGGGTAGCTTTTTCCTGATGCCACATTAAATGTAGCTAATGTGCACAGGGCCACCAAGAGAAATTCTGGGCATTGTAGCAATGAAGGCGTGTGTGCCCCGTTATGAAATTGTACACACGCATGAGTGCATTTTATTCATACACAGTAAACTCTCGAGTGTCGTGGGCACGGGGCCACTGGGCCATCTGAACCCCACCCCTTCTCCTTGGCCCTAATCTACAAAACTTAAAGTTAAATTACTAATTATATTTACGTCGTGAGGGCTGTTGCTGTTCTTGCTGTAATTGCTGAAATAAATGTATTGTTGCTACACTTCAGAGGCGTACATAGGGTGGGGGGGTCCAATTTCGAAAGTCCCCCGGCTCCAGCTTGAAGGGGTCCCCCAAATATTCTTTTTTTTTTAATTAAATATTACGTACATTATCTCATGTCATGGTGTCGAATGTAAAAAAGCAGCATCCACAAAAGAGGCCAAGCCCCCCCCCCCGGGCCCCAAATCCCTAGGTTCGGCACTGCTATACTTTGTTGTTTTGTTTTTGGCTTGGGGTGATTAACTAATTATTATTATTGAGTAGTAAGTGCACAGAGTACTATCTTGGCACATGTGTAAACACACATAGAGCATACGCCTATCTGGCAATTAATACACGTTTTTTTTTTTTTTACTATCTGTTACATTCAACATTATTTCAAAGTCTCATTTTAAATGTACGGCATCTACTGCTGAGTACATGGACTTAAGCTGGAGACAGTAATGTTTAGTCACAAATAACGATTCTATTTATTTATTTTTTTTTAAACTTGCACACCTTTTTTTATCAGATAAATCTGGCGGCTATGCTTGAGCTTGAAGGGGATGAAAAAGATGAAGCTATAGAAAGCGGAATAGTTGTTCTTTCAGGTATGCTTTATTTTGCATGTTTTCACAATACTATTTATCATTTAAATTTCCAGGGGAAAATATACGTTTTGGGGTCTTATGGATGTGAAAAGTAAGCAACAGCCCATGAATCCCTTTGGAAAAGAACCCCTTCAATGACAGAAGTGAGAACCACCCTGGCCAATGGCCATGCACATAGATATATAAGACTAGATCGCTTATGCTTATTTAATAGAGACCGAAAAAGTGTTGTATTTGAGACCCCTACTTTAAAAAGAGAAGAGTACAATTCTGTACAGTTCTTTATTTTTTACCGAAAAAGATTTCCTTCCTTTTAATTAAAAAAAAATGGCACTTGTTACGGGACCAAACGTGTGGTCTCCGTATTTTTTTTAACCCGGGTACCAGCCGTAGATAATATTGCTCCACACCCTAACCCTATCTCTAATCCTAAAAAAAAAAAATTCTGAAAAAAAAACAAACTTATATATGTCATGTTCCTTATACCCTAATATAATGGTCACGTTTGGTCCCGTAACAAGTGCGAAAAAAAATCCCCATTCATGCTAGAGGTTGGCGCTTTTAAAATCTACTGATGTGTCCGAAAAAATTATATTTGACGGTTAGTAATAATATAATCAAACAACCGGGTACACAACACGAAGGCATTTTATTCAAAGTTAATTGAAAAAAAAGTTTTTGAAAATTTGTCAAGGAAAACAATGCAAAATGTCTTCTGCTATTTATTTCGGTTACTTAAGGTTTCTATGCGTACTACGTCATCAGGTTATACAGAATTGTACTCTTCTCTTTTTAAAGTTATGGTCCGCACGATATATGTCTATGCATAGCCCATAAGCGATCTAGTCTTATATATCTATGGCCATGCATATCTTTAGTTTTTGAAAAGATCAGAGGTTACCGGTCTCACCACAGTTTCGCACAACTGGACCCTTACGCGCAGCGGGGCGTTGGTCTTCAGTGACATTTTAATGGGCTTAACTGGACCAGGTTGACCATTCATCCACTGATCAAGTTGACCATTCAGCCTGTCGGCCTGTCCGGTGTGAATGGGTCAAAGTCAACCGTCCATCTTTCATACCTTTGTGTCCAGCCACGTTACGGCCCGCGGACGTCGTAACTGACCTTAGCAGTACAATGACCGGTTCAGTTGACCTTTTCGTGATCCTTGAGCAAGCACTGTATTATATTAGGTGATACCTGAGGTATCTGAAATTTCTCTCTCTCCCCCTCCAGTCTCTCTCTCACACACACAAGTAAGGTAAAGACAGATTCAGCCTGTGGAGAGTAATAGGAATGTAAACAATGAGGCAGTGGTCACCTCGCTGGAGGTGGGCTCTTCCGAAAATAAATAAAGCCACCCTTTTTTCCCCATTTAAGACTGCATTCTTTTTTTTTTTTAATGTATTTCTTTGAGGACTGACCGAGAAATGGACATGGCATAAGGTGATAGTTACTTTATACCTTAGCGCAATTTTAATGAGAATTCTGTTAACAGCTTTTAAAGGCTAATGGATTTGGTTTTCCTAATTGGTCAGTCTATTGATAAGTGATTTACGAGTGTATAGATCGAGACATGATGCATAAACTTAAAACCAGTGGCGCTGAAATAGGTCCCAAGAGATGCCCCAAGCAGATGCTCCTCAACTCGGGGTGGGGGGTCAGAGAGAGAGAGAGAGAGAGAGATTGTTGTGAACTATTGTTATGAGGAGAGTGCTCCCACAATATCCCCCCAACCAGTTATTAGCGACGCCTATGCTTTAAAGGTTAGATCATGCTTTAAAAAATAGATTTACTGCATCTATAACAATCTTTAAAAACAATTTTCGGGAGAAATGTTTACAAAATTACGTTAAAGGCACATAATATAACAAAACAAAAACGCGTTCTCCATCATAACCTAGCCACTTTCTAAAGATTGTTTGCTATGAATGCAACACGGTTTCGTTCGTGTGCCATTGAATGGCCTCACATATATACACACACACATGGCGGGACGACTAAATCGCTTGTTGCTTGCACACAGCTTATTGATTACTTATGATGTCATCATGTGCTGTGTGTTTGGTCAACTTACCTCCTTAGGTCTTCCAGCGAAGAACGCGAGGAGCTTCTCGAATAGGGTGAGCAGGATCGAAGCGGTGAGTCCATAGTTGGCAACAACACCCTCCCTACTTGATCTGAACAAAAAACCTAAGTGTGTAACATAAATTTACCGCCGAATGATCTGTTTAATCCATGGTAATTGTTTTTGTTCAATAACGAAACATTATTTCTCTATATTGGAGATGTTTCAGACAAACTATAAACATAGTTCGACGCCATTAACGAAAAACAAACAAACAAAAATGCAGTTCAGATCCGATGCATCTAATGAAATAAATACAAAATATATACAAAAGGAGGCTACTGTAAAGCTTTCAAGAGCAGATAACTGCAGACAGGTAACTCACGGAACTTTTGAATCCAATTACACACTACCTTTATATTTTTAGACCCACAATTTTCTCTGGTGATTTCTTTTTAACGCGCTATCAACACAACCAAAAAAAATTAAAAGCCCCTGTTCCAAACATAGAACAAACACCTGCCATGGTCTGTGAAACAGTTGTGATGTTTTTTTTTTATCTTCTATTCCGGCAGTTTCATCATCAACTCATGTTTTGATTGTTTTTCCAGTCGATATTTATTTATTTTTTAAGAATTAGGAAAACATTCGAAATAAAACAATCCATGGCCTACAAACGGTAACAACACATGTACACGGAAAAAGACACACACCGTGTAACGTCCAGCTGTCCAACCTCCTAGCCACTGACCTGATGACACAACCAGTCAATGGAGAAATGAAATTAATAGATACTTCCTCACACATTCCCTACCCACCATCGAATACTCTCTCTACTCCCCTACCCCACTACAACGGCCTGAATGTGTGTCTGTGTGTGTGTGACACCCACCCCTGCCCCCACACACACTACCACGACATTACCATGGACACGGGGGTGGTGGTGTTATTTGCTATCTTATCAGCAGCTAGAGGGTGACAGTAGGTGGGAAAAATGATGTGTTTGACAGTTGAAGGGTGTTGATGCGGTTGGGGGAAGGGGGGGAGATAGAAACTGTATTAACAATGTTGGACGGAAGTGCAGCAAGACCATGCATCAAGTTAACAACACATATTGATGAGAGTTGAATAATTTACAAACGGAACGGCGTGCTGGCTTCAGGTAAATGATCGTTATAATAGAAACAATGGGTTTGGTCCGTGGCACAGTCAGTGTCTGTGATGGAGTCAAGAATCAAAGTTTATTATGAACGTAGCGCATGAATGGGGATTCTCCAAGGTGTGCTCAAATTACCCGAGTCTGTGTGTGTGTGTGTGTGTCACACTTGGAGGTACTAACGGAGGGATTGTCAGTGAAATGACCATCAGTCATGATGCCAAATGACCCCCCCCCAACTTTTTCAACGTCACGGTGATGCATCGTAACCTGACGGAATATGTCATTTACGCTGTAGGTCATTACAAGGTCAAGGTCTATGAAACGTGTGCTGTTGTTGTTACTGCTGTTAAATGTTAATATTTTACTGTTGCGAGTAAAATGTTAAAAACCTCAAAATAATCAATATCCCATGTTTATTTCAAAATGAACTATCTCAATTGGTTTAGACCAGAAATATACATAATTGATATACACCAGAAATATACATATTCTAAACTGCAGTGTATTATTGGTGGTCGGTCAGTCCTAGAGTAAAGTTGGGGTCTTTAATAGCGTTCAGTTGAATAAATGTTGTATGAATTCAAATATTGTAAAGATAATTACAGAAATAGACAACGGTGTATTATAGTGGGCCACTTATAATGTATCCTGATAATAAAAGCGGTACATGAATGACAACGGATAACTAACATGAAAGGAAGGGGGTGGGCGGGGAGGGGGCGGGCGTTTAATCATTTCGTTCATATTGCATGAGAGCTTTGGGTGTCCCAAATACAGAACCAATTTTGTGGGGCCACACAGTAAGTCAGTTTTGTGGGGCCAGACAGTAAATCAGTTTTGTGGAGCCACACAGTAAATCAGTTTTTAGCCACATTGAGAACCAGTTTTGTGCATGTGATATGAAAGACACGGCCATTGACTGCAGGGACTATGGAAGAGATGTAATCCTGCCATTGACTGCAGGGACTATGGAAGAGATGGGTCCTCATTATTGACTGCAGTTAGTTTAAATTGGCAGCTCAATCATTTGAGCCAAAAGTGCTTAGTAATCACATTTTTTATTAATAATTTGGTACTCTATATCATGTTTTATGGTCTGTAATGGTTCACCATAACTAATTCACAAGATATTAGATTTAAAGTGTATCCTGATACTCGATTCTTAATTCCCCAAATAGAAAGCCTAAATATTCAGGAAAATAATTTTGAAAATAAGGTGGACAGTGGATACTAGGGACAAATTTGTAAAACAGGAAAATGGTGAAAATAAAAAATAAACTGACCGGATCTCCACGAGGGAGCGAGCCACTGCCAGATATTCCAACTGTGTGTCGACGAGGCACGGTCGTTTGCCAGGTCCTGCTCTGTACTGCTCATCTCCTCTGGGTGGACCTTCATGCTGGAAGAACCACCATTAGTGTAGCCAGTGTCCGAGTCGTAATGGCGAGGGCGGACAGCGTGGACCTGGAGAGATCCGTAGGCGGATGATTCAGAGTCGTATCCTATTGGAACACTACCTCCCTGATGCTACGGTAATAGTTGGAAGAATCCGTGGTGTCACTGTAGTAGTGGGGGGCACGCTGCCGGGCCTGGACACAATCTCGCCGTAAAGAGGGTTGTGCACGTCCGTAATAGATGGGGGATACCCGGGTCTGTCCACTGGTAACTGGCCGGTGCGCAATTTTTGCCGCCATGCTGTGCAGATGGATGACCATAGTTTATGACGGCGTAGTTGCTGTTCCTGTCCAGGCTGTCCACGTGAAAATCTGAGCCTGCCGCGTCGCAGCGACACAGTTCTGTCCACCGGGACAGGGCCGTTGGAATGGGAGGGTTATGGCGTTTGTGCGCTTTAAGGAACCAGGAGTAGATGTTGTCCGGCGTCGGATATTCGTTCCTGAGCTGCGGGTCATGAGCCGCTTCATGCTGGTACACCGCGTCGAGGCTGCCGCGGGAAGAATCGCCTTGGAACCGGGTTTGACGAGTGGCCGTCATAGACCACGGCGCCATTGGCCAGTGGTATTGGTCACCTCGACCATGACAGGCGCAGTGCCATGGACCCTGCGAGAGCCGCTGGTGTCTTTCAGAATGCCGTATCGGGTGCGGGTTTCTGTGGGGCGGCGAAGCTCATCGCTGGCTCACCTGACCCTGCTGGGGCCGCTGTTGTCCTTGCGACTGACCGATGGAAGATTGAGACTCTGCTGACTGGTTGAAACCGAGGCACTTTTATCTCCCTCTGCGTGGGACAATGTTCGTGCACTGGTAGAGGCTTACACAAATAATGGTCATTAGCTATACCTCCGACTCTTGTCCTTCAACTTAAGTCACCTAGTGGCTTCTCAACGTCAATCCCAGATTCATTTCCAGGAAATATGTGGGTGCAGGATCTCCAGACCCAGAGACTTTGGAAGAGCTGACAGCTACAGGCTCTTCTGTTGGGTGCTTTGAGTTCACTTTCACATCCTTCTCTTGAAGATTTTTAGCCAGTTCTGTTTCTTTGGTTTGCTCTTTTCTTCAACGTCCTGTCGAGCTCTGGACTTGCTCGCTGCTGCAGTGCTGACAACATCTTTGCTCCCTTCCTGGAGAAGAAGATGCTGAAAACAGACAATACAAACAAAAATAATGAAACTACTAAATGTCAAGGCAGTTTTCTATAATGTTTGATACTTGGTCATATTTCACACCATGACATTATTAGTAAAACTATAATGCAGGAGTAAAGCAAGAAAGAATGGGTTAGGCCTTTCCATTTTTTACTGATTTAGTGATTTAGTTTTTTTGTTTGAATTTTGTTTTATTTATAAATTCAATACATTGTTTCTTCACTATTTATAGATCTTTTCTACAGTATTAAATACACAACAACCGATACTGGTGATGTAGTATTGCAGATATTGTTGTTTGACGTTGGGACTTTATATGCCAGCTATTTTTTTAAAAATGTAAAGTTATAATCGTCTTTGAAATATTAACATATAGTAGAAAATAAAGTAATTTTTAAATAAATATCATTCTTGCAATGGCATAAAAAAATCGCTCTTGGAATACGGTTGGGTACAAAATATATCATTTAGAAAGTTATATCACAAAATCCTGAAGTCCAAGAGGAAAACAAATTTATAATTAATATATAATCAGAAAATGATATATATTCATATATAATGAGATATAATGAGATATAATCAGATATAGTCAGATATCAGATATAATCATATATATATAACCAGACATAATCAGAATTCAAAATGCTACGTTTTTGGCACATCATATCTTCTACTTTCTGTCTCAGAGAATATTTATCGATTGTGTACAGCAAATAATAAAAAGTTATTATAATTGTATGTGTGTGGGGGGCGCTCCAGTAACGGGTCATTTTATTTTATTTGATATATAAAGGAAAACTTCCATTGGGAAATCGACAGAAACGAATTAAGTTTATTTATGACGTATCACTGTACCTATGTGAGCATACAATATATGCCACCCCGACCCGGCGTCTGGGTATGCGCCACCCGGGGAGGACTCCACTTCCCCCCCATTCTACGCCTCTGGCTAAACCCACACTTGCCCTTCGTAAATTCTGACACGTCTATCGATTTGGAACAGAATTTCTTTAAATGGAGCTAACTTGGATTAGACACATCTAGGTCTTATTCCTAAAATTTAATTAAAAAAATGATAAAATGAACATTATGCCATTATTTACATTGCACCTACATTTTTTGGAACTCTCCCTGGGATTCTAGCATTTCCAAATAGCAATTATTTAAGTTGTTATGTAGAAAGCTGGACACGGGGTCAAAATTACAAGATGGAGGAAAAAACTCGACTGTTTAAATTTCGCCACTAGCTCCTGTGGTCTCCTCAATAGCATTAATATGCATTCCGCTAAATGCATGAATAGGGACAATGTAACAGCATCTTGAGCTTCCCATACTATAAATAATTGTTACTGCGTGTGTGTGTGGGGGGGAGGGGGTCTAGAAATTACAAAACGTACATTAAGGGAGATAACTGTTATTAGTTTCAGATGCGCGCACGTCTAGTAAAGAAAAGCTAACTCGTGCTTGATAGTTCAAAGTTTAAAACATGAGTTCCTGCCTTCTTTATATCTCGGCTGATTGCTCGATGTTTTCAATCATATCCGTGGGGCCTCTTCTTCCTGCCCATGTCTCCCTCCCTCCTCACGTCAAGCATACAGTTCCATTAATCCGTTGCTCTTCCATGACTTTCTTTACCTAATACCAAACCTTTTTGCCGCCCCCCCCAACCCATTAGCTGAATACAGGACATAAAATGTCAGTGTCATTATTCACAGACCGGAGTGACATTTACAACAGTTTGTAATTTAATGTAACGATGGTGAGAAATATTTTAGTTGGAAGTAAGAAAGGCAATAAACAGGATGAATCATTGTCTTACTGTAACAACAATATAACCAACTCAAATGGAGGAAAACCAAAAAAAAAAATTTTACTATTAATAGTAATTAAGCACGTGTTGAAATTTACTAATAATGAATGCAGTTAATAGCTTTAGTTTAGTTACTCATAACTGTATCAACCACCCAGCCGTGACCCAGCTGTATCAAGGCTATTCTTAGTCTTTGGTAAAACATCTGTTTAATTGATTTGACGAGCTTTGTAATTTGTTAGATTTCATTAGTACCACGAATGATGTATAATAATGTTCGGCTGTTTATACAACAAAAAAATCAACAAAAGGAAATAAAGCAATCAAGAAAACTGAGGCATCAACATAAACTGTTTAGATATTTTGTAATGTTTTAGCAGAAATTTAAAATAAACATTATAACAAGATTTACGACAGGTAGATGGACAGTATTGGACAAAGTATAGATTTGGGACATGTAGATGGACAGGATTGGACAAAGTATAGATTTGGGACATGTAGATGGACAGGATTGGACAAAGATAGATTTGGACATGTAGATGGACAGTATTGGACAAAGTATAGATTTGGGACATGTAGATGGACAGTATTGGACAAAGTATAGATTTGGGACATGTAGATGGACAGTATTGGACAAAGTATAGATTTGGGACATGTAGATGGACAGTATTGGACAATGCATAGATTTGGGACATGTAGATGGACAGTATTGGACAAAGTATAGATTTGGGACATGTAGATGGACAGTATTGGACAAAGTATAGATTTGGGACATGTAGATGGACAGTATTGGACAAAGTATAGATTTGGGACATGTAGATGGACAGTATTGGACAAAGTATAGATTTGGGATATGTAGATGGACAGGATTGATAAGGACTTTAAATGGTGGTGGGGGGGAGGGGAGAGCAAGAGAAAAACTAACGACACAAGTTTAGAAAAAGTGGCTGAGCTGACCAGAGCTGTGGGCCGTACAGGTAATGACATTATTTTAGTACTCAGGCAGGTGAAGGCGAAATTACCCTCAATCTGACGATAAGGAAGGAAGCGTAGAAAAATGGCTTTGGGCTAGCTTCCACGTTGTTACATAAATCATCAACACATTGCTTTAAGAAAAAAATTGCAAAACAGTGCTTTGATGGTTGTTTTGTGCCAGTAGTGTTGTAACAATAGATGGTTGAAACAATAAATTGATGTAACAGAAGATAAACGTAATTTTCATAGTTTACTAATACATAATCTGTTCGATTAATATTATCGATCCACTTTATCAGCCAGCCATGATAATCCAGGCCGACGTAATTGTATTGAACATCTGTTGCTCAAAATTCTAAAATTGTGGTTCACTTTCTGAAGTGGTTTTATTTTAATATCGGCTATTATTTCCACACCAAGATTTATCCGTAAGTCATCACGATGTTATTATAAACAACAAGGCCAAATTTTATTTTATATAAAGTCATATCACCTTATGTTATTCTCTTAACACATTTAATTGATGCCAGTAGTAATTTAACTACCAGATCAACACATACAAAGTTATCGTAAAAAAGTTATCGTCAGTTTAAGCCAAAGACCATACATTTATTTCATTCATGGATACAGAGGCGTACCTAAGGTGGGGGAGGTGTGTCCAAATTGAATGTCCCCTCGGCTCCCAGCCCCAAAAATGTTTTTACATTAAAATATTAAATATAGTATCTCATGTCATGGGTGACGAAAGTCAAAATGCAGGCTCCCCCAAAGATGCCAAGCTCCTCCCGGGCCCCCAAATCCCTAGGATCGGCACTGCATGGATACTTTTATATTAAAAAAACAAATCTACAATCTCTTTCAATAAAACAACAATGTTCACTTTTTATTGTCTAGAGATATACAAAAATTTTTTTTTTCATATTCTTCAACCGGAAACACAAAGTATTTACAAAGAACAAATTGAGACAGTTGTATTTCAGATCATAGAAGACTAAAAACCGTTATATGTTTCAGTATTTTTTTTTGGCAAACTAGGTCAAATTTGTGAAACTTGTAATTGGCAACAGCAACAATGACGCAACTGAGTACGGACATAAATAGAATACAATCAGGTTTGAAAGACAAACTAAATAAAAAAGGTGTGCTGTTTTTGTTATTTGTCTGACTGATTGCAAGTAGACAATTTTCATTGTGAGATACACAAACACATGATGATTTTGTGAGTGGAATGTTTAATGTATAAATATAGCGAAGTTCAAGTTGAAATAGTTGATAGACAAAGTATAACATCAAATTTCTGAATTTATTGGACAAAGTATAAAATACAGCAAAGTTCATGTTGAAATTGTTTGATAGACAAAAGCAAAGGGGGTGGGAGAGGCTACAACCCCCCCCAACAGTGATAATGAATTTCAAGATAGTTTTGTATATAGGATCACGAGAAAATTCTCATTCTTGCAGGGCGTGGAAAGATTATAGCTGCTAAGTTTGGCGTTGTTTTTTTTTTTAACAAAGAAAATGTAATTGAGTCGACAGTGAGAATAAAGGTCAAGGTAAAGCCAGGGGTGATGATCACAGTGTTGTATTATTTAGGCAAGAAGACATTCATGAATTTAACTGGAAATGGGGGGGGGGACAAGAGATTTGTTGAGCAGAACATAATCTTAGTAATACAGCGAACCAGTTTTCTTTGGCGATGATTTACAGTTGAGGTTCAGAACGATGGGGCAATGGGCCAGCTGTCATGTTAAGATAAATAATCAACAATATGGATTCACTCGTTTTAATTTTCACCTGGGGTGATGTCAGTGAGAGAGAGAGAGAGAGAGAGAGAGAAAGAATGAGAGATAGACGGGTGGGGGGAGGGAGAGAGAGAGAGAGAGAGAAAAAGAGAATACCCCAAAACTAAAATATTCATCACAAACGGTTCTACGTTTTACGTTATCACTTATTGTCGCTAATGTCATGAGATAGCACGACAATCGTAAAATAAACAACAACATTTGTATATCAAATGTGCCACAACAAAACCAACAAATGCAACGGATACATCTCATATAGATCTCATATGCCTGTACATCTCATATAGATCTCATCTTCATCTCATATAGTTCTCCTATAGATGCCAACGGGGACGGTTGGTCATGTGGTAAAGCGCATGACTTTCTACCTGGGGATGGGGAGGGAGGGGTCTTTGGTTCGACTCCTCAGTGAGGACCAATAGATATTTCAGGTCATGGTTAAAGTCTCACTAAATCTCACGTAGTACCTGCATGGTCATTGCATTATCAACTATGATGGGGATGAAAGAAGGGCACTGCAAAAAACGTCCCATTAGTGGTTTATCTAAAAGATTTTATCTCATCTTACAGAGACTTCACACACACACACATCATACCATCAATCAACAACACAATTCAACGAAGTGACAAACTTGATATTAATAATTCATGAGATGAATCTTCTAAAAAATTATTACCAGAGCTGAATAATTCATTATATATATATATATATATATATATATATATATATATATATATATATATATATATATATATAAACAAACTTTTCTAACATAAACTTTTATTTAGATATTATAAAGAGTAAAAATGTTTCTTCGTCTTAAATTATAAATATTTATTGAAATTATATTGGCTGAATAAAGCGCGAAACCAATATGGCTTTTTATTTCATGTATGTATCTTGTGCAGTTTATCAATGAATGTAGTGAAACGATAGGATCACTTCCGCAAAACAAACTGACGCTCAGGGTAAAAGTTGGGTAAAGCTGAACACTTTAATGGAAGCGAATAACTAATACCTGACTGTTTTATTTTCAATTGGAACACATTGATTTCTTTCCTTAGGCATCTATTGGCCATCACATGTATGTTAATTGTTACAATACTAAGTGTAACGTTTTTTTTTTTAGAAAAATTTACAAAAAGCACAAAAAATCTTTCAAAACGGTTTTCAATATACAGAGTATTTATGTCAACGAATGAATTTCAATATTCATGAACAAAGTATCTATCAAACAGTGACTTTCAATATTCATGAACAAAGTATCTATCAAACAGTGACTTTCAATATTCATGAACAAAGTATCATCAAGCAATGACTTTCAATAATATTCATGAACAAAGTATCTATCAAACATTGACTTTCAATATTCATGAACAAAGCATCTATCAAACAGTAACTTTCAATATTCATGAACAAAGTATCTATCAAACAGTGACTTTTAATATTCATGAACAAAGTATCTATCAAACAGTGACTTTCAATATTCATGAACAAAGTATCTATCGAACAGTGACTTTCAATATTCATGAACAAAGTATCTTACAGAATATCTATCAAACAGTGACTTTTCCCTAAATAAAACAAAGTTAAATATAATTATGGATGAGCATGATTTACTAACAGTAAACTTAATCAATCTGTAAGATTCTATTTATACAAAGAAATCACATCTAATTGAAGCTTAGAATGGCTAGACACTTGTCATTAGTCATATCAAGTCCAAGGTCATATCAAGTCCAAATGGTCATGTCAAGTCTAAATGGGCATGTCAAGTCTAAATGGTTACGTCAATTCAAATTGTCATATTATGTTTGTTATCAATATTACTCCAGCTGATTTCAGTATACGCGCTGTACTAAAAGTTGTCGCAGCATAAAATGTAGGTCACCGCGTCATCAAAAATTTAAACTTACTACAAACGTAATACTCACGACTTGATCTAGGTCAACCAACTTCCTGGCTGTCCTTGGGGTGATAGGCCTCCCCCGGCGGGCAGAGGGGCTCCGACAGACTGCGCCGCTGCTGTTGACCCTCCTCTGGTCACAATCGCGACGCTGATGCAACCTGTGGTGCGGGCTAGAAGCCCTCTTTCTCCTTATCGCAACAGAACATCGTCAACCCAACATCATTGTAGGAATCCTGACCCACAGGTGTGTAAATCCGTTAAGGTGACTCGACCGCTCACACAAACAAAGCACACACACACACACACGAACACACGTGTCGTTGTATCATTACAAACCAGTGAGTGCGTGTGTGTGTGTGTGATATATTGATGTTGTTTCTTCTTCCTTTACCAGCCCAGTAATAACCGGTTGAAATGTTCTGATCAATTCCAGTAGACCCGATCCAGCCGCGGAAGAAGATAAACACAGTCCTCCACCTTTTCCCTCGCTCACCCCACACCTTGCGCTAGTTGAGTTTGTATTTTTTTTCACCTGTAAGAGAGGCCACCACGCACAGCACGTGCACAGCCAGCATTAATAAGGACAATACACAACAATCACTTCTTCTTCTTCTCTCGCTGTCGTATGTTAGATAAGAGCGGAGAATAGGAAGGGTGGGTCAAGGGGGGAAAAAAGGTGCACACATACATTTCACTTTGCTGTAGCTATTTCAGATTTTACAAAATATCATTGGAAAATATTTGTAGTTATAGAACCATCGGCGTCGACAGGGGCTTGTGTGACGCGCTACAAAAAGGGGCCCCCGACAGGAGAAAAACGTTATGCATTTATAGGAAGGGCCCCCTTTGGTTGTTATTGGGGATGACACTATCTAGGCATAGCATAGTTCAATGAAGGCCCTAAATGCATTTTTGTCATCTTGTCCTTTCTCTTCTCTCCACTCGTTTTCATCAATGACATTTACATTTAATTTTGTAACATTTGGTATAAAAAACTTACTGCTCTTGGTCTGACCCTTTCCTATCAAATTTAAGAATATGTGACCCGCGATTCAAAAAAATTTGCCACCCCTGACCTAGATATAATATCTCGAGCTTAACAAATGGCGAAATATCGGAATGAAAAGAAAAAAAGCAACTAAAAACCAAATGAAACGAATTCTAATCCAATCCATATTTAACAAGAGCGTCAATTAGACTGTGACTGGGTAGGTGTCAATAGAAACTTCAATACAATTTACCCTCCTCCCCTCCCCCCTTTCCCCGCGCAGGCAGGGCCAGAGTGTAAGAAGATGAAAGTCTTAGGTAGCTAACTCAGTGTGATCAAACAATTGGTCGAATAAGTGACTCCTGTTACTTCACGGGGTTGAAACTCTCAAAAGTCAAAGGAAAACAAACAAAATAAATGGGCATGGAGAAATGTGGGACTAATGGGTAAACAGAATGTAGGACTAAAGGGTAAACAGAATGTAGGACTTTAATTGATAAACAGAATGTAGGACTTAAATGGGTAATCAGAATGTGGTGGGACTAATGGGTAAACAGAATGTAGGACTTTAATGGGTAAACAGAATGTAGGACGTTAATGGGTAAACAGAATGTAGGATTAATGGGTAAACAGAATGTAGGACTAATGGGTAAACAGAATGTAGGCCTAATGGGTAAACAGAATGTAGGACTTTAATGGGTAAACAGAATGTAGGACTAATGGGTAAACAGAATGTAGGACTAATGGGTAAACAGATTGTAGGACTTTAATGGGTAAACAGAATGTAGGACTAATGGGTAAACAGAATGTAGGACTAATGTGTAAACAGAATGTAGGACTAATGGGTAAAATGTAGACTACTGGTAAAGAGATTAAAGAAGAAAAAAAAACTGTTGAATAAAGTACCGTAGGACACAGTTATTGTTGAAAGTGGATACATTCAGATTTAGCTATCTCTGTACTATTAATAAATATATTACAATTACAACACACACACACGGACACACAACATGCAAACACACATCTTAGCATTAGGCATTTGTACGGACTCAAGCTTTTGTACACACCAATTCATTTAGTCGCATATTTCAATGATGAATGTAGCACTGACACTAGAGTGTATTGAGGCAACATAATTATCAGTTAACGGTATAGTTATTATGTGTAATAAACAATGTCCACAACAGAACATGAAAAGTTGATTAAAAAAAAAAACTAAGTTTAAACATGTAGATTTATATAAATTAGTATGCGTAGAATATTGATAGAGCCACAAAGATAAACAGACAGCTAAATAAGAGGATGTACTCATCCAAATGATAAGAAACTATACAGCGTTGGTTTGTCTCATTCAAGTCTACAAATTAAAAATATTCTAGACAAAATCTCAAGTTCAATGGCTAAATAAAAAAAAATCTAGTATGGCGTTTGGGCAATGTGTATGGTGACATAGAATGTTAACCTGTTATGCAAAATTATTTCAGTCGTTCAAAAATAACAATCAGACAAATACAACTCTGGATAAATCCAAATTTTGACTATTATAAAAAACACTGTATAAATACAAACGTTTGCGAGTTATGAAATATATCCAGTGTGGGCGGGGTAGATGTATCACTGAAGACACAAACCGGTCATTCTGTGAGAGATGGACACTACACTTTATATATCTATGCTGCAGAGTACAGACAGGTGTAAACGTTGTTGTCCCCCCTTTTGTTAAAAAGAGTTGTCTGTCCACATCTACACTGTCACGTGACAGCGCACAAGTAAACACTGGAAGCAAACACACTGACAAACAATTCACGCTGCATGCGCACACACACACACTGAAGATGAGGTTGCTGATGGTGAGTAAATTACAGACAGGTGAAACTTCCAACCCTGCACTCCACCTGTGACTGCAGTGGACATTCGTCAAAAAATAGCAATTTTAACATTTGTTTTTTGACGGACATTCATCTTGTCCGTTGTCCACGTGTCCCTCCCCCCCCCCCCACACACACAAACAACGTGACCCAGAATGTTAACTGTGTGACTGCTGGTGGGGAGAAATGAGGGGTGGAGGTGGAGGGGGAGTCAAACAGTAGTAGTACACACACAAATCCAAATATAGTGTGGCCAGCTTTCGTGAAAGCCAAAAGATGGACAACAGTATAGACGGCTGGATCAACGCCCACTGAATACATTGACTGGACGGATCATTTGACCCACTTCCGCTGATGTAAACATGACGTGTTGTAGTAAGAGACGGGTGGTGGTATGTTTGTTTTGTTTTTATATAAATGAAACATTTAACGTTCCCCTCTCCCCCACACCGACCCCAATACCCCCCCCCCCCAAACCTGGCTCCAGTTAAAATGTTTACGAGGTGATTGAGTAACTTTTTTTCTCATTATATATTTATATAAATGTAACAAGTGATGATTTACAAATAGCTGGCTGTGTCAGAACTAGATAACATATTTAATTACCATTGGCATTCAAAAACATCCTGTCAAATAATGAGGGCTCTTCGAGCGTGTATTTCAACATATTCCCAGCGTCAGTGATGACCTCATCAAATGACGTCGAAAACCAGTGAGAAGAAGGGAGAGAATTAAACACATGTATACAACGGAAGTATTAAAGACCTGTAAACATTGAAGAATGTATACAAAATGGGATTCAAAAGATTCATACATTATGGAAGAATTCAACAAATACATACAATATGGAAGAATTCAACAAATACATACAATATGGAAGAATTCAACAAATACATACAATATGGAAGAATTCAACAAATACATACAATACAGATGTATACAATATGGAAGAATTCAACAAATACATACAAATACAGAAGAATTCAACAAATACATATAATATTGAAAAATTCAACAAATACATACAATTACAGAAGAATGTATACCATATGGAAGAATTCAACACATGCAAACAATATGGAAGAATGTATACAATATGGAAGAATTAAACACAGGCGGCCAATATGGAAAATTAAACGCATGCACACAATGGGAGAGAATTTAACAATGTATAAAATATAAATATAGAAAACATATACGACAGAAAAGATGTTAACGACAAATACAAGTAAACACTTGTATACAGTCGAAGATATCTAACCACGTGTATACAGTCGAAGATATCTAAACAAGTGTTTTCAGTGGAAGAGAAGGGTACTGAAAGAAAGAATCGAAACTTTGACTTTTCGAATAATTCGATTATCTTATGTTTCGGTCTCCACAGTTTCTCCCGTGAGTCGACTAGGAAACACACTCTGCTGATACCTAAGAACATCATGGACATTGCTCTGCAACCAATATCTGCACTCACTGTACACATGTATCTCACTCGTACACTTGTATCTCACTCGTACACCTGAATCTCACTCATACACCTGTATCTCACTCAAACACCTGTATCTCAATTAAGCACCCGTATCTCACTCATACACCTGTATTTCACTCATACACCTGTATCTCACTCAAGCACCTGTATCTCACTCATACACTGTATTTCACTCACATACACCTGTATCTCACTCATACACCTGTATCTCACTCATACACCTGCACCTCCGTACTTGGGAAAAGTTTAGAAAAGAATTCACAAAGATAAAATGTCATGCTCAATGTGCATCTATTCTTTAAAGTGTCTTTTTACTTCATTTATATTGTTGTTGTTTGCCTAACTAATACACGTGCTCTGACATGTATTATAATTGACTACAATCTATCACTGCCTAACTAGTACACGTGCCTGATACATTATTTACTGCATTCATCCACTGCAGTAAATAAGCCATGACACCATTCACAACTGACCTGAATGTCTGCAGTTACTCACACCATGAGTGTGCCATTCAAATTTTGCTTTAATGAAGTAACATGTGGTCTTAGAGATTAACGCAAAATTGAATAAACTTGTGGGTCTATGGTTTTTTAGCTGGTGGCTTGCGTGTGTTTGTGTGAGTGGGTATTGTTGAACGAGTAGTGAGTGTGTGTGTGTGTGTGAGTGGGTGGTATTGTTGAACGAGTAGTGAGTGTGTGTGTGTGAGTGTGGGTGTTGTTGAACGAGTAGTGAGTGTGTGTGTTTGTGTGAGTGGGTGTTGTTGAACGAGTAGTGAGTGTGTGTGTGTGTTTGTGTGAGTGGGTATTGTTGAACGAGTAGTGAATGTGTTTGTGTGTGTTTGTGGAGGGGGTGGGGAAGAACATGTGAGCGTGTGTGGGTGTGTGTGCGGGTGGGTGCGGGTGTGCAGTGACACAATGTCGCCTAAAAAGCTCAGGAAAAAGGTCAAATGCAATAAATGTTAAAATAAAAACAAAATAAAACAAACGGCTTCCATGGGAAAGTCAAAATGAGCAACATTCGTAATAATTTAGGAAGTAATTGGTGGTTTGTTTCAAAATGATGAGTTACGTAACAACATGTTTGGCTGTCGGTTAAACTTAGAGCTGTTGTAGCAACTGAAAGATAGAGGATTGCAGACAGAAAATGCAGGCAGACAGACAGAAAAGCCAGTAATGCATATCAATAGATAGACAGGTAGATTTGTAATAGGTAGGTAAGCACGCAGGCAGACAAACAGGCAGGCAAGAAGATAGACAGATGCGAAGGCACATTAACAGATAGACGTAGATAATAGGTAAGCAAGCAGGCGGACAAATAGGCAGGAAAGAAGTAATAGACTCAAAGGCATATTAACAGATAGAGATAATAGGTAGGTAAGCACGAAGAAAGACAGATAATTAATTAATCAGGCAAGAAGACAGACATATATGACAGCATTTTAATAGATAGACAGGTAGACAGATAACAGCACGCAGACAAGCTATATAAAAAGTCGATTAATACTATTCTGGTCAAGCTACAGTAAATGTCTACATAAAAGAATTGAACTGTTTCAGCCAAAAACTGTTTCACAAAACTGTTTTAGTCAACAACTTTTCCAAACCAGTGAGTTGATCGTATCAAGTGGTGCAGACCAAATATTTTTTCACAAACGTCATTATAAAATACTAACAATAAATTTGCCTGATAAAATATAATGAGACTGACGCTATAACTTGAGAATGGTCATCTAAATGTATTCTAATTGGTTTAAAATAAAAACATGGGTGAGCAACACATGTGGAGCTGCAGTATTTTACCGTTAGGTCGGTGATACATTTGATGTAGCTGTAAGTATAGCACACCAGATAGCATAACATTGACGGGCATTAACGATATAGAATACAACCACAGAACAGAGGCTGTATGTGATATATTACTAAGTAATATTTACATCATATGTACATTAATCATTGATTAATCAATCAAATTGATAGCATAAGGGGAAACGGATGGCGATAGATTAAAAAGAGAGGAAGAAATAAAATGCGAATGAATGAATGAATGAGTTTCAAATATTAAAAAATAAATTAAACAACTTACTTGATACCATAAACTTCAACATAGGGACTAACCAACACCCTTCCTGGGCATGTTTTTTTGTTCCCATTACACGCCAACACACAACACAGAAATTTCAGGTGTAGTCTTGTTGTTTACTTCAATCCGGGAGTGAGTTGTATTCTAGATATGTGTACTGGTGAATGTGTGCGTGTGTGTGTGTGTTT
This sequence comes from Bulinus truncatus, assembly GCA_021962125.1. NCBI lineage: Eukaryota > Metazoa > Mollusca > Gastropoda > Planorbidae > Bulinus > Bulinus truncatus. Next base: position 1,143,812 of record JAGDYQ010000186.1, read on the forward strand.
TACTTCAGAAATAATAACCGTATCCTCTACTTCCTCACCTAGACACTGGTGTGTCACGTGACGGAAACGAGCCAATCAGGCAGCCGCACCTGGGGGGGGGGAGGTTGGCGACAGCCCACATTGTGAGCTAAAATATTGATTTCACACAGTTTGGTCACTTTGGTGACGATATGTACATTGGGATGGGGGGGGGGTGAGGGGGTGAGGGAAAGGGGGTTAGAATTTCAATTCTGGTAGTATGACTGCAATCAGCACTCACCGTTAGTATCACGTGACGAGTATCACCTGTACCGGGGCATGGAATAGAAATGCTAGGGTATGACCCACAGATTATATATTATACAGATAGCGCATCGCTGTATAAATTGTCATCAGTTTTGTGTTAAAAACATTGTTAATAATTCGCTTTGTTTCCAATGACGCTTTCCATTCATAAAAACCCACAGACATATTTAAATTTCTTTGTTGTTTTTTCAAGACATGAAATATGAATGAAAAGGCTTTTAATTTGTTTTATAAATATAAAAAGATATAAAAAGGGCGATAATATATTATTTAATTCATGAGTTCACGGGTTGTTTTTTTTTAAGCATTTTCAACTTTTACAATGTTAATTATTCAGGCTTCATTCAATAAAAAACTTTTTATGCCATGAATGGACTGATGGAGTAAATATCATTAATGCCGGCGATGAAAACATTACTTGGCAAAACGAGGGCTTGCGCAATCTGTATAATATCTAATCTGTGGATGTGACACTGTACAACGAACACTCCAGGTACAAAAATAGAATGAAGTCCCCAATGAGTCTTACTTTAGTTTCCCCACCTGATATGTTTTTTATCTCGTGCACAATTTCATATTTATTCGCGAGGACAAGGATAGAAACAAATATTACAAGAAATAATCAAATGAACAGCAAAAGAAGTTGATATCGGACTCCATAGATGTTGACTGATATCAGGAGCATGGGTGTATTCATCGTGGGGGGCAGGGGGGCATTTGCCTACATTTTGAAAAAAAAATGTCATATAAGAGGGGGCATTTGCTCTCTCCCTTACATTTAAAAAAAAAATGTCATAAAGTTGTTATTTGCCCCCTGAGTAAATTTTTGCCCCCCCCTGAAAAATTCCTAGCGACGCCCATGATCAGGAGCCCTAAATATTGAATTATATCGAGCGCTAAGTATATGTTGAATAATATCTAAAAATGCAAATCGCCACCCAGGGCTGATTCGAAGTGGGTCGCCGAAAATGTTATCACCTTTTCTTAAAATTATATTTATTACATCAAATGTATTCATGGCTGAATACAAGATACGTCTTGACTTGTCCTCACCGGCGGCGGAACGAAATATTTTAAGGGGGGGCAAGACAAATATGACCGAAAGACATATTATAACCCCCTAATTCTATAATAGAATATAGTAATTCTGTAGCAAGTATTTAATCGATATTATTAAAAATAATATATTATAAAAGATAAAAAAATGAACATTGAGCACTTCTGTCGTCAACTGATTCGTAATGTCAGTTTGCTTACAAATTTAATAGTGAAATTAGATCAGAAAATTACTGATAATTATCATGAATGATGATGAATATGAAACCGGAAACGGAAACTCAATAAACAAAAAGTAATTTATGAAAGAGTAATAAATAATTGTATTTTCTTCAAAATTACACTTGCCGTCATTCGGTAGATGGCAATACTTCTCTATACTTATAAGATGCATTTGCTATCTGTCTGTTCCCTTACCACTCAAGATCCAGACAACCAAATAACGTGAAATTAGGCACACGCAGTGGCGCAACCACGGGGGCAGGGGGGCTTGAGCCACCCCCAGGTCCAAATCATCAATACATAATTTACGTTATAAAGTTACAAAAAGGACTGTCAAACTCTTTTTTTCAATATGTGAGCCCCCCCCCCCCGCATTTTTTGCTGGTTGCGCCTCTGGTACACAAAATTACATGGGGAATGTTCTTAAACAGGTTTCGTTCCATCTCAATGGGTACTTTAATTGTAATTAATTATGATACCTTGATATCAAAAGACATGAAAATTGGCAAACTTTTACACCGATTTCAGGTTTTACGAGCTTCACTCCCACATAGCTAACTTACTATAAATATGATCGGTACGGGGAACCAACATCACATTACTTACTACATTTATTCCATTCCATTCCTTCATCCATAGGAATTGTCATCTTTGATACAGTCATGCCTAAAAGAGAGAGAGAGGGGGAGGGAAAGAGGGAGGGAGGAGAGGGAGGGAAGGAGGGAGAGAGGGAAGGGAGGGAGAGAGGGAGGGAGGGAAAGAGGGAGGGGAGAGAGAGGAGGAGAGAGAGGGAGAGAAAGAGGGAGGGAGGGGAGGGAGAGAAAGAGGAACTGCCAAAAATAAGTGGTGTATCACATTGCTTTAAGATAAATGTAATCTTTCTTTTATTGCAATTTGCATGCAAATAAACCTTTTTACGCGTCTTATTTTAAATCTTAATTAAACGTCAAATTAAGCTTCTTAAATAAACAGAAAACATTTTTTTAAACCCGGGCAAAGCCGGGTACTTGCAACTAATTTTAAAATATGCCACAACTCTCAATAATGTGATTACTGTAAAATGTCAATTAATAATTATTTCTTCAAATATTAAATTTAAGAAATAAATCAAATGAATTATGAAAATGAAAAATGATACATATAAACTAAAATGAATTACAAAGTTAAAAAGTTAAAATTTTGGGGGCAGACTGAAATTCACGGGGGGCGCCCCTTCCCTTAAAGTTTTAGGGGCCGCTGCCCCCCTGCCCCTCCTGCTCCGCCGCCAGTGCTTGTCCTCAGTCAATGTGGAAAGTGAAGATGACTTTTACTTGGCTTCACCATTTCTGACATCCGTAAAGACATTTATGTTATTGTGGTTTACACGTTGTTGTTGTTGTAGACAAACTTATTGAACTACTAGTAAAATATTGAACTAATACTAGTAAATTATTGAACTAATACTAGTAAAATATTGAACTAATACTAGTAAATTATTGAACTAATACTAGTAAAATATTGAGCTAATACTAGTAAAATATTGAACTAACACTAGTAAAATATTGAACTAACACTAGTAAAATAATGAACTAATACTAGTAAAATAATGAACTAATACTAGTAAAATATCGAGCTAATACTAGTAAAATAATGAACTAATACTAGTAAAATAATGACTAATACTAGTAAAATATTGAACTAAAACTAGTAAATTATTGAACTAATACTAGTAAATTATTGAACTAATACTAGTAAATTATTGAACTAATACTAGTAAATTATTGAACTAATACTAGTAAATTATTGAACTAATACTAGTAAAATATTGAACTAATACTAGTAAATTATTGAACTAATACTAGTAAAGTATTGAACTAGTACTAGTAATACTGTTTTGTTTTATTTTGTTTAATTTATTCTTAAGATTAAAAAAAACGGATGCATCTTGGGCTTGTTTATATTCTGTATCAGTCAGAATGTGTACACTGTCATTCAGAATGTCTACACTGTCAGTCAGAATGTCTACACTGTCAGTCAGAATGTCTACACTGTATCAAATGTGAATGTCTACACTGTCAGTCAGAATGGTCTACACCGTATCAGTCAGAATGCTCACACTGTATCAGTCAGAATGTCTACACTGTCAGTCAGAATGTCTACACTGTATCAGTCAGAATGTCTACACTGTCAGTCAGAATGTCTACACTGTATCAGTCAGAAATGTCTACACTGTCAGTCAGAATGTTCGAAACCGTCAGTCAGAATGTCTACACTGTCAGTAAGAATGTCTACACTGAAAGTCAAAACTTCTGATTCAAAAAGGCTTTGGTTTAATAAGGAAATTTGGGAATTAAAAAATATTAGTTTCAGACAAAGAATAATTTATAAATGTACTAGTTGGGGGAAATGAATAATTAAAAAAACAACAACATGTAATGAAGCAAATTGAAAAGTAAATGTACATACAGCAGGCCGATGCGTTATATTTGATGTTAATGTAATGAAGCAAGATTTAATGATGTTCTATCTAATGTATCAACCAAAAAAACATGCATGTATATGTAATGTTATGTAGTGATGCCATATAACTGGTTTAAAGATAAACTTCAGGCGGACTACAGTTATCCTCCCCTTGACGTTAACGCATAACAATCAGTTTTACAACTAGTGTTGTTTTAGTCCCAGGTCATATTTTAGTTTCGTTTTTATTTCTGTTTTTTCTGTAATAATTTCAGTTTTCGTCTAGTTTTAGTCTTGCTGCTAATGTAAGTTTTAGTTTTAGTCTTCGTTGACGAAAGTCAACATTTTCGTCAACGAAGGTTTTAGCTTTAGTTTTCGTCAACGAAAACAAAACTATTTACAACTGTAATACATTTAGTTAGTTATTTTACTACACACCACCACCACCCATCTGTCTTAAACATAACTTTACGTTGACTCGTAGTGTAGTACAGTAGTCTCCCTTCACAACCAGTAACTAGAAGTGCTGAACCGACAACTCGAAGTTCCATACTTTGGAAGAATCAACATATTACACCCAAAACCATGCACCCAGCATGAAATAAACTTTTGTTCAATTTAAAACTAAATAAAAACGCCACTTTGAACAATATTTTATTTAATATTAGTTTCATCTATTTATTTTTATATGTTTGTTACATGTTTCATCGAATGAATTGATAAAACTATTTATTTTGAATAATTTTTTTTTCCTCTCGTAAAGATCAATGTGTGTACATCAAGTGACATTTAAAAAGTCAACACAGAATAAAACGTAATCTATGTGGACACGGTGATTTAGACTAAGTTTTTTAAATTTGGTTTTTTTTTTTTTATTTTGAAGGAATTTGTGAGTGTTTATTTGGATGCACAATACAATAGTGAGTTTACGACAAAATCCACAACGGTATGTGTTATGTGTATGTGCAATACGTTGGGGTGGCTGTTATGTTTATATTATGAACCAGTGATATGTGATGTAATGTTTATATGTATGAACCAGTGTTATGTGATGTAAGGCTTATATGTATGAACCAGTGTTATGTGATGTAAGGTTTATATGTATGAACCAGTGCTATGTGATGTAATGTTTATATGTATGAACCAGTGTTATGTGATGTAATGTTTATATGTATGAACCAGTGTTATGTGATGTGATGTTTATATGTATGAACCAGTGTTACATAGTGTGATGTTTATATGAATAGACCTGTGTTACTTAGCAGGGATGCATATGAATAAACCAGTGCAACATTGTGTGATGTTTATATGTATGAACTAGTGTAACATAGTGTGATGTTTATATGTATAAACCAGTGTTACATAGTGAAATGTGTATGTATAGACCCGTGCTACATAGTGTAATGTGTGTATGTATAAACCAGTGTTACATAGTGTAATGTGTATGTACCTATTACTGATTAAGGAAGTATTTGACAAGTGACATGGTAGGTTCGTGCATATAGCCAGCCATGGTGAAACTACGAGGGTGGATGGAGGTACAGAACTAAATATGTGAAGCGTGTCGTGAGAATAGTTCAGAACGTAGACGTTGGCAGCTTCTTGGCAAGTATGCCGCCCTGACACCATTCATACCACACACGCACACACACACATACATACACTCCATTACGGTTAAGTCCATGCAAGAGTTTGATATTCTCTTTAAATAAGACAAACTGTGACGTCAGACACAACGTATACTACACGATAGACACATGTGTAAGACAGACACTTGTGTGAGACAGACACATGGATGAAACCGACACTGGTGCACAACAGACACTGGTGCACAACAGGCACTTGTGCACGACAGACATACAATGAAGCATTACAAAAGAGTGATGTAAAAACCGATATGTCAATGAAATCATTGAATGTGTTTCGGCAAGAATATATTAAATAGCCAAACATAATCAGGAGAGTGATATGTATACAGAGCCGTAAACGGAGCCGTAGACAGAGCCATATACAGAGACTACACAGAGTCGTAAACACAGCCATATACAGAGACGTACACAGAGTCGTAAACACAGCCATATACAGAGACGTACATGAGTCGTAAACACAGCCGTATACAGAGACGTTATTAGGTCGTCTTTAGGAAGCAGACAGGCAAAGAATAATACATCATAATTGGGAGGTGTTGGGTTAAGGTATGTCGGGGCCACTACCGCTTTAGATTGGATAACAATTTGTACTGGGATGGGGCCCTTTTGCAATGGTGGCCCTAAAACAGTTTGCCTAGTTAGCCTGTCCATAAGAACGGTTCTGATTGTTTACTTATTACACAAGAAATAAACAACTACAGTCAACAACAAATAGTCAACAACAACAGTCAACAACAACAGTCAACAACAACAGTCAACAACAAGTCAACAACAGTCAACAACAAGTCAAAACCAACAGTCAACAACAACAGTCACAACAGTAGCCAACAACAACAGTCAACAACAACAACAGTCAACAACAACAGTCAACAACAACAGTCAACAACAACAGTCAATAACAACAGTCACAACAACAACAGTCAATAACAGTCAACAACAACAGCAGTCAACAACAGCAGTCAACAACAACAACAGTCAACAACAACAACAGTCAACAACAACAACAGTCAACAACAACAGTCAACAACAGTCAACAACAATAACAAAAACAGTCAACAACAACAGTCAACAACAAGTCAAAAAAACAACAGTCAACAACAACAGTCAACAACAACGTTTTGTTCACAAATCAATCCAACAAAACTGACATCACAAAAAACAAGTGTCCCCCCCCATACAAATTCTAAATTCAAGATTAATGACAGCCAGACTTTCTAGGATGTTGACAGGGAGCTAGCTATTCTGCTTACTGGGTGTGATGGTGCAGCAGCTACCACTACAGTTATACCAGACGTCCTACGATGTTGACAGGGAGCTAGCTATTCACACGTGTGATGGTGCAGCAGCTACTACTACAGTTATACCAGACTTACTACGATGCTGTTGACAGGAGCCAGCTATTCACACGTGTGATGGTGCTGGCGAGGCCTTCTCTAGCCTGTGACAAGAGCCCTGACTGATAGTGACTTGGCAAATTACGGGCCCTTGCCAGGCGCGGGCCCATTTTGGAGCAATCGGTCAAATCGGCCTTAAGGATAACCTCATTTCTATCTATCTCTATGTATTAGTATTGCATTTCAGATAACCACATTTCTATCTATATGTATGTATTTATCTATCTGTCTACTTCTGACATACATGCTTTTGAAAAGACACTCACTAACTAAAACCCCCACAACAACAAAACTCAGCTACATTTCACAATTATCTCCCCTTGCACTACACGAGTTTCAACTGTAAACAGTAACCTACTATTTGAGTTGAGGTAAAAATAAATAAATAAACCACAGTAATAATTTAAACTAATTTAAATACAGTAAAAAAAATTGTCATTGAATTTAAAGATGAGCCAAGAAATACCATCTGTTACAAACCGAGTGTGGAAAACAGATAGGAAACATCGATAGATGTATTTCTCGGCCAGTCTCATTGGTTACTATATTTAGAATTTTTTTTAAAAATAGAATAGCCGTATCCTACTTTCTTGTTTTCAATTCCCATACACGCACTGCCCTATACCAGTACAGTGTGTATCAAATATGTTAAATAACCTCTGACATTTGCAACACTTGCATATATTCTCTTTAAAAAAAAAAAACTAATCCAAAGTGTTATTGCATATGATTAAGAAACAAGTTCTGGTGAGCTGATAAAAGAAAAAAACAACAACCAAGCATGATTTAATTAAACCAGATATAACCCCCAAAACAATAACCCTATACCCACACACAAGTAATTAGTCCCTGGGTCAAGTGACAGGTACGCTAGCGTTAGGTGATACGGCACCGCTGCTTCATAATTCACTACACCTGCGTGTTACCTTTCTGCGGGATGGATCCTCTTGTAGCTTATTTTTTTTTTAAAAAGTAACAGTAACCATGACAACCATCATATGAGCCGTCAACACTCCCCCCCCCCCACTTTTCCCCCAGGACCTCCTCTCCCACTCCTTCTCATGCTCCCACGGGCATGCGTAGGGTATTATAAAGTTTTGTTCCTCACGCTAGAGGGTTTTGGGGTCAAACAGGTAATTCATACCTCTCCTCCACCAACCTGGCATACCTGGCATACCATCAAACGTTTCCACCCCATTGATATTTATCCTTATCATCTCTACTGACGGTGCTCACCGAACTAGGTCAGCCTTGTGCAAGACAGTTTTATCTTTAGATGTATCACACTGCGACTTCAGACTCTGTTTATGTCAACAATTTATTTGTCGAGCGCCAGCAGTTTTTTATTGTCTTTAATCATCAATTTATGATTTCTAGCTCAGGATAAGAGCTAAAAAGGTGAGAGCGAAAGTGGAATTCAGCCGAATTCGTATAACTCGAAGTGCTGGTGCCAGAGGTTTTCAACCTGTAGCCCGCGGACCCCAGGGGTCCGCGGGGAGCTTCCAACGGGGTCCGTGGTCAGTCAATGAAATTAGGATTTTCTCGTATAAAATATTGATTGGTTTGGTTGATTGCTAGTTTTAGCTAAACAAAAAATACAAGCTATGCCAATGTTTCAGGTACAAAAAACAATGTACAGAATTGAAAACTCCGCTAGTATTTGCTTATGCTACGTCTGAAATATAAACTAAAGTTCATACTACATGTACTTGTGTAGTGAGTTTTTGAGTCATGTAATCTTGGCAATTTTTCTTATTTCTGCTGAGCTCTGGCGTCACTGTTAAAACATCCGCAAGTGTGACAGCGTGTGTATTGTTGATAAATAGTCTGGTTTATCATGCTGTAATGCTTTATAACATACTTAGGAAGGCAGAAATGCGCCATAGGTACTGTGAGATTACAATGTCGGTCAGTGTTTAGAGAGAGTTGTATTTTTAGTTGACACATACCTGGGAAAAAGATGACCTGGTTAGGCTGGAATTAAAAGCAAGGCATAGCGCCTTGTGTTTTCAAGAGATAAATGTTGTGATAAGCTAATTATCTATTGTCTGGTATCGTATGTATGGCGTGACGAACTTCCACATGGATGATACAAAGAATCAGTGTACCAAAGTTTCTCAGTTGAGCATTGTATTTACACGAATATAGGTCAAACATTGTATTTTCAAGAATAAGTGGATCATTGGGTCAATGGATGAAAGTTAATTAATTAGTTTGTCACTAAATTGCAAAGGTTCAGGGTTACTACTGTTTTGACTGAATAATAATATCCCCAACGAGGGACGGACCAATCAGAGACAACAACATAGGTGAGAAGACGCAGTCATTAGATCTTATAAAAGAAAATAGCAGATCTTTTGTAAGGGATAGACTCGGATAGAGATTGGAAGAGAGAAAGAGGAGAGGGGAGGAGAACAGAGTGGTACAGACATACAGTTCGACAAAATAGACAGCCCACGGGAAAGAGTAGTGATGTTTCATTGAATATGTATCTTGGAGTGTACAGTTGTGATACCTAGTAGTATGGATAAATTTCTGAAGAGGAAAACTGACCAGAACTTCTGGAAGATTCTGATGATCAAGCAGCCGAAGACCAACGAAAAAGAAAACGGCTACAGCAGCTGTCGTATTACTTTCATCAGTATTTCGGTGACGACGATGTCAGCGCGCATTTCATTGGACTGAAATACCTTTGAATGCGGGCTAAACGATTTAACTAGTCGCGAACAAGAACAATTGATCAAATTGTCATCCGACAGGACACTGCCTTGCAGTTCAGCAGACTGCCACTGTTGTCGTTCTGGCTAGCATGTTTCCAGGAATACTCGCTGCTGTCAGACAAAGCCATCAATGTCCTGCTACCATTTTCTACGATCTACTTGTGCGAAACCGTATTATCTGCTGTTACTGCGATAAAAACCAAGTACAGGTCCAGAATGGATATTGAACATGAAATACGCATATATTTATCACACATACCACCATGTTTGGACAAAGTCTGTAGTGCAAAACAGGCACATCCTTACCACTGAACAGAAAACTTTGTAACGGACAAACCAGTGGAATAATCTATTTGGTTAGTGTTTCCTTATTTGGATAGATAGCTATTTTCGTATGTAAAAAGACTTTTACATGATGTGCTCGTAACTTAGCCAGACGTACCGTTTAGCAGAATTTAAGTAGATTACATCTGCAAAACTTAACTAGACATATTAGGGCCCAACCTGAGGTACGAAAAGTCGAGGCCAGGGTGCCTTAGACTCTGGGGGTCCGCCACCCGAGCTTGGTATGTCTGTGGGGTCCGCAGGGTAAAAAAGGTTGAAAAACCTCTGAAGCATGCAATATTTTTAAGTACCGAGTTGTCCGATTATCGAGTTATCCGAGATTTTGTGTATTAAAATGCATGCATTTATTCAAAGTGAACCGGTTTATCGAATAAGCCGGCACCAAGTTCGATTGCAACTCTTGTTACTAGTCACTGACGTTTGTCACTGTTCACAAACCCCCCCTCCCCCGGGGTCAAGGGCATATAGTGACATTTTAAGTGTACATATAATTTTGTTTTGTCAATTTATCCTAGGAGTAGTACAGAGTTTGAAATATATGCCAATGTCACAGAATGTGTGCCAGTTGAACAATATCCTGTTTGTCACAATTGTAACTGTATAGTGCATGTCACAACTCTGTCGTGTTTATGCACAATTCTAACTGTACTGTGTCAGTCACAATTCTAACTGTACTGTGTCAGTCTCTTTCATGACTGTACTGTGTCAGTCACTTTCATGACTGTACTGTGTCAGTCACTTTCATGAATGTACTGTGTCAGTCACAATTCTAACTGTACTGTGTCAGTCATATTCATGACCGTACATCCTTGACTCTGCCCCACTGTAATGTGGATGCACAAATTTTGTTTATATATGAAATACTGTCAACAGCCTACACCGTGTTGTGTCTACCAGTTTTTATTTGAATAACAAACTAATTCACTCACTAGTCTATATATATATATATATATATATATATATATATATATATATATATATATATATGTATATGTGTGTTTGTGTCTGTATTGTAGATCTCGCTGTCTACTGTAAACCAAAAATCTCCCTCTTAATAGATCATTTTAGTCACACAAAAACAATTTCTTTTCTTTTTTTGAAAAAAAAGAATAATCACCTATACTTTCTCAGTGTTTTAAAATTGACTGGTCACCTATACTTTCAGTGTTTTTTTAAACGACTGGTCACCTATATTTTCAGTGTTTGTCTACTATTCACCAATATTTTTTGCTGTTAGTACCTACCACGTCCTCGGCTATTGTACGATGTCTCTCCACGAGGGAGAGTTTATTTATTTAACATATAAGCTCAAAGGTAAGCTGTGCATTAGTTTTGTGTATCTAGCGGGTATGGAATGGAGGGGAAAAGGGGGCCGCGGGGGGGGGGGGTGTACAGCTTCGCCATTGTATTCCACGAGAGCCACATGATGTAAAGGAAATGCCAACGTGCTAGTCATTGTGATACATGTAGGAGAAAGTGGAGAGAGTGTTTTGGCATGACGAGAGCTAAACTGTTTGTTTGCTGAGATTTACTTCTGTTTGTATTTTGTCTCAAGACGGATTGTTTATGTGCAGTCGTGGGATTCAAACTGTAATCTAAATTGTTTGGGCACTTGTGTTGTTTTTTCAAAGGCATCTGTGGATCCCATATTTGGTTTGTGTCTCCACCTTCCTTCACATAAATAAAAATACGACGCTGAAGAGGTTGGGTGATAGCAAGATGTGGTTCCAGTCCATCATCCAACCAGGGGGCCATAACTACCACCAAGCCTTTTGATTTGTCTTCCCACAATCTTCAATACTCTATGTCAGTGGTCCCCAACCTTTGTCTCGCCACGGACCGGTCAGTGTTTGATAATTTCACCGCGGCCCACTGGAAGGGGTGGGGGTGGGTGGGGGGGGTTGATTATTTCTCGTCCATGGAAAGTCGCCACAATATCAGGAGATAAATAAATAAAAAGGAAATAATTTAATGTTTCGGCGGCCCAGTACCATTCGATCTAGAGACCGGTACCGGTCCGCGGCCCGTAGGTTGGGGACCACCGATGAGTCTATGTCTCAAAAGAAAGTGACAGCCAGCTCTACAGATGCCACCCCTCCTCTCACTTAAAGGGACTCCACTCTGGGTGTTTACTTAAGTATTATTGACAGCAGGCCAAGTCAATTTAAGATAGTTCAAACAAAAAAATAGTGTGTCAACAAGATGGAGAAGAATTAAGTCAAAAAAAATTTTCCATGAAAGAAACTGCAAAGACGAAGGTGTATATAACAAAACTGTGACCCTACCTGGTATTTTGGTGACGCCCCTGACACTGGAGGCTGTACTCGCGGTACTCAGGCCAATGTTGCCGCCCGCGGTCAGGGTGCTGCCCGTTGAGCCGGTCGGAGAGGTCGGGGCGGGTCCTTGGATGAATTCAGCTGAGAACCGCCATTGCCGCCTGGATGGGCCGAAATCGCCGGACCCGCTGTCGGAGATGTTGGGGACTTCGACCTTCGGAGACGGAGTCGGCACTGCTGTGCACGGCTTCTTCTTGCCGGTAAATAAGGGCCTGTACTCGCTTCATTCTTCCTTTTTAATCACTGGAGGACATCAGGTTCGGACATCAAGTGCGACGAGCCATTACTCAAATAGTGTTGTGTATGCCTCTTTACTTTCAACTAGTCCATGTCTGACAGCAGTACTGTGGTGGATGCGGCTGTGTGTGTGTGTGGTGGGGTGGGGGGGGTAGTGGGTGAGACCGTGAGGGACTCAAGGCCTGAACGCCATATATATTATTTACAATGTGGTGGTGGCCGCTACTTAAGCCTTCTCCTCCACCACCACCAACTCTGTGGAACAATGAGTCAACTCGTGCCCACAGCCAGCAAAGCACATCTCTGTAAGATCAACCAAAACATATCTCGTTAATAACAATGAGAAGGTGGATGGTTTGTTGTGTTTGTGTGTTGTGTGTGTGTGTGTGTGTGTGAGCCAAGATATACCTTGGGTTTTTTTTACTCTAGCTACATGGCAAGTGGCTAGATGACAAGAACCTAGATGACAATTAGCTAAATGACATCTCGGAATATAGGAATATTTCACTTAAGATGTACTTATTTCTTTTTATTGACCATTTAAAAAGGTTTTTTTTATCCCTTTGCGGGGGAGTGGGCGGGGGAGTGTGGTAGTACGAGTAATCTAATCTTACATGAGAAGATTGGATTTCCCTTTGACTGGTGACTACGAACACAAACGAATCAATAGATACACGAATTAAAAAAAAAAAAAAAAAATGGAGCAAAAGGAAAAGTTACACATCAAACAGACCAGGTCTGAACTATTGTATCTTGTACTGAACTACTCAGTCTTGTATTGAACTAATGTGTTCTACTGAACTAATATTGAAATACTAAAGTCACAGCTCTTGCTGTCAGAATTAGAAAATCAATCATTCGCTAGTTTCCAATAATGACATTTCATAATGATCCAATGGCATGTCATGTCATTAGCATGCAATGGCAAGCCATTATCATACAATGGTATGACATTATCATACAATGGTATGGGACATCATACAGTGGCATGACATTATCATATACAGCATGACATTATCATACATTGGCATGACATTATCATACAATGCAGAACTAGATATAGAAAACAATCACACCACTCCCATTACAGTTATGTAAGTCTGACAGAGGACCAATTATTATAACTGATCAATATCAAACATAAAAGAAAATTAGATGGAAATAAATAGAAAATATTATCCGGTAAGTTAACCTGTGAGGATCAACGCAGAACACTTTAAGTTAACCTGTGAGATCAACACAGATCACTTTAAGTTAACCTGTGAGATCAACACAGAACACTTTAAGTTAACCTGTCAGATCAACACAGAACACTGTAAGTTAATCTGTCGGATCAACACAGAACACTGTGCTAACCTGTCAGATCAACACAGAACACTGTAAGCCAACCTGTCAGATCAACACAGAACACTGTAAGTAAAACTGTCAGATCAACACAGAACATTGTAGGCTAACCTGTGAGATAACTTATAAAAGATGTATGGTGTACACCAGTAGTTCTTAACTGGGCTGAATTAAACAAGGGTCGCACAAAATTTATTAATAATAAATAATAACTTCATCGATAATATATAATCTAATTTGAGCTTTTTTCATTTAATCATTTTTCTTCTTCACAGGTTGGGTCGCGAAAACAGTGCTGCAGCTTCCTTTTAGTGGGGTCTCTAATTGCTAAAGTGTGAGAGCCACCGCTATAAATTATATTGAACGAGTAGATTAGCTCAAGGGAAAGTTCCCATTGAGGGTGCTGCAAGTGGGGCGGGGGGTGTATATTCTTAGAAGTCGATTGTTAAAGCAGCAGGAACCTGGATGACCCATTCACCTCACCCTCCCTCCTAAACCACCTACCTCAGGTCAGGTCATGATGTGTCACCTTTCTGCACCCCCCACCCCTCCGTCACCCCACCCATCATATGACCTGACCTAATTACATTAAGTCAACACACATGTGCCACATGGTGAAGTTATTTTGCCCTTGGAGACACACACTTCAAAACAGGGGACATGCGGAAACTTCATATCAGATGACAGTCTCCCTGTGAGATTTTATGGCACTTAGTCACGAGCTACTAGCACTGCGTAGTGTGTTAGGCTATATAGCACCTAGTCAAAGGCTGCTAGCTATCACACTGTGTTATGTGTTAAACCATATAGCACCTAGTCATAGGCTAAGTAGTTACTACACTTTGTTATGTATTAGCATTTGGTGTTAGGCTATAGCACCTAGTCATGGGCTGCTAGCTACCACACTGTGTTACGTGTTTAACTATATAGCACCTAGTCAAAGGCTACTAGCTACCACACTGTGTTACGTGTTAGACTATTTAGCACCTAGCCATAGGCTGCTAGCTACCACACTGTGTTTTCATTAGTGTTAGACTTTGTTGCAATTGGGCATAAACTGCACATAATGTTTGATTCAGTTCTACATTATAAGACATGTACTTTTTTCTGAAACAAATACTGTATTTAAAGAAAGTGGTGTTAATGAAATGTTGATGCACAGTCGCCGCTAATGTATGTGTGTGTGCGTGTGGGGGTGCACATGTCACATGTCCTTACCTTCAGAAGTCCCGTCGTACAGTACTTTGTTACAAAATGTCTTGGCAGTAGGTGGGCAGAGCTCAGTGTGAGCAGATGAACCCACACCCAGTTGATGGAGAATTTATGTGTCCATAGATTGGCTGTTGGCGGCCCTGATCTGTGTTTTAATGGCGTAATCTCAAAACTGGCGGTGCAATATAGTATACATATACTGTGCCATGTAATTTTTACTATTAAACTAGTGAGAGTGTGTATATTTACAATGCAGGTAAAACGCAGTGCACACAGTGTATATGTTTCCAATCATCCATTTCAATCATCTACAGCCCTGTGACCTACCCACACGGTCGTGTGACCTACTTATACAGCCGTGTGACCTACCGACACAGCCGTGACCTACCTACACCGCCGTGTGACCTACTTATACAGCCGTGTGACCTTACCGACACAGCCGTGTGACCTACCTACACCGCCGTGTGACCTACTTATACAGCCGTGTGACCTACCTATACACTACCAAACAGTGTTGGGTTGGTTGATAGATAATTTTTGTTCATTTATCATTACCTTTTCAATCAGGAATTTGATCCATGTTGTTTAAAAAAAAAAGAATTATTTTAGTAGATTTATTTGAATGTATTTGAGAAACTAAAGGGATGATAGTCTGTATGTGTATAAGTTTCAAAATCAACAATGATTATGTTATAAACTCAGAAATGCAGAAGAAAAAGATTAAAAACAAAAAAAACAAAAACAAAGAACTCCAGCCTCAGGCAACAGACGTAAAAGTCAATGTAGTAATTGTTGAGGAAGGATAGTCTAAACACCTGACACAAGGATAGTCCAACTCAACACCCGGCACCAATAAAACCGTTCAGGACAAGTTTAATCGACAGGGAAGTTGCACACAACTGCAATGTGCATGGTGTATTTGTGTTATATAAAGTTAATAAAGCACGGTGTCTATTGTGCACTCTGTTTAGTAGCACTTTGTGTATGGTGCAATTATCGTAATTGCTTACAGAGCACCTAGTTTAGCAGCAAAATGAGTATGGAGCAATGTACACAAAGCACAGCGTCTATTGTGCACCTAGTTTAGTAGCACTATGTGTATGGTGCAATGTGCACCCATGTTGTCTATTGTGTACCTTCTAGTTTAACACTATGTATCGTGCAATGTGTGCATAAAGCACATCGTCTATTGTACACATACATATAACTGTGGACGTGAATTTTGTTTTGGTCTATTCAATACACTTCTGGTTCAGTTCATGGCAATTTGAGAAACATTTCTTTTCAAAACCGAAAAATATGCATGGCCAGGGTGATTTTAAGGCATCTGGGCATTATAATTGAAGGGCCCTTTTCCAAAGGGATCAAGTGGCGGTTGCTTACTTTTCATACCCATAAGACCCCAAAACGTATATTTTTCCCCATGAAAATTTAAATGATAAATAGTATTGGGAAAAACATGCAAAATAAAGCATACCTGAAAGAACAACTATTCCGCTTTCTATAGCTTCATCTTTTTCATCCCCTTCAAGCTCAAGCATAGCCGCCAGATTTTTCTGATAAAAAAAAAACGTGTGCAAGTTTAAAAAAACAAACAGAATCGTTATTTGTGACTAAACATTACTGTCTCCAGCTTAAGTCCATGTACTCAGCAGTAGATGCCGTACATTTAAAATGAGACTTTGTGCCCAGATTGTACTCTGTGTACTTACTACTCAATAATAATAATTAGTTAATCATCCCAAGCCAAAAACAAAACAACAAAGTGTAGCAGTGCCGAACCTAGGGATTTGGATGCCTGGGGGGTGGGGGCTTGGCCTCCTTGGGGGCCCCTGCATTTTGACATTCGACACCATGACATGAGATAATGTACATAATATTTAATGTAAAAAAAATTTGGGGGGGACCCTTCAAACTGGGGCCCGGGGGAACTTTCGAACTTGGACCCCCTCCCCCCACCAAAGGTACGCCTCTTAAGCGCAGCAACAATACATTTACTTCAGCCATTATAGCAAGAGCAGGAACAGCCCTCACGACGTATATGTAATTAGTAATTTAACTTTCAGCTTTGTAGATTCGGGCCAAAGGAGATGGGGTGGGAGTACAGATGGGCCACTGGCCCCGTGCCCTCGACGCTCGAGAGTTTACTGTATATGAATAAAATGCACTCATACGTATGTACAATTTCATAATGGGGCACACACGCCATCATTGCTACAAGGCCCAGAATTTCTCTTGGTGGCCCTGTGCACATTAGCTACATTTAATGTGGCATCAGGACCCCCCCCCCTCCAACTACCATCACCCCCAGTATGTACATACACTGTACTTCAAGTTTATAATCAATCTGAGTTGTGGAAAAAAAAACATTACGGAACTTCCCGCATGAAAATACCAGAAGCAAGGCAGACGTTAAGGGCAGGTAACTCAGGTGACGACAAAAGATAAATAAATAGATACCTACAAAAAAAAAATAATTTGTATTGGTCTTCGGGTAAATAAAAGTACCGCCATGGGGGCCCAGATTAGCAGAGGGGACCCTAGGCAGACCTTATCAATAACAATGGTATAGACTATAGACTACTGTCTGGTGTCAGCAAGCTTTTGTTAGTAATAAAATGATTTATCAAATGATTAGAACGTAGATTGTTTACTCAAATAACAGAGAATATATAAATGATATTTCATCTTAAGAAGATAAAAATTAAAAATAAAAATATTGGTGGGTTTGGCAGTGCGAGACACACAGCTGTATGCCGTGACCAGGATTCGAACCTGGGTTGTCGCGGCCACAACGCGAAGTACTAACCACTATACGATCACGGCCAGCGCACCCATATATATGGCGAATGAAAACAAAGTAGATTATCTACTCAAGATTAACAATTAAAAGAAATTTTCTGCTGACTGATTAATGAACTGATTTATAATGTATCACCGCCATGAGAATAAATTAATCAAACACAACAATAACAACATATCAACGTAAATTAAAACCGACAGCTCTATTCTGATTGGACCAGTCAGAGATAGATCTAGTTGGTCACTCAATGTTAGTTTTCAACTGTCCCTGTCTGGTATCAGTACATGGGAAGACGGGGCGGAGGGCTGGTGGGGGTGGGGGGGAGACAGATTTGTTTGACGACCGTGTCGTACATTCAGCGTCTTTCTTTAAACTCTACTGTCCCTTTGTTCCTCACACTAGTGGAGCTCTCCTCGTGTGGAGACAGTCCTAGTGGTCCAACGCCCAAGCCACCTCCCCCCCTTCCTTTCCAGAGGCGACACTCGGTTGGTGGCTAGTATGGTGACCGCCCCGGTAGGTGATTCTTTTACCACCACATGGCTGTAACCAAACTAAACACCCGTCCCCTACAAAAAAAAATGCCGCCCACCTTACCGCGCCCAATTAAAAAGACTCATGGGCGACAGATACTCACTCCTGGCTGGGTGGACAAAGTAGCCCCCCCCCCCGCTAGTTCTACCAATGCCCAGAGCGTTGCGTGGCTAAGTTCGCTACTGCTCTGACGGTCTGACGACTTCTCGAATCTCTATAAACAACAACAACCACCAGTGTGCCGCCGAGAGGGGGGTGGGGGCAGGAGGGAGGGGCGAGGGTTTGTTGGTATTTTCATTCAGCAAAACCAAAAAAGGAAGCGCAAGCTGAGTACTTGAACGCTTTACTGAATATCTAAGGGATGCCACTGTCTCTCCTCGCCCGTAGACATTTTTAGTTGTTTTTTTTACTTGGGCATAAGTGGGGGCCCATGAATGAATGACATTAAAACTTTATATTCAAAACAAAAAAACAGGTTAAAGAGATTTTTTTCAAAGTACTGACCATGCAAGTACGAGAGCAAGTACCCAATGGTACAAGTACAATCACACGCGTTTTTAACATTGCAGGTAAGACAATGAGTACAGTAAAATACCCAATGTACAAGCATGAGTACAAGTAAGGGTACTTGTACTCGAGGATTTACGTATTAGCTATGCATGCTATATCTTAGGGCCCCCATTTTCTTAGGGGCTCCCAACAATTTGTCCAAGTGACCAATTGTCATATATACTTTAAATATTTGGCACTGACCAAGTGCCCCATGTCTGGGTAGAGCCAGAGATGCAAATAGCGTTAGTGGCTCCCGGGACTCTGAAAATACCGCCCTTATCTGTTCAATATAGTACTTAGGTAGGTAAATTTAGCGCGACCTGTGGGCTGCCTTCCCCTGCCCGTTACGCACATTGTAGCAAATCAGGCCCTAGCGCTCCTCCAGGATAACAAAATAAATGAAAACACTGTCTATCTCAATATAAATTAACTATTAATGTTAACATTCACCCAAAATAAAGTATGGTCTACACTCTGTCATACAGCCAAAGAAAAAACAAGCAATTAAGCCTGTTCCATTCTGGACACAGGACGTGTTAGCGCATTTTCATGTTATCTTTCAGTAAATATTTGTAAATTTTGGAAATGTTTATAAATTCAATTGTGTAATGCATATATCTGAAAAAAGATATTAAAATAACTGTTACAAAAATAAATAATGATTACGCCCCTTTGATTAGCTTTTATTATTTATATTTAAAATATAAGCAAAACAGTACATAAACAAACTCTTATATTTTGGCCTGAGAGGTCAAATCGCGAAATGGACTTTTGATGTACACTTGGCAGGCCAAGACCTACACAATGATATATACATCATGGGTCTAGGACTTATGGTTGCTGAGATATAGGGCGATCCATTATTAATATAGCTTATATAGTAAAAAACGGTACTTTATAAGGCCCCTTTTACGGCCCTGAGAGGTCAGATCGCGAAATGGAAAAAAAGTCATTTCTTGGAAGGCCAAGACCACCTACAAAATGATATATACATCATGGGTCTAGGACTTATGGTTGCTGAGATATAGGGAGGTCCATTATTAATATAGCTTATATAGTAAAAAACGGTACTTTATAAGGCCCCTTTTACGGCCCTGAGAGGTCAGATCGCGAAATGGAAAAAAGTCATTTCTTGGCAGGCCAAGACCTACAAAATGATATATACATCATGGGTCTAGGACTTATGATTGTTGAGATCTAGGGTGATGACAGACAGACAGACAGACAGACAGTCAGACAGACAAAACGGAGACAATAGAGCATTTTTTTTCGAAAATGCTCTAAAAAAAGACGACTGAAAATATGTCCACCCTATTTTATCAATGGACTACAAAAATGAACTTGTGCACCCCCGTTGTTGCAATGGATGGACCGGGAAAAAAAACCCATTAAAAAACAGCTGCTTTATTTTTTCAAAGCATTTCTACCCCCATTGTGTAAATGGGCTTGACCAAAGAAAAACAAACAAACTTATGTACCCTATAGCAGGGCTGGCCTTACGAATGGAGGGGGCCCAATTTAACGGATGCTTGCGAGGCCCCTCTTCTAATGTTTTTTTTTACAATAACAACTATTACTATTAGTGATAAAGGTAAATAGTGAGGGCCCTGCCAGGCACGGGGCCCCAATTTGGAGCAATCAGTGAAATCGGCATAAGGCCGGGCCTGCCCTACAATAGCAATAGACTTAACCAGGTACAGGTATATAGAAACAATACAAAATAGGCCAACCAATCAGGTTAGAATGAATTTTACACACACACACACACACACAAACTCACACACACACTCACACACACACAAACTCACACACACTCACACACACACACAAACTCACACACACTCACACACACAAACTCACACACATACACTCACATAAATCAATTACTTTGATGACGGAGAGGTCAAGGGGAGAGAACAACATATGGTAGCGGGTTTAACATTGCGCTCAGCGAGCTCAATGTGCACACACACAGATCGGGCCGATATCTACTACATAGTAAAACACTACGTTCAATGCGTGTGTTTGTGGGTGGGGGGTGAGATGGGTGTGCGCACACACAAGGATAACGCCCCCAACCCCCTCCATCTGTCCAACATGTCTAGTCCACCATGTGCTAATGACTCACAGATGTTGTTTTTTTTTTAAAAAAAAAGCCCCTATTAAGGTAGCCCCACTAAGTATAATTTGATCGCCTTGTATCACACGACAAAATCGGATGTTATTTCCAGCGTTTTATATTATTCACTGATTAGGGGTGGCGGTATTAAGTGAAGTGTAGCAGCACCAGCAGTTTTAAACTACAGCTAGTTTTAATGTACGTTTGAAACTAAACGTTCGCAGAGTTTAAATTGGGTCAACATTTTAAAATGAATAACAATTAACTGAATATTTAAAAATAAAATAAAATAGAACAGGAAATCTAAAAACAACAACAAAAAACAACGAAAGAAAAAAAAAACCGCTGTTTCAAAAATAGTAAACAATGGTAATGTTTAAAAATACATTTCTCATCATTCAGAGAATAAAACGTGGTTGCTGAAGAGATTGATTAATTCGACACCAGATATGTTCTATGCAGTGCCCTAAGAAAAAGCGTGTAACGCGGTCACACTTTATCAGTGCGAGGGTCTGTCTGGGTCAGTGACGTAGCGAGTTTAACTCGCGCCCAGGGCACAATACAGCCCCGTAGCGTGAAAATTCTACAGCAGGGGCCAGGCAATAGCAGGGGTGGCAGGTCCCGGCCCCCCATCCCCCCGCACGCTACGGGCCTGGCTCAACACCTTTTTATTACATTTTTACCGCCCCCCCCCTATTCGAAAGCCATATGATAGTATATGTTTTATCACTTTTGTGAGTAGCGCCGGGGCATGATGCCCCCCTTTGCCCCCCTCGCTACGCCACTGGTCTGGGTGCGGAAAAAATGAAAGGTTAATTAGAGCACGACGGAAAAAAATTGATTAGCCTAATTATTGAATAATGTACTGTCATCGAAAGCAAGCAAATATGCAAAATTTCAAAGCGATTGGGTGTTGGAAAGTGATGCATTAAAAATTGATTTAAAATTTTGATATAACCCTATATATATGCAAATGCATCTAAAAAAAAAAGCTTAAGTATTAGAATTGCAGTGAAGCAGTGGCGTAGCGAGGGGTGGGCAAGGGGGCGGCATCATGCCCCGGGCGCTACTCACAAAAGGGCGCCAAATGGTATATTTTACATATATTGTATGGTTTTTCGAAAAGAGGGAGGGGGGCGCTAAAAAAAGGTATTATTATGCTCCCGGCGAGAGTTAAGCTGGCTACGCCACTGCAGTGAAGTTTATCACAATTCAGTGATAGTTTAGTTTGTTATAAAATTTGACTATTTAAGTAATATCTTAAGTTTTTAATTATGTGCTACATCATCAAGGCAGGGCTGCCACAAAATATTCTTGCAGCCCCCCCCCCCCCTTCCAAAGATAATTTTTACCCCTCTGATCAGACAATTCTACTAATTGCTAATCATTCCTCCCCCCCGACATTGGCCGACATGTTTTCAGGCTGCAATTCCCCCCCCCCACCCTTCCCACGTACGGTGGCCCTAATGAATGGAATAGGAAGGTGCAGAGCTACCACACCCCCCCCCCCGCCTCCGGGAAAACCACACTAATGTACTACCCACTGGGCCAAAAGAAATAACTGAACTGTAAATAATATATAGCTCAGTGAAAGAATACGTTGTGCTTTATTTTTTTGTTGATGACAGCTGTTGTTGATGACGTCATTTTAACACTAATTATCAGATTAAATAACTAAATAACACTGCACATTTTTTTTTTATTTAATACACCGAAATCATTAAGTTTATTAAATTACACATGCACATTGCCCCCCCCCCCCCGGGGCCCATCCACCCACTGACCTATATAATTCATATGTACATCCGGTATCATCTGTACCAGTTTATGGCCACGGTAATACAGCGACCGTGCAAACTACGTCTGCTAATATCTCATGCAATGGTGTATCACGTGACGGGTATGACAGGGCCGGTCTTACGATTTTTTTTAAGGGATCTCGGTAAAGGTCCATTTAATGGCAATAGGTAAAGTAACTTTTTCGGAGCCCATATGCGGGGAGGGGGGAGGGGCAGACAAAATGACATGGGGGGGGGCTTTTAAAATTCTTTGACGATTGGGGACCCTCTGACCCAAAAATGTCATTATTATCGCTTAAGATAAAATCAAGATAAAAGTCTCGACAGAGCCCCTATTAAAAAGTAAGGGGGGGGGGGAAGTTCCCTAGGCCATCTAGTTGGCGATTGGTTAATAATATTTTTTTTATTAGCGATGCGCATTCTGTGGTTTACGGTTAACAATAGTTCGATTATCGCATCCAATGATTGATGAAATATGAAAAAGGAGGGGGGGGTGTAATTGTTGAGAAATGTGCACGAATGAATATTTGGAGCTATTCCACATTGAAACAAAATTTTTCATCAATATAAATATTTAATATTTAGACGATTAGGCTTGTTTACCACAGTAACCAGGCAATCTTAAGGCGATGAAGTGAACTTTTATTGAATTTTAATGTAATTCGATCTCTTTGTGCTCTCTTCGTAGAGAGGTAAAACAGTGAGATATAAAGACAAAATTAAAAAGAGAGGTATATATATATATATGTGTGTGTGTGTGTGTGTGTCTGTGTGTGTGTCTGTGTGTGCGTGTGGGTGAGTGTGTGTGCTGTATGTGTGTGCGTGTGTGTGCTATGTGTGTGTGTGTCGGTGTGTGTGTGCTGTGTATGTGTGTGTGCTATGCGCGTGCTTGCGTGTGTGTGTGTGTACTATGTGTCCTAATAGTGCTGTACTGGCTTGGCCCCCTTGAAAGAAAAATATTCTCTTCCCCCCCCCCGCCATAGTTTTCCTTCTTCTTCTTCTTCCTTTGGCTCTACAGCCCATTTAGGGCCCTGGCCTGCCATACTACACTTCTCCACTTTTCCCGATCCATGGTCTTCTTCCTCCACTCTCTCACTCCTATAGCTTTAAGGTCTTTCTCCACTTCCTCCAACCATCTGCTTCTTGGCCTGCCTTTAGGCCTTTTCTCATTAGGTGTTGTCTTATAAATCGTTTTTGGACCTCTGTTGATTTCCATTCTTTCTATGTGCCCTACCCACCTTAATCTATTCATTTTAATTTCAGCTGTTATATTTGGTTCTTCGTACAGTTCGTACAGCTCTGAATTGGTTCTACTTCTCCACTCGTTATTGTCCTTTACTGGCCCATATATTTTCCTAAATATTTTCCTTTCCCAAGTGTTTAGCATATTTTCTGCTTGTTTGCTGATGGTCCATGTTTCGCTACCATATGCTACTGCTGGCCGGATCATTGTCTTGTATATGGTTTTTTTAATTTTTCTGGAGATCTGTCTGTTTTTCAGTATTTTATGCAGTGTATAATATATTCTGTTCCCTACTTCTATTCTGTTTTTTATCTCTATCATTATATCGTTTTTCTCACTTATGGTTGATCCCAGGTATTTAAAGTTTTCTACTCTTTCAAATGCTCTATCACTGATTTTGAAAAATTTTTCTCTTCCTTCTTTTTCATTTCTTTGTAACAGCATATATTGAGTCTTTGTTTCGTTTACTGTTAAACCTGCTTTCTGAGCTGCTGTTTCTAATTCTATGTATGCTTTTGCTATATCCTTGCTTTGCTTTCCTATCAATGTTATGTCATCAGCATATGCAAGGTATTGGATGGGTTCTGTAAATATTGTTCCTGTTTTCATAGACTTTGTTTTTTCACTTCTGAGGTAGTGTGTTATAGTTCCTCGCTTATCCAACTGTACGTTTCTTATGACTTTTTCTAGGTTAAGTTGAAAAGTATGCACGAAAGGGAGTCTCCTTGTCTAAGTCCTTGGTTTACTTTAAATTCTCTTGAGCTTTCCCCTTGGATTTTCACTTTGCTTCTTGAGTTGTTTAATGTCATACGTACTAGTCTAATGAGCTTGTTGGGGATACACAACTCCTGCAATGTTTTGTAAAGATAATTTCTATTGATGCTGTCATATGCCATCTTGAAATCTATGTACAGCTGATGTAGGTTTATATTATGCTCATAACATTTTTCTAGAGTGTTTCGAAGGGAAAAGATGTGGTCTGTGGTTGCTCTGCTAGGCCTGAAACCACATTGATAGTCACCTAATACTGTTTCACTGAAATTCCCTATTCTGCAGGCTATTATTTTTGTTAGTATTTTATAAACAGTGTTGAGAAGTGAGATTCCTCTGTAGTTGTTGCAGTTAAGTTTCAAACCTTTCTTGTGTAGCGGAACTATTAAGGCTGTTTCCCATTCTGTTGGCATTATCTCTTCTTTCCATATTTTATTGACCATCCTGTGTATTTCTAAGTGTAGTGTGCGTCCTCCATATTTGAGTAACTCAGCATTTATGTTATCTTCTCCTGGCGCTTTATTGTTTTCGGTCTTTTTAATAATATTATTTATTTCTTCTATGGTTGGTTCTTCTATTTCTGCCCCATCGTCCTCTGCAATGTTTGGTACATCATTTTCGCTGTCAGTTTTAATGTTCAGCATTTCTTCAAAATATTCCGCCCACCTTTCTAGAACCATTTCATTTTCTATAAGCAGGTCGCCTGATTTGTTAAGACACATGTGAGATCTTGCTTGGAAGCCGTTACTTTCCTCTTTGATGGCCATGTACATTTTTCTTGTTTCTTTTTCTTTTGAGTATTCCTCTAGTTTTACTAGTTTTCCCTTTTCCCATTCACGTTTTTTCTTTCTGCATATTTTAGTGGCCTTCCTTCTAGCCTCAATGTATGCGTGAGTTGACTTTCTTGTTGCTTTTTGTAGCATTATTATCCTCAATTTGTTTCGTTCTTCCACTTCTTTTTTGCATTCATCGTCATACCATTCAGCTCTTTTCTTCTTTTGCTTGTACCCTATGACACTTTCCGCTGTGTTTTTTATGGTTTGTTTAATCTTTTCCCAGTGGCTATTTAGATTTTCAGTATTATCTATATCTAGTGTTTCTAGTTTGCTTTTAATTTCTTGTGCATATTTTCCTTTTGTTTGTGGCTCTTTTATTAGTTTTTCACAGTCAAATTGGTTTGTTATCTTTGCTTTTGTGTTGTGAAAGATACTTATTTTTTGTCTATACTTTATTTTGACTAACATGTGGTCTGTGTCGGCATCTGCTCCTCTGAAGCTTCTGACATCTTGAATATCTGAACCATGTCGCCTGTCTATTAGCACATGATCTATTTGATTTCTTGTCACCCCATCTGGTGACCTCCATGTTTCTTTGTGTATTCTTTTGTGTGGAAACTTAGTGCTACTAATGGTCATGCCTTTGCCAGATGCAAAATCAATCAGACGCGTTCCATTATCGTTGCTTTCTTCATGTAGACTGTAGCTTCCAATTGTCGGTCTGTATACTGTTTCTTTGCCAATCTTAGCGTTGAAGTCTCCTAACACTAATTTGATATCATGTCTAGGTGCTTCTTCATATAACCTTTCTAGGGCATCATAGAATTCCTCTTTGGTATTCCCTTCTGAATCTTCAGTGGGTGCATGGGCACATATTAGGGTCATATTGAACATTTTGCCACGAATCCTGAGGCTGCACAATCTTTCATTGGTTGGTTTAAAGCCAATTATTTGATTGAGGATGTTTTTCCTGACGGCAAAACCTGTTCCTAATGTATTTGTGGTGTTTCCACTATAAAAGATGGTATACTCTGTTGTTTTTAGTATGTCTGAATTTTTCCATCTGATTTCTTAGAGTGCTGCTATTTTTATTTTGTATTTTCTAAGCTGTTCAGTGAGGCGGGTTAGGGCTCCTGCTCTGTATAGGCTTAACACGTTCCAAGTCGCTAGCCAGTAATCATGTCCGTGATCATGCGAAGGTCGGTTTCCATTTGAATCAGTCCGGTTTTTGAATTGTTGATTGGCTTTCGTAACTAGTGTTTTTTTTTACATGACTGGGTAGTTAGCCCTGTGCACAACCACTAAGGTGTTGCCCTTCACAGCCTTGTGGGTAGCTGCCTTTGTTTAAGGTTAGGTCCCTTAGCCTTTGTGGATCCCTCCACTAACTACAAGGCAGTAGTTGCCTGCTTTGGTCCGCCCCGAGAATTGTATTTCATCGGCACTCACCATATCTGGCGAGCTTTCCCCTATCCACCACCTGGGGAGGCGCCCGATGGGAGTTCGGCCTCTCCACACGAGCCATAGTTTTCCTAGGTTTGCAAAATTAAATCTGATCACCATAAGGACAAGAGTGCTCTCCTCCGGGTTGCATTTTCAGACCCGTACACCAATTTTTAATGGAAGGGGTGGGGGGATAACAGCACTCACAGCACACATAGCACTCATAGCACACATAGCACTCATAGCATACATAGCACTCATAGCACACATAGCACTCACAGCACACATAGCACTCACAGCACACATAGCACTCACAGCACACATAGCACTCACATCACACATAGCACTCACAGCACACACAGCACACATAGCACTCACATCACACATAGCACTCACATCACACATAGCACTCACAGCACACATAGCACTCACAGCACACATAGCACTCACAGCACACATAGCACTCACAGCACACATAGCACTCACATCACACATAGCACTCACAGCACACATAGCACTCACAGCACACATAGCACTCACAGCACACATAGCACTCATAGCACACACAGCACACATAGCACTCACATCACACATAGCACTCACAGCACACATAGCACTCATAGCACACATAGCACTCACAGCACACATAGCACTCACAGCACACATAGCACTCACAGCACACATAGCACTCACAGCACACATAGCACTCACAGCACACATAGCACTCACAGCACACATAGCACTCACAGCACACATAGCACTCACAGCACACATAGCACTCACTGGGTGCTGGTCATGCTTTTCACGATGATAATAACAGTGCCGTTAATTGAGATATAATGACTCTAACGATGATACTACTGATCAGGCCCGTAGCCCACCCCCCTCCCTGCGTTATGTCTGCCCCCCCCCCTCTGCTTGTTTGCTCTACTTAGTAAAATTTATTTCCTGCCCCCCCCCCCCCGCTATTGGCCTGGCCCCTGCTGTAGAATTTTCACGCTACTGGGCTGCTACTGATGGCGACATTGAAAAAGATAATCAATTCCATGATAATATTATACATAACGATTATTTATTATTATCTTTATTTTAAAAATAGATAATAATGATAATGAGAAATGGTAAGAATTATGGTCCTAATCATGGCAAACTACTGACAATGATGTTGGTTAATTAAAATAATCAAAGTGATGGTAATTATAATTTTTTTTTTTAAATGTTAAGAGTAAAACATATTTTCAAGCATTAAATATTTGAATTACCTACTTTATGAATTAATCAAACTTTACGAAACAAAACAAAATGAGCCACAGCCAAATTCAACGAAATAAATGTATCCATTCAAAAACAATAACACGATGTTTAAAACACAAATATCCGATGGTATTGCACTACATATTAAAACACGCAGTTTTTGTTGTTGTTGTTTTTTTTGTGGCCAAAAATGAATAACTAAGTATTGTTCCCAATGTTCGAACTATTGCAATAACAACTAGACTTCCGCTAGTCAACATAACTTCAACATGTTACCACGTAGCTCATGGCTCGCCGCATGCGCCAGATGTACGTGTAAATAGCGTGAGGGCAGTATTCTCAAACTGTTAAGGATGGTCTGATGATGATGTGCATTGTATACGTCCTGATAGATAGTTCATAAGTAAGCGAACTGTTCATACGCAACTTGTTTTTTATGCATCGATGGCTGTCGTTTTATACCACACTGGACAATCGGACAAGCTTCATGATATGATTGGTGCAGAGGCATAGAAATACTTTAAAATCATGCATTTGTATTGACCTAGTTATTAGCCTGCGTCAGGACCTAGTTATTAGCCTGTGTCAGGACCTAGTTATTAGCCTGTGTCAGGACCTAGTTATTAGCCTGTGTCATGACCTAGTTATTAGCCTGTGTCAGGACCTAGTTATTAGCCTGTGTCATGACCTAGTTATTAGCCTGTGTCAGGACCTAGTTTATTAGCTCCCTGTGTCACTGACCTAGTTATTAACCCATATCAGGACCTAGTTATTAGCCTGTGTCATGACCTGAAGTTAGTCCAACATGTGTCAGGGACCTAATTATTAGCCTGTGTCAGGACCTAGTTATTAGCCTGTGTCAGGACCTAGTTCATTAGCCTCTATAATCCGGGACTAGTTGTCCAGCCTCATGTCGGGACCTAAGTTTTATTAGCCTGTGTCATGACCTAGTTATTTTATTAGCCTGTGTCAGGACCTAGTTATTAGCCTGTGTCATGACCTAGTTATTAGCCTGTGTCAGGACCTAGTTATTAAAAACTGCTATCATCTATCTATCTATCTAATCTATCTATCTATCTATCTATCTATCTATCTATCTATCTATCTATCTATCTATCTATCTATCTATCTGTAGTTTCTATCTATCTATCTGTAGTTTCTATCTATCTATCTGTTTATCTGTCTACCGGTTTGTCTGTCTGTCTACCGGTCTATCTTTCTGTCTATCTGTATTTCTGTCTACCTGTCAGTTTACCGGTCTACCTGTCTAGTAGTTTGGTGTCACAAATGACGATTAGTGTGTGTGTGTGTGTGTGTGTGTGTGTGCAGCCCCTAGCACAGAAGCACTGACTCGTCCGAATGATGGGCACAGTATGCCTTGGTTCGAGGCTGAGGCCTCAGTTGCCCTTGAAGCCTCCCTTCCCCCCACCCCACACCCCAAGGGTACATGGGTGCCTGTTGTAAGATCGCCACTTGGTTCCGTATGTGGGCCTTTAGTTTGTATCATCCGTGGGGTTTAAATGTGTCATGATATTTGCCCCGGGGCGCTACTCACAAAGTGGGGCGCCAACGGGTATATTTTGCATATAATAATATATGATTTTCGAATGAGTTGAGGGGGGGCACTAAAAAGGTGTTTAAAAGGTATTATGCCCCGGGTGCGAGTTAAGCTCACTACGTCACTGGGGCCTATATTAGTACAGTTGAGACCCTTTCAATTTAACGAAAATATCGTAAGTTTATCTGCTGCTCGCGTCACTAGTACAGTTTGGTTTTTTTTTATTCTCCTTTATGTACGAAAAAAAAATATGTGGGGGGATTGGGGAAGAGGGGGGGGAGGTTTACAATAAACTATCGCCAGGTGTTGAGATGTAACACAGCTGACTGAACGCTCTTCTATTGATCCTTCTCTTCATTTCAACTTTACCTCAGTGTTATAGAAATTTAGGCCAACAAGGGTTATAACTCACGATTATTTTTTTTCTTTCTCGGTTGCTGTAGAGTTACCCGAGTCGACTTCGATGAACCCGGGCAAAAAAAATCGCTACCTTATCATAGTGAGTTCTGAAACAAAAGGGTGGGGGGGAGGGGGGTCCAAATTAGAAAGTGCCCCCCGGGCCCCAGCTTGAGGGGGCCCTCAAAATTTCTTTTTACATTAAATATTAAGTACATTATCTCATATCATGGTGTCGAATGTCAAAATGCATAGCCCCCCCAAAGTAGCTAAGCGCCCCCGGGCCCCCTAATCCCTCGGTTCGGCACTGGGCAGTTGTACGAACCACTGTCAACAACAACAACAATATAAATGCACAAATAATAATCACAAAATGTTATAGCTTAAGCAAAATCTATGCTATTGTACCAGTGGCGTAGTGAGGGGTGGACAAGCGGTGGGGGGATCATGCCCCGGGCGCTACTCACAAAGGGGCGCCAAATGGTATATTTTACATATAATATTATATGGTTTTCGAATGGGAGGGGGGCGCTAAAAAGGTATTAAAATGTATTGTGCCCCGGGCGAGAGTTAAGCTCGTTACGACACTGCATTGTGCACAACTTTCTCATTCCAGATGACCTATACATTAACAGATACATCGATTTCACCATAGTCCAACTAATTTTTAATTTGAATATTAATTGCATCTTGAAAGTTAATGTACTATTTACAAATTTCAGGAATATAAAGCAAATGCAATGGCGAGAAGGTAGACCTCCCCCCCCCCAGCCGTAAATCCGCCGAAAAATATGCGGCGCGCCGTATTTTGTCCGCCATTATATTAACCGTCGCATTACTTAATCTTAATACCGACAGCATCAATAAAAATGAAGACGTTCTGCAGATACTGCAAAAGTGCTGCAACATCGTAACTGCACTTCATTTCAAGACCGCAATCATAGAAGACGAGGCAGCATTCACAGAGGACAAAGAAATGATAAAGACCCTAACAGAAGGCATGTCTTCAGTGTGTTAATTTCTGCTTGTAGACGATCAGTTCAGTGCATCAATAGTGATGCTCTGAGAGCAGCACTAACGCTATCGTTGACAGTCATAGACACAATCATAAGTCATTGAAGGCATCATGTCCAACGCGTTGGAATTCAACACTGATGATGATTCAGTCTATACTTGACTTGAAAAGAGAGGTTCAAAATACTCTCAAGCGTATTGGTCTCCATGAAGATAAAATTGACTTTTTTAAGTGAACTCATTACCTTTCTGAAACCATTTCAAGACCTCACTGATCTCTTCAGCTTTTCAATGCCAACCTTATCAATACTCCACAGTTTCCACTAGTGAAAATGCACATAAGAAAGATCTGCACTGCATCAAACGCTGATGATGACAAGATACGAAAGATCAAGATGTCAGTTCTCAACCAGCTTGACCATCGATTTCCTGTAAATGATCACATCAAGCTGCATCATTGCTTTCTGGCGTATCAGTTTTGCATCATCCTCGTATCCACAACTTACTCAACTGGCTCGTCTTCACCTGTCATCATCAGCATCATATGTACCAGTGGAGTGCATGCTTTCGATTACTGGTTTGATAATAAACAGCAAACGATCAAGTCTAACAGCTGATAAACTACATCGCATTTGTTTTATTCATGATAATTATTAACTGATATTTTAAGTGCTTTTGTCAAGGTATCGAGTGACAGAAACTGAATGAGTTGAATGCATTCATGCACTGTATTAGTAGGACAGCATATAAAACTGTTTATTTCTGTTGTTTTAAATAATAAAACTTTTCCCCAAGTATTATAAAAGTGTTTTATTGCTGAAGCTTTATCAATTCATTATTGTCTAGGCTTCAGCCGAATTTTATCCAAAAATTTCGTAATCAACCGAAAATCAGCTGCAAATGTCAATTGACTCAATTTACGGAGAAATCTTGCTAATCCCGATATCAGCCGAAAAATTATGTCAGCCAGCCGAAATTAAAAAAAAAAAATTCGGCTGGCAGGTCTACGAGAAGGGGATTAGGGAAGGGGAGGAAAAGCACCCCCCCTCTCGTGCGTAATATATGATCT
This sequence comes from Bulinus truncatus, assembly GCA_021962125.1. Classification (NCBI taxonomy): domain Eukaryota; kingdom Metazoa; phylum Mollusca; class Gastropoda; family Planorbidae; genus Bulinus; species Bulinus truncatus. The sequence continues at coordinate 1,176,376 of JAGDYQ010000186.1, forward strand.
TTAATTTCACTCGGCCCACCCTAATCCATTAAAAAAACAAAACAATATAAGATTATAATTTTCATCTTAGCACTTGAATCAACTTATTATATTGATAAAAATTCGTAGAAACTCTTTGTTTCGTCTTTTTTAAAAGCAGGAGTGAACCATATTTTTTAAAGCTACGAGATTTGACCCATATCAACCAATGAAAATTAAAGATACAAAGACAGCCAATCGCCTTGTAGAATTTTCAACATTTCGGTGCTGCTAAATTTGAATCATAGACGTCTTGCTCGAACTGGTGGTTCGCTCCTCAAGCTTAACATATATGTTGTGTTCATCATCGATATTTTATGATGGCGACAACTACTGTAAAAGATGATGGACGTCCAAAAGATAACATACCCGAAGTTTTACACACGACAGGGACTGGAAAACGTTATCTACGAGGACGTTTCTTGGCAAGAGATTGCAAAAATGTTTTACGTGTCTATTCTTGTTTGGGTTTTTCAAAATTTCCTACCAGCTCATTGATGATTAAATTTTTAAAATAATTAAAATTATTAATTACACGATTGTATTGATCATCTGTTAAAATTAAGTTAATACAGTGAAAATTTAAAACGATGGTCCCAAGTGTTCTTAGGAATTTTTATATATTTCATCCTATATTATATAGTGTATGTAATTGTATTGCAAACATTGGCCACTTTGCTTTCATTCATTTTCAAATAAAAACTATAAACATTGTGAGTTATAATTATGGCATCTTAATAAATAATAGTTGAGACTAATTTCAGTACTGCTATTATTCATATCTATCAATTTATTCACACTAATTTTACCGGTAAATAAATAAGCTTAGATTAAAAAAATCTATTTAATATTATTATTCATTGACAGTCTGTCTCGTTTAACCTTTTTTAATTATTCATATTCCCTCTGTTGTGGTGTATGTACAGTAAAAATTACTTTACAAACAAATATCAAAACTTATGGATCCCTCTCTCTCCTTATATATTTCCTAACATTCAAAAGTTTTAAAAAAAATGAAAACTGATAAATTGCGGTGATAAGTGACGTGAAGATTCTCTCAGCTGGTTCATTATTCATTTTTGGATGTTGAAAATTATAAAATTCATCATTATGATTTGATAATTTGTCTTCATATTATTATTTAAGAAAAATACTTTAGCTAAGTAGGTAGAACTACAAAAAAAAGTTCAAATCATGTCAATTGGTTTATCTAATAAACATTTTGTTAGATTAAGTAATAAAACATTTATTCACTAGCCTAGACACTAGATGAGTTAACTCAAAATTTACTATTATATTTTCTATTGGGAAAGCATTCGTTGCTTAAAAAAAGCAGTAAAAATTGTTTTTAAATTGGTAGAAAACAGTACTTCAGCTAATTTTTTTTGGATCCATGCAGTTTATGGATATAATTTATTGGAAATCAATTTTTTATCCATGCAGTTTACGGATATTCCATGTTTGGAATTTAAAAATTAATTCATTACTTTATCGATTAAAGTATTAAGCTTGTTATAATGAAATATGTTTTTTGATCACCCCTCGTTTATTTTTATGTAACCTAAACCTATTATGATTGCTTTTGTAACTTTAGTTGCATTGCTAGTTATTTAGTAAATAAAAGTAGCTGAAACTTAATTTTTGTTTGTAACTATATTATTCAAAATAATTGCCATTTAAAAAATGCTTTCCCAATTTTTATTCAACTTTATAATATATAATCCATCAGTTGACCAACTAAGAAAATATTTTGAATTAGTTACAGTTCAATTAGTCTTGAATAAGAGAAGTAGTAGAATTCTTTGCATAGAGATGTTTGTTAATTTTACTTTTTATTACCATCAGTTGTTATATCTATCGTGCCTGCTGCAACACTCGAGATATTTTTATATGTCAAATGTAGACATTGCTGTGATTTAATATCTGTGGCCACTTTTTTTTTTAATCATGAATTTGCACTTTTATTTTTAGGGAGGCTTTGCAAAAATGCTATGAACTTACTGATATGGATACAAAAGAGTTATGGGCTGGAAAGATTGTCCCAAAATCCCTGCTCGTTAAGCAGCATCAAAAAGATAAGGTAGGTTTTTTTTATTTTTCAAATTTACCCTCTAACTTTTGCATGTAAATGTTAATTTCATAATTAGGCCTATATCCATGGCTTGTTCCTATTTTCTGAAGCTGAATTTGATTGAATTAAAATTTTAGATGGCTCAAGAGATAGCAATTCACAGAAGTGTAGCCCATAGGCACATAGTGCAGTTTCACACATTTTTTGAAGATAGTGAAAATGTATACATTTACTTGACCTTTGCAGGCATAGGGGTAGGCCTTATTTTTTTGCATGCTATTTGTTATAATAATTATCTTATTAGCGAGAGTAATTATTAATTGCCAGTGGATTCATCTATCTAAAATTGCCAAGTATTTTTTTTATTCTTAGTCCTTGATGGAGACTTCACTAGCGTAGAAAGGCGGTCACTGAACCTGAGGCTAGGTATTTTTCACGTCAGATTATTGAAGCATGCCAGTACCTTCACAACAATAAAGTTATTCACAGAGATCTTAAACTGGGCAATCTTTTTCTAAACGATGAGATGGAGTTGAAAATTGGAGACTTTGGTTTGGCCACTAAGCTTGACTATGAGGGAGAAAGAAAAAAGTGAGTCGCTACTAGTTTTAATAATAATCAATAAGACGCTCATGCTATATCAGTAACTGCTGTTTTTTTTTAATTCTTTGTTGTAAATTATATCTTTAAAAAGAAACTTTCTGGGATAATACAATTACAATTAAAAATAGTTCAAAATTTCTGTTATAATTGTTTTTTAATTGAGCAATTCATCATTGTTAATTCGCCACGTTTAAAAAATACATGTATTGTAGTGACCTCAGTATCCTTCATTATTTCTCGTTTGAAGAACTTTATGTGGAACTCCCAACTACATTGCTCCAGAGGTTCTTGGGAAAAAGGCCACAGCTATGAAGTAGATGTATGGTCAGACTTTAGTTTGCATTGTTAGTGAAGATATCTTTTTTTCGGACTTTTTAAATTTATCATTTGACCATATATTTTTTTTTTCCTGGTCAATTCTGTATTTTCATGTTTTTTGAAATATTTCCCTTCCAGATTTACCTTGCTGGTTGGCAAACCTCCTTTTGAAACTTCCTGCCTCAAGGATACCTATCTGCGCATCAAGAAAAATGAATATCATGTACCACCTAAAGTCAGCATTCCTGCAAAAAATCTCATTAACCGATTTGCTCCGCCCAAACCCAACAGGCGGCCAACCATGGACAGATCATAGGGGATCCATTCTTTACTTTCGGTATAGTCTTATTTATCATCATTTTGAATTCCGGTTTTCAGAAAAAAAAGAACCATCTAAAAGCGAAGTCGTAGTTTGGTTATATTACATTTGATCTGCCGACCTGGCATCCTTAACATTAAATCTACCATACTGCTGTTCCATATTCGTTGCACTATTTTTCATGCATAGCATTTCGAAATCCACCCATGTCAATCGTAACTCTGGCATGTGCTATTTATTTTTTAAAAAAATGAGAAATTCTGGTGGCAAGAGGCTATATTATTAAATATTGCGTTCAAGTTTATTAAGCTAAATTTATTGTATGATAATTAACAATCTTATACATGGCTACCTTGTCAACTCAAAATGTTATTGAAAACGCTAAAGTAGGCATGTTAAATGTTCAGTCTCACGAGGGCAGCACGGGTCACATTTTTGTCAACAGGGCCACACATACAAAAAAAAAATACAGTATTACAAACTTTTAAAAATGTCTTTAACTTAACAAAACTTGCATTAGTCACTAAGCAGCAGCTACATGTATCAGCAAACATTAATGGAATGTATTGAAGTAGTGAGAGAAATAAAAAAAAAATGTTCCATTTATTCTCCCCAACACCATTTTCTGGTGACGGTCAGTATTGAGCGTGCAATTTCAGTCAGATCCAAACCATAGTGTTGCATAACCTCTGCGACTTTCTCAAATATGCGGGCATTGTAATTTGAAGTTTAATAGATTCAATGTTGAGATCCTTAATTTGAATTGTTCAATAATCTGTCAGGCAACTCATCTCTGGTCGTATTATAAGTTTACACATGAAGTGTTATTTTCATTTGTATCCGCAAAATATTTTTTTTATCAATTACATAAATTTGTTGTAACTTGTGAAAGTTTAATGGCATTATTTGTAGAGTAGATATTAATAATCAATTTTTTTTTTGTACAGATAAAATTAGTAACATTTTTTATAAATCTTAGCATTTAATAAGCAAAATACTATTTGTTTATAAAATCTAACATTCTAACGGTTTTATTGACTAGGCTATCTCCCTCCACGTCTGCCAACTTCTTGTTTGACCATGGTGCCCAGATTTGATGGATTAATAAAACAGCCCATGGATGCTTCGGACCTGATGGCCGTAGGCATGTCTAGAAAACCTTTGTTGGATGTCAATGGTATTTAGTGTCTTGAGTTAATTTTCTCCATACACAGTTAAAAAATTAATCGAATGACTTGCCATTCAGAGACATGTTGGATTTATTCTCTCATTTAAAATTTACAGAAGGCCAGAGACCTTACTCAAGTGATCCAATGAAGCGTGACGAGAGAAAAAATGACAGAGGTGCTGGTGAGCCTGACCTTGAACTTAGGCCAGATTCTGGAAGAAAAAGTAAGTCTTTATATTTTCTTTAATTCAAGAAATAAAATAAAAAACAACCCAAGTGTGGATATGTTTGATCAGATTTAAGTATTTTAATATTTCTACCTTTTAAACAATCGACACATTTTTTTTTGAAGATGATGAGGAACCAAGGGATTATTACCTCTCTGACCTCTGTGGTCAGTTGTCGGCCGTCATTGCTTCTAAACCAGGGGAAAGGGTCAACCCACAGCTAGGTGAGTCAGTTTTTCTCCTAAAAAGAAAGCAGGAAACTATATTTAAGTTTGAAATGTATTTTTTGAATGATTGGTATAGTTGCATCACATGCATTTGGATACAATGACAATAAAAAATTAAATTTCAGATGAGTGCGAGGACCCGGCAGCCATACCTATCTACTGGATAAGTAAATGGGTGGATTATTCAGACAAATACGGACATTTCACGGGCTACCAGCTGTGTGATAACAAAGTGTTGGTGTGCTGTACAATGATTCCACCAGGATGAGCGTTACTTTCAGAATGGAGAGTGAGTGAATACTTTTTTTTTCTTTTTCTTGAAATAGCGTAGTAAGTTATTTGAAAGCCACATGCTCATTACAGAATCGGTAAACGTATTTTAAAGTTAAATGTTAAATACATATTGTTTTAAATTTCTCAGAAACATCCAGTACATTGAGAGGAATGGAGAAGAGCACTATCACACAATTCGTCTTTTCCCTGAAATACTGAGCAAGAAAGTCACTCTGTTGAAATATTTCAGAAATTACATGAATGAGCACTTGCTTAAAGTAAGCACTTTCATTCATGTCTTTTTAAAAAAAAATATTAAGCAACTCGGTACTAACTTGTTCCTTGCCAGAATGAAGCTTCCTTGAATTAAAACATAACTTAAAACCAGAAGTTATTATAGTAGGATTTCTTAATAATTGTCGTCACTATTTAGTAATGATACTTTTTTTTTTTTTACTTAAATCATTGCTTTTATTAAGTTTTTTTCCCTTTATTCTAGGCTGGTGCAAACATGACACCTAGGGATTCTGACGAGATGATTAGGTTACCTTTCTTGAGGACGTGGTTCCGCACCAGAAATGCTATTGTACTGCATCTGAGTAACGGCACATTGCAGGTAAAATGGGTATTTCATTTATTATATAAATAAATATTCCTTGAACTGATAAACACTTTTTGATAGCTTTCTGTATGCCTCAAGCCCTATCCATGTACCATATTTTCTTTACCTGTACTCGTTGAATAATAATTCTCAAAATTTGAATCCACATGTATTTAAAAATGTTATGTAAATTAATTGACATAATTTAGACTACTGAAGCTTTTTAATCTTGTTTATTCTTAAGAATGGCTAAAACACAGAAAGAGATGACATCATAATTATGTCAGTACAACAGTAGCATATAATTTTAGAACCAACTACAGATTTTTAATTTTTTTTTTTAGTTTTATATATTATATCTGAATTTGGTTAAGGTGCTAGTCTCTTTCAAAACTAAAATGTAATATAACAAAAAAAAACAACCTTTTTAAAGCTTTTCTTAAAATTCATTAAAAAGTAAAGTTTCCTTAGATCATAAAAAGTGTAGTTGCTTCTTGATATTTTAAATTTTGGTACGAGACGGGAATTAAAAAAAAATTTTTTTTTGGACCAGATAAGTTTTTCATTGCATTGCTGACTAGAACGCAATTTACATGTTCTAGACTGAATAAGTTAATTGATAAATATCAAAAAGGAAACCATTTAAATGAATAAAATGGGTTTTGTAAAAGCTTAGCTTCTAATAATAACTCTTAGTCTTGTTTTTTGGAATTACCCAAGTGTTTTTTGGAATTACCCAAGTGTTTTTTGGAATTACCCAAGTGTTTTTTGGAATTACCCATGTGTTTTTTGGAATTACCCAAGTTATACTCCCAACATTTAAAAAAAAATCTTTTAAGTTTACCATATGGAATCATCCATACCTACAAATGAATACTTTGATAGTGAGGTTATAGTAAAGTTCCCTTAGCCCTAACGGGCCATCGGGTCAGATGAAGTGTAGGATTCACCTTGTTTCTATAATCTCTGCATATGAAGGGATTGTGGTGGTTAGCACAACGCCCAGCTGCCACCTTTACTTCCACAACTTAAGTCAGGTACCCATCTAAAGCTGGGTGGACTTGTGGGACGACTGAAACAAATTTCACTTGGAAAAAATTCCCATGGATCGAACCCATGACTTACAGGTCGACAGTCGACTATCTCACTACTTGGCCATCTGTCCCACCTGAAGTCACAGCATTTGCTTTTCAATTGATCGAATCTTAAAAAATACCTGACCGACCCCCCCCCCCCCACTCCATTGTAAAAGACTAACTTTGACAATCACATTTTTTTCTTTAAAGCAGCTTTTGGCTTGATTAATTAGGATGAAAAATTATTTTTTTTTTCTGAACAGATCAATTTTTTCCAAGATCACACCAAGGTCATTGTGTGCCCACTGATGGCTGCTGTGACATATATTGACGAGAAGAGGGAGTTCCGCACATATCGAATCAACTTAATAGAAAAGTATGGCTGCTCTAGAGACCTTGCCAGTCGACTGCGCTATGCTCGCACAATGGTTGAAAGGCTCATCAATTCAAAGTCAGCAGGCTCAAACAGAGCTAAATCTGCAGCGTCATAAGTTGTTTTGATTTTTTAAATGCTTTCCAACACTATTGTGAGTTTTTTGAAATGTATATAGATAAGAATGTTATTATACATGTACTACGGGCATCAGCCATTATTTTTTTTTTTATTGATGAAATCTAATTTGGTTAGAAAATAATCTTTCGTAAGTGCTATGTTTTAAAAAGATGTCCTGCAGGTTTATATCCTGCTGGTTTAAAAAGATGTCCTGCAGGTTTACATCCTGCTGGGTTTTAAAAAGACTTCAGTTGGTGACTACTGGTGACATTTTTTTTCAAATGTCCTTTTGGTTTGTTTTCCGGCTGCCCCGTGATAGATTAAAAAAAATAATTTTGTGGTCACAAGCTGATTTCATTATTTTTTCTTTGTTTTTCAAATGTTGTCACCTGGGTTTTTGAATTGAGGAACGAGTGACTTGATTTACTTGACTTTTGACCTGAATTTGCCCTGTTGGGTTGCTGATTTTTTTTTTTATTGGCTCCTGTCTATTTAAAAGTGTTTGTGCTGGGCTAGTGTTTTTATAAAAATGCCTATAATGGTTGCTTATTTAAAAGGTGTATTTAGCCTGTTTTTCAAAAAAAATTGTAAATTTACTCTATTTATCCCCCACTATAACTTTTGATTTTTGACCTTTTTCATTTAGGCTTTCTGATCTGAACATGCAATATTAAAAACAGATATTTACCTAATGAGTTTTTTGCCCTGACCCCATTAATGATCGGTAGTGTCTAATAACATGAAAATATTTTGTCCTCTATGGTTTGGTGAAGTTTGACCGTTAGCCAGTCATTGAAGTGAATGTAATAAATATTTGGCCACACCTGGAATTTCTGATTCCCAGTTGCCTGCCTTTGAAACAAGTGCGCACACACACACAACCATCATGTGCGGGCTTTCTGTCTCGTACTACAACAGATCTGTGTCATTTTGTGGTTTTGCTCATTTCTGTTACCTGGCAAATGCATGTGATGAATGGTCCATGTGATGTCATTTATAGACTTTGAAAACTTATTTTCACTTTCAATCGATAAATTATAAAAAATGTATATAAAACACTATTTATGCTATGTCTATTTTATTTTGTATCCTTCTAATATTGATGGTAATGAGTGAAACGTTTTTTTTTTCCCCTTAACCAACCAGTGTGAAGCATCCAGTTAACTCAGCACATTGTAAATAAGTATTGAAAAGGTCTTATCATGTGTTCATCTGTACATCATTTTATACATATAAAGTGTTTTTGCCGGATCTTGCAATGTGTCTGGCAATTTTTTTGTTCACTAGCTTTAGATTGTTAATGTTTGGCCCCTCTTGCTCTTTGTCTAAATATGTTTAGGGTACTTGTGTTGAACCAGTGGTTCACAAACTGGGTCGTAACAGTTTACAAAACAGGGTCAGCAGTCTCATTTGGGCCTCTGAAAGTCTCCGCCATGTGGGGGCCCCACTGTTACACTCCCACCAATAGCTGTGTCTGGGCCTGATTTGTTTGGGTCGCATCCATTCTTGTAGGAGTCTGGACACATGCTCTATTTATAAGGACAGTTTGATTGTTTGAATTTCTTTGGTGGGCTCTTATCATACATAGAAAGGTTTGGGTGGGGCATGGTAGTTTAGGAAACACTGTGGCATTAAACAACCTAGGTAGCTTATTTAAACCTAGGTAGCTTATTCAAACCTAGGTAGCTTATTTAAACCTAGGTAGCTTATTCAAACCTAGGTGTATGTTTTGGGATGAAAAATTTGTCTGTGTGCTCAGTTTTTTTTTGGAAAAAAAAAGAGTAAAAATAGTAATTTATGTGAGCTCAAGAATTTTTTAAACATTTATTTAAGCCATAAAAAAAAAGTTAAAATTTTTGCGCAAAGTAACATTTTGAATGAGTGTAAATTGCAATGTATTGATTGATTTCATTTTGAGATTTGCAGATGTTGCCTCAATGTTTTTTTTTTTGTTTCAAAACTGATGTTTGTAATGGATGATGTCACCATGTTTGTAATGGATGATGTCATCATGTTTGTAATGGATGATGTCACCATGTTTGTAATGGATGATGTCACCATGTTTGTAATGGATGATGTCATCATGTTTGTAATGGATGATGTCATCATGTTTGTAATGGATGATGTCACCATGTTTGTTGACTTTTTTTATTTCAACAAAATATGCAGTTTTTGAGATGTGTTAATTTAAGACTGGATATTTCCATCAGGAACCCTTCTACAGTTACTTCCACCATGTCCACAATAAACCATTAAACATTTATTTTCACTGTGTATCGTTTACTTATTGTGTTCAATTTATTTTCACCATGTATTGTTTTACTTATTTTGTTCAATTTATTTTCACCATGTGTTGTTTACTTATTGTGTTCAATTTATTTGCGCATTTAGTTTTTAAATTCCTTTAATGCATTTAGAGAATTACTAAGAATGTTTCGTGATGTGCCATCTTTTGCTTATTAGAAGCTTTGACAAATGGTTAAGTAACCCAATTTTGGTTTGAATTTCTTTTTAAATTTTATTTGTTTAGTTGACCAAAACATGAAATTAAAGCTTGAAAACTTTTAACTAGTTTGTCTTATTTGGTCCATAGAAACTAACAATGTCATCAATGAATTGGTTAAGGTGACATTTCTTAACCTTTAAATTACAAGTTTAAAGATTTTTACTAGGCACTGATAAACTAATTCTGGCATTAAATTATTCTGCTAGGTGAAAGAAAAATTAATAAAATACATAATTCCTTGACCATTTTTCCTCTTTCATTTTTAAATCATCACAAATGCCTTGCGTCATCAAAGAAAGATCAAATTTACCTTATATATGATGATTGATTTGTCATTTATATGTGATCAATATGTCATTTATATGTGATGATCGATTTGTCATTTATATATGATCAATGTCATTTATATGTGATGATTGATTTATCCATGATAATCAAGGTCATTCATATATGATTAATTTGTCATATACCTATGATGATTAATATGTCATATATATATATACACGTTGTGGAGGTAAACTCGGCTGGGCGTAGTTCTAATCACACAATCCCTACACATGTCGAGGTTATAGAAACATGAATTCTACACTTTATCTGGCCCGTTTAGAGCTAATGGAACTTTACAATATGATGAACAACATGTAGGTATTATAAAAGAAAATACTTCTATAGTAATGAGTATTTTCATTCCCTTCTTCGTTAGAATAGTAGAGTATGGTGCTCAGTATGGCTCATTACTCTAAATTAACATTGACAAATGTACGTCAGCTATTTATATTCGAACTATCATCTTTGTATGACTTTTGAATTTTCAGTTTATAGGTATTTTATTTTTTTTTTAACCTTACTGCACACTTCATAGTGTATGTATGGTGCTCTGTGCGGATCATTATCCAACAATCTCATTAGAGAATTCAGAGATGGCTTCCCGTACAAATGTGTCCCATTTGGTCTGCCATAGAGTTTTAGCTCTCGACTTCTCTGCGGCATTCATTGCGCTGTATCTGCAGGGGAGAGAAATTTAAGAATAAACATAACAAAGGGATGTAATCATTATTTGATAAATGTTGAAGGTGTGACGTTCTGACTGTTTTTGACCATTAGTACTGGGGTGGGCAAATATTTCGAGTTGCGGGCCACGTTGGGCTCGTAAATTTGACCATCGGGCCGGGCCAAGATCAGATAGATGCATCGTTGAGTAGTATAAATTAATACATGTAAACGTCATAACACGATGAAACGCTAGTGCTGTACTTCGCTCTGAAACAAGAAGAGGGCCGGAATAGAAGCTCCGACAGGCCGGATAAGGTCCGCGGGCTGTAGGTTGCCAACCATGGCTGCTGCAGAATATAATGAACGCAGTAAGGTGTCTCCCTGTAGATCCTTTCACCTTTTAATTATCCCCATAGTGGTGGGGGTGGAGTAAATTCAGACAAATTTACATTAAGAGGGGGCCCTAGACAAATTCACATCAAGAGGGGGCCCTAGACAAAGTTACATTAAGAGGGGGCCCTAGACAAAGTTGTATTAAGATGGGGCCCTAGACAAAGTTGTATTAAGAGGGGGCCCTAGACATTTACATTAAGAGGGGGCCCTAGACAAAGTAACATTAAGAGGGGGCCCTATACAAAGTCGTATTAAGAGGGGGCCCTAGACAAAGTTGTATTAAGATGGGGCCCTAGACAAAGTTGTATTAAGAGAGGGCCCTAGACAAAGTTACATTAAGAGGGGGCCCTATACAAAGTTGTATTAAGAGGGGGCCCTAGACAAATTTACATTAAGAGGGGCCCTAGAAAAAGTTACATTAAGAGGGGGCCCTTGACAAATTTACATTAAGAGGGGTCCCTAGACAAATTTACATTTAGAGGGGGCCCTAGACAAAGTTAAATTTAGAGGGGGCCCTAGACAAAGTTACATTAAGAGGGGGCCCTAGACAAAGTTAAATTAAGAGGGGGCCCTAGACAAAGTTACATTAAGAGGGGGCCCTAGACAATGTTACATTAAGAGGGGGGCCTATGCAAATGTACCTATGGGGGCCCTAGGCTAAAAAGTTGTTGCATGTGCAGATAATGAGCTTCTGATTAACTTTGAAAAATGGGCCCCCCCCTCTGACAATCCCATACTGTTGAATGATTTTAGCACTGAGCGCTTGACTGTTTTTTTTTACCACATATGGCTCCCCTATTGTTGGCTAATAATTTTAAAACGATTATTGTTTCAGAGATGTGGTCAAAGGGAAACAACCAACGAATTGTTTAAAGCTGTTAAACTTTTACCTCCCTTCTGTCCACCGTTTAAAAATATATTTATTATGTCAAATCAAAATGTTCTAACCACTGATCTGTAAGACGGTTCCGATCACGGATCCAACACTTATCTAACATTAAAACAGTGATACAATACTTAAATAGCCTCTAAACCAAAACTATTGTCTAATCACTCGATAGCCTCTAAACCAAAACTATTGTCTACTCACTCGATAGAGTTCAAGGCCAGCTGCTTGAGGAAACCCAGCCCTGTGTCTCGTCCGGCCATGTCCATGAAAGCCATGTAGAAGTCATGTGACAGGGGCGTGGCCTCCCAGGTGGCCGGGTCGTCGGAGCTGATGACCACAGGGAAACCGTCGGCCATGAGTGACGCCATGGGATGGTTCCTCAGGTCAGACACCAGTCCCAGCAGCTGTGAAATAGAAATAGTTTATCTATCTATCTATCTATCTATCTATCTATCTATCTATCTATCTATCTATCTATCTATCTATCTATCTATCTATCTATCTATCTATCTATCTATCTATCTATCTATCTATCTATCTATCTATCTATCTATCTATCTATCTATCTATCTATCTATCTATCTATCTATCTATCTATCTATCTGTCTGTCTATCTGTCTGTCTGTCTGTCTGTCTATCCATCTTGTTGTCTGTCTGTTTGTCTGTCTGTCTGTCTTTCTGTTAGTCTATCTGTCTGTCTCTGTCCTTCTGTCCACCCTTTTCTTAACCCAAACATTCACCCATTCATTCACACAATCATCCATTGAATTATTCATCCATCCTTCCATCCTGTCTGTCTGTCTGTATTCTTATCCACCCCTCTGTCCATTCGCCCCAATCCCACCCCTCTGTTACTAAAAACTCAATAACATCCTGGACTCATAGTGCCCAGATAAAGCAGCCAGTAATTTCATTTTGAGGGAATTCCCTAATTTAAAAATAAATAAATGAATACAATAATTGAAAACCGGATGTGTAAAACTATCCTTATGACGCAATCTACTTTACAAATGTTTGCATTCACCAGGATCTCAGACATCAATAGTTCAATACATGATATAACTATGCCAAGGGCCGTTCTTAATTTATAGGAGCCCTGGTCAAGTAAAATCTATTACCTGCCACCCCTGCTATTGCCTGGCCCCTGCTGTAGAATGCCTGCCCCTCCTGTAGAATTTTTACGCTACGGGGCTGGCTTGGCCTCTTTGGGTGCCCCTACATTTTGACATTTTACATCACGACATCATTATTGTAAAAAATGTTTTCGGGCCCCCCTCAAGCTGGGACCCGGGAGACTTTCGAATTCGGACCCCCTGGCCCCCACCCTAGTACGCCTCTGGCTGCATTAGAGGTCCGAGACAAATGTAAAATTGGTGTCCCAGACTAAGGTGTATTTGGGGGTCCCATACAAAGGTAAATTTGGGGGCCCTTGGCAAAGGTAATTTGATTCCATTAGAGAAACACGATGTTTAAGCCGCCGCTTGAAAATTTTGGGCCCCCCTCGGACAACCCACAACTGTTAGTTCACTTTAGACCGGGGCGCATGGAAAATGTCCCGATTGCGGTACTTTGAGGCTGTCAAATTATAAGGCCTGATAAGGGGCCCACGATGCAGCGGGTGGCCCAGTTTTCCTATCCCTTAAGGACGGCACTGAAGGCGACAAAATACGACAACTTTAATGACATCAGCGCCACCTGGTTGGAGATCGGGTTGACCTCCACGGCGACCCTCTTCTCTTTCATCAGGCTGGCCAGTTTGGGATGTTTGCTCAGTCCGTAGCCGTGCCCGACACGTGACGTGTTCAGCAGTATGGCGTCCACCAGGTTGTAGTCTACTTCCGTTTCCTGCCATTCTGGGGAATCATGGGAAAAAGGGGGTGGAGTGGTACGCGGAAAACATCAAATTTACGCTAGGCTCATTATAATAAATGCGCGTGAGGTAAGTTTAAAAACAGAACAAAAAAAAATAAACACATGCGACTACCGAAATTCGATTTAAATTTGAGAGTGTCTATTGGCACACCCGATTAATGAATAATGACCTATATTTATATTTACCTAGGGGCAGCGGCGTAGCGTGGGTATCGGCCGCCCAGGGCGGAAGACGATTTAGCCGCCCTCTCATTTAGGTATTTCAATTTAATCTATACATTTTTGCCGCCCCCCCCTCCCTAAAAAGTAATAAAAAGTGCCGCCCGGTGCGGACCGCCCCCTGCCTCCTAGGTAAGCCACTGCCTAGGGGTATGTTTATTAAGCTTGTTTTCTTTTCACCAGCGTTCATTTCATATTAATTTCCTTTTGAACTAAAAAAACAAATATTATCAGACACTAGATGTGTTTTAGCACCGCTTCGTACCGAAGAGTGTCCAGAACTAATTAATGATTCAACCAGGGCTCGATTTACCACCGGGGAAGCCCGGGGATATTCCCGGCACTGAGACCTGTCATCCCCGGCTCTGCTTTAGCTAATATATCCCTGCCGGGGATGAAATCATAGGCATTTATCCCCGGCACTGAGAACTGTCATCACTGGCTCTCTGCAGACATTTTTTTTTCATCCCCGGCACTGGTTTTTTTTTTTAAATCGAGCACTGATTTCCACTGGACATTATTGCCTACATTTTCGACGATTTTTACACTGAAGTATTCTGTTGAATTTTTTTATGTTACAGCTAAACTTAAATAAGATTATATAACAAAAAAATCTTTAAATTAATCTACAGTAACTATTTAACATATTTTAGTAGACAACTAATGGACATTTTGGACAAGGACTAGAGAGGGGGGGGCGTGAAGTCCCTGTGAGGATGAAATGCTTATCTCTTAGATCCTATAAACCTCTATGGAACTGTTTCTATAGTGCCCTCGTATATCATCCTCCACCATAACCGATAGTGCAATGGCCATGGAGGCACCACGGGAATCCATCACCCAATAGCAACACCCTTTTTTTTTTTTAATTTAAAACATGCTTTAAAACATTTACATTGCATAGCCTCAAGTGACTCAAATGAAACCATCGGTTGACCTACTTGTCTCAGCCGCGTGGAAAAAGTAGGGCAGCTTGTGTTCCGGGTACAGCAGGACGTCCAGATAGTACTCCAGGGAATAGTTGGGGTCTTCTTGACCCACCAGGTCGTAGCCGGCGAAGAAATCTGGATACTTTTGTCTCAGTGCCAGGGCGGCTTTGACTTCGTCCAGTATGTCAGCCTGGGGCTTGTATCTTGAACAGTACAGGAAGAAATCAGAAGAGATTAAAGAAAATATATCTCTGAACCAAATGTTGGGTTTTTTAGAGCATCTTCGAAAAAAAAAATGCTCGATTGTTTTTTTTTTTAAAAAGGTAATTGGCAATTAGAAAATTACAGTATCGGAGCACACTGCAATAAACTAAATGAGATTTTCTTCTTTTGAACATTTAAAACTAGGGGAAGAGCTATTTGTCACCAGATGAGTCACGACTGTATTGCCTGATGAGTCACCAGATGAGTCACTAGATGAGTCACAACTGTATTGGCTGATGAGTCACCAGATGAGTCACTAGATGAGTCACAACTGTATTGCCCGATGAGTCACCAGATGAGTCACCAGATGAGTCACAACTGTATTACCCGATGAGTCACCAGATGAGTCACTAGATGAGTCACAACTGTATTGCCCGATGAGTCACCAGATGAGTCACTAGATGAGTCACAACTGTATTGCCTGAAAGTCACCAGATGAGTCACCAGATGCGTCACCCGATGAGCCATCAGAAATGTCGCGAGATGTGTCACTGAATGCGTAGCTAGACGACGTGACATTAGCATCACAATTATATACGTGGTGCGTAAAAGTTTGTGCGTAAGACGTGGTGCGTTAGAGGTGTGTATCAAA
Organism: Bulinus truncatus; assembly: GCA_021962125.1. Classification (NCBI taxonomy): domain Eukaryota; kingdom Metazoa; phylum Mollusca; class Gastropoda; family Planorbidae; genus Bulinus; species Bulinus truncatus. The sequence continues at coordinate 1,192,427 of JAGDYQ010000186.1, forward strand.
CGCAGGAACTTTACGCTCCCTTTCGCGACCAACCCATTTTATCAATCAATCACTCAATCAAATAAATCAATTAATTTTTTTTAAAACAATAATATATCGATACATTTGTTTCTAATATGAATATTCGATTCTTTACAGAATGTGTCTATAAAGTTTTATACACTTTTTCAATGTATCAGTTTTATTTCAATTGACGGTACATTTATACATTCAGCTCACCTTAGTCCAGACATTATGATCTTGGCGCCAAAAAAATCTGGATGGTCTCGGACGAACTCATCAGTGACAGACTTATATAGGTCAGCACCGAACTCAGCGTCATGGACCGTGCCGTCCAGCTCAGTAAACTGGAATGACGTCATCAGCAAGCAATTATTTTCGTGTCACCTCGCGTTTATCGTGTTTACATTGATTGAGTTTAATCAACTTTATCTTAAAAAAAAAAACAAAAACAAAACCGGAAGCAAAAAAAAAATGTGATTAAAGGAGCGAGAGCAACAATGATGTCAACTGACCCCTCGAAGCTGACCTCTCAGTTCAATATACTGGACATTGTCGGCTCTGAATTCTTCCAAGGCCTGTCTGTAGTAGTCTCGCATGATGTCAGCGTTGAACAGAAGGGAGATAACCTAGAAGTTAAAACAACAACTGTTAACTATTGTGTGGGTTTTCTCCGCTTGGCTATCTCAAGGGGCACCATTTTTCTAAGAATAATGAGGGGCCCAATATTTGCAAGCGGAGGTTTTTTTGTCTGCCCACCCTCCCAAATGTAACTTGTCCTAGAGCCCCCAAAGCATCTTTGCTAAAGGGCCCCTAATGTATCTTTGCTAAGGGGCCCCCAAATGTAACTTGTTCTAGAGCCCACAAATGTATCTTTGCTAAAGGGCCCCCTAATGTATCTTTGCTAAGGGCCCCCAAATGTAACTTTGCTAAGGGGCTCCCAAATGTAACTTGTCTTAGACCCCCCAAAGCAACTTTGCCTAGGGGCTCCGAAAACATTAGAAGGACCCTCACACCCTCTCCCTGCCAGTACTGACCAACCATGTGATTGTTTAACTGAGAATTTAAGAGTACGGAAGAAAGTCTCTGAGAGTTGGTCGGTAAATCAATTTGGACAAAGCGATAAAACCTGGCTTAGTGGAGCTAAGAGCTAAGGATTTCGGACAACAAAGGGTCACAGCTAAGCAAAACCAGACTGACCTGTCCAAAGTACAAATTGAATCTGTCCCAGACCAGGCTGATGGTTGGGTAGGTCACTAGAGGGTCATTGGTCAACATGCTGATACTTTTACGTAAACTGACCGGAGAGGATTAGAAAAGGGGGTTGATAAAAGGCAATTGAACAAACCAATCTCCTAATTAAGATATCAATTAATCAATAAAGCAATCAAAATAAAATACAATAAAATAAAACCAATCAATCAATTAATTAATCCACACAGTGGTAAATAGATGAACACACCCACCAATCTACCAATTGATTTACCAATCACTCAACATCCAGTCATTACAGATCTCCAAAATACATAGTAAATCAATAACGAATCCATGCATGAATCAATAACTTAATTCACAAATCAATCAATAAACTCACGATGGAAACGAGTTTTTAAAAGTGATCTCCTTGTTATCTCCATATTTTCTTATTTCAGGATATTTAGTAATTACTTTTATATTGTTTACAGGCTTTGCATTCTAGGTATTTTTTTTTTGTTGTTTTAGGTAGCCAGATTTTTCCCATCTGGTCGACAATTTTTGCAAAAATACCTGGCAATCAAAAGTGATTGTAAAAAAAAAAACAACAACCCAATAACAACTTATTGACAAAAGAAAAACTTTGGCTTACTCTTCATCAAACTGGGTCACGTCTGGAACTGCGGCGCGCATTGATTTCACCGCCTTCCACGCTGTTGGGCAAAAAATAAATAGTCTTTATATTTGTAGATAATTTTTGAACTAAAAAAAAAAATTCATTTGAGTATTAGACAAGTCATTAGCTGGCATTAATGATAAAATGGACACTCCAATAAATAAATCTAGTTGCAAGTACCGTATCTAGCCAAAGGAGGGGGGCAGTGCACTCCACGCAAACACTTTATTTGCCGCTAAAAAAAAGGGTGTGTGTCAATTTCACTATTTTAGTTCTTTTTGTGACAGGAACGGGGGCGTCACTTTTAGATCCAGGCCTGGGGGGGGGCCTTTAAATCTATTTTACGCCACTATCTGGTTGTAACTGTTTATGCGAGTGTTTGTTACACATTATAACCTGTTTGTTACACATTATAACCTGTTTGTTACACATCATAACCTGTTTGTTACACATTATAACCTGTTTGTTACACATTATAACCTTAGAATCAGGTGAGAAAAACTAAACGAAAACAAAACAAACCAAAACAAAACATGTGTCAGCTAACCACGTGACGTACCGTTGTCTGCAGGGGGTGTCCTGAAGGCCCCCAGGCGCACAAAGTTCTTGTCGTCTGTGTACATGTACACGTCATCCCTGTAGGTGGCGTTCTTGATGACCCAGTCCAGGCTGGTGATGGCCAGGTCATGGAGGTGGAGGGCGGCACCTGCAGGTGGGTGGGGGGTGGGGGGTAGGGGGTGGGGGGAAGGGAACGGTGGTGGGGCGGTTTGAGGGAGGGGGGGAGGGAGGGATCCGAGTGAGGTATGATAGAATGTTGGAGGGAATGTTGGATAGTGGGGTGGGGAGAGAGGGATCCGAGTGAGGTATGATAGAATGTTGGAGGGAATGTTGGATAGTGGGGTGGGGAGAGAGGGATCCGAGTGAGGTATGACAGAATGTTGGAGGGAATGTTGGATAGTGGGTGTGGGGTTGGGGGAATGGATTGTGAGAGAAATAAGATAGAATGTTGAATCTTTGTTGTTATGGGTATTATAGAAGGGACGGATGGTCGTGCGGTAAAGCACTCAACTGTCCACCTGAGGGTCACGGGTTCGAGCATCTGTGAGAACCCGAGGGGGGATTTTTTCAGATCTTGATGAAAGTTACCTCCATGTTTCCCGTGGTGCATCCATTTTAGCAATACTTTCAGTTATAGTCCCATAGTGGTTTATTTATAGATTCTAAGACTTGACAGATGGGTATTATAACAAAGGACAGCTAGTGACGTAGAAGACTTAGCAAGCTATTGCTGTAGATATTGGCAAGTTTTGGATTTACGTACACTGATGCTTATTCATAACTACATTGCGCAAGTTTTGAATTCCCCGTAATTGAGTTGTATTAGTGGCAGTCAGTGTTTCCTCTAAGCTGTGCGCACAAACACCACTCGCCAAGCGTTCACACAAACACCATATATAACAGAGCGCGCGGACGTTTTGTTTAGTTGGCAGTGGATACCATTACGTTGTGCGCACAAAATTTTCATTTTCTTCCAATGTTGCTCACAGCAAAACATATTTCGCCACAAACATCTTCGGAAATTTCGGTTGCGAAATCGGTTGCAATAAATAATTTTAAAATGGTGGTGAGCAGGGCCGTAGCTAGTTAGTGTGGCGCCCAGTGCGAGCTACAATTTTTATTTTGGCGCCCTCCTCCAGGTCTCCAAGGCAAAAAGCATTTAACAGAGGCCCATTTCTAGTTCAGTGCCCCTTTCTAGTTCGGTGCCCCTTTCTAGTTCGGTGCCCCTTCCTAGTTCGGTGCCCCTTTCTAGTTCGGTGCCCCTTCCTAGTTCGGTGCCCCTTTCTAGTTCGGTGCCCCTTTCTAGTTCAGTGCCCCTTTCTAGTTCAGTGCCCATTTCTAGTTCGGTGCCCCTTTCTAGTTCGGTGCCCCTTTCTAGTTCGGTGCCCCTTTCTAGTTCGGTGCCCCTTTCTAGTTCGGTGCCCCTTCCTAGTTCGGTGCCCCTTTCTAGTTCGGTGCCCCTTTCTAGTTCGGTGCCCATTTCTAGTTCGGTGCCACTTTCTAGTTCGGTGCCCCTTTCTAGTTCGGTGCCCATTTCTAGTTCGGTGCCCATTTCTAGTTCGGTGCCCCTTTCTAGTTCAGTGCCCATTTCTAGTTCGGTGCCCCTTTCTAGTTCGGTGCCCATTTCTAGTTCAGTGCCCCTTCCTAGTTCGGTGCCCCTTTCTAGTTCGGTGCCCCTTCCTAGTTCGGTGCCCCGTGCGGCCACACAACCCATAGTGCCCTACCAAAGCTACTGGTAGTGATTCACCATTTTATTCAACCTATAATTGTAATGTCAGGTTGGCATGGATTTACATACATCTTTACGATCGTTAAAGTCCGACCTCTGTGGTGCAAGTCGTGGGTTCGAATCCCCCCATCATTTTAAAATCGCCTGGCACGAGAGACCGACTCAACATAAAGACGATTTTTTAAAACGAGGACATTTCTGTCTGCAGTGAAATGTCCACACTTACCTTTGGGCATCTTTTTTATGATCTTGTATAGGGTGGTGGACTCGATGAAACTCTTTGATTTGTAGAAACTGTAGGCAGGGAGGTAACTCGTTCTATTCAATCGACTCTCGTCCATGATTCGCCTTTTTTCCTGAATTAAATAAAAATAAAAAGTAAATAAATAAAAAAAAATAGGTTCGTAGTTTCCGTTTCAACTTTTATTGTTTTTAATTAATTTTGTTTTGTTGCTTATTACTGATTCATTATTTTATTCTAAAATTTTTTCTTTAGTAAAATAAATTTATAAATTTAAAATATTTATAAATCTCACTTTACCCCCATAAATCTCACTTTTATACATTAATCTTTCATAAAAGCCACTTTTAAAAAAAAAAAAATAAATCCCCCGTTTTATAAATCACACTCTTTTTATACAAATCACACTCTTTTTATAAATTCCACTTTTTATAAATTCCAAATTTTTAAATTTTATTTTAATTCCTATGTATAAATAAAACATAAATAAATCAAAATTAGTCCAGGTCATTTTCTTCTAAAGTTGGTAACAGGTGTCAGCAGACAACAAGGCAAATGATGACTAGCTTGGCAACACATTAGTAGTAAAACAATATTCCCATTACACTTGATGCCAACTTTATGACTTTACGTGGTGTTAATTAATGTTTATCTTTCTGGCTACTGAGCGGATGTACACAGAGGCCCCCCCCCCTTAGCGAGGCCCAGGGCGTATGCTATATGCGGGGCCTAGAGCGTACGGGATTAGTCGATATACGGGGCCCCAAACTAACGTTTAGTTTTGTAGCAGGCTAAGATTAAGAATTAAAAAAAAAAAAAAAGAAAACTCGAATTGCGAGCCTTCGGTTTCCTTTCAATCAGGGCCTCCCTACTGGGTGCTATTGGGCCTATTAGATAGATGCACAGCTGGCACATCGTTCCAGGGAACTTGGAACTCAGACTCAAGACATCAATGCACAGCTGGCACATCGTTCCAGGGAACTTGGAACTCAGACTCAAGACATCAATGCACAGCTGGCACATCGTTCCAGGGAACTTGGAACTCAGACTCAAGACATCAATGCACAGCTGGCACATCGTTCCAGGGAACTTGAAACTCAGACTCAAGACATCAATGCACAGGCTGGCACATCGTTCCAGGGAACTTGGAACTCAGACTCAAGACATCAATGCACAGCTGGCACATCGTTCCAGGGAACTTGGAACTCAGACTCAAGACATCAATGCACAGCTGGCACATCGTCCCAGGGAACTTGGAACTCAGACTCAAGACATCAATGCACAGCTGGCACATCGTTCCAGGGAACTTGGAACTCAGACTCAAGACATCAATGCACAGCTGGCACATCGTTCCAGGGAACTTGGAACTCAGACTCAAGACATCAATGCACAGCTGGCACATCGTTCCAGGGAACTTGAAACTCAGACTCAAGACATCAATGCACAGGCTGGCACATCGTTCCAGGGAACTTGGAACTCAGACTCAAGACATCAATGCACAGCTGGCACATCGTTCCAGGGAACTTGGAACTCAGACTCAAGACATCAATGCACAGCTGGCACATCGTCCCAGGGAACTTGGAACTCAGACTCAAGACATCAATGCACAGCTGGCACATCGTTCCAGGGAACTTGGAACTCAGACTCAAGACATCAATGCACAGCTGGCACATCGTTCCAGGGAACTTGGAACTCAGACTCAAGACATCAAGTCCCACACATTTTATGTAAATGCATATCACATTTAGGTGTCGCCCCCTTCTAACCCCAAACAGTCGTCTCGATGTACCCGGATGACCTAAATAGTTCCCTAAACTACTTCGTATGTGTACAACTGTGTTAAGAGACTTTGACCCACTTTCTATCTTTGAGCCCTGAGCCGTTATTTTCTCTCGACTGCCCCTGCATATCTCTCAAGCTTTAAATGTTCATAGTTTAAACCAGGGGTAGGCAACCTTTTTGAGATGGAAGAGCCAAAAGTTATTATTGACATTTTTCTCCGATTGTTCAGTGACGTCACAGACGGGTATTATAGGAAAGGACAGCTAGTGACGTCACAGACGGGTATTATAGGAAAGGACAGCTAGTGACGTCACAGACGGGTATTATAGGAAAGGACAGCTAGTGACGTCACAGACGGGTATTATAGGAATGGACAGCTAGTGACGTCACAGACGGGTATTATAGGAATGAACAGCTAGTGACGTCACAGACGGGTATTATAGGAAAGGACAGCTAGTGACGTCACAGACGGGTATTATAGGAATGGACAGCTAGTGACGTCACAGACGGGTATTATAGGAAAGGATAGCTAGTGACGTCACAGACGGGTATTATAGGAATGGACAGCTAGTGACGTCACAGACGGGTATAATAGGAAAGGACAGCTAGTGACGTAGCAGATACGCTTTTGCTGTAGATATTGGCACGTTTTGGATATATGTACAGTACACTGCTGCACATTCATGCTCACTATTATGGTATTTGATTAGGAATAGGTATATAAAATAATATCATTATAATTATCTGCGCATTGAATTGCAAGGCCGCAATTTGACATCGAAAGAGTCGCAACTTGACATCGAAAGAGCCGCATGCGGCCCGCGAGCCGCAGGTTGCCGACCCCTTTGGTTTAAACCATACAGTTATTTAGCAAGTTTAATTGTATGTGTCAACAGAAGCTCATTTTATACTTTTATACATATTACCTATACAGTATCATGTTATATATATATATATATATATATATATATATATATATATATATACATATAGTCAAAAACTAAATAATTTGTTTTATAAAGTTTAGATGTCTATAGTACAGAGTTTACTTTCATGATGTAATAGTCCAGGAGCGTCTCCGGGGGGTTCAAGGTCTGCTGACCCCCAATCCGCCTCTGAGTTTCCTCCGCGATCAACTGTGACCTCTGGCTGAGGTGATGCTCCTTGTCAGTGGCCAGGTCGCGCCGACCCATAGGGCTGATTGGTCTTGACGTCACAGGGCCCATCAACAACACAATGGCGGCCACCAAGACAGAGGCCACCAGCCCCGTGGAGCTGCCCATTTTTTTTTAAATTAATCAAAGGACAAACAATGGACGCTGAGGAATAATTACAAAATTTTTTTTTCGACAAACTGGCAACATTTTTTTTAAGTTTCCCTTAACACGTTATTGGCCAGGATACTGTGCACAGCGTAAGAAAAACCTTTATTTTCTTTTATTAACATTTGGCCTTTTAATTTGGTTTTTAGCTTGGGGCTTAATGCTGCCTAAGTAATAGTACAATACTAGTACTATGACCAGGCTTAGGCGACACAAGACACACGTTTTGGGGTTAATTATTTGTATTTGAAGCGAAATTAAAAAAAAAAAAAGGAAAATAATAAAATATTTGACTAAAGTTTAAACGGCATAAAATGTTGGATTAAATTTTTTTCTTTTCTTAGCCACGACTTGATCCACTCAATGTTCTGACAGCAAAATGTGTAGTTCATGACGTAAGGCGTTGCTAGGTAACACAACTATAACCGAACATATAAGCAGGAAAGATAAGCAACCCGCATTATAAAAGGGGCCCTTTTTGAATTATTTGCTATAACACATTAGGAGGGCCCCAAAAAGTAGTTTGGTAGAGGGCTCCGATCAAACATCTCTGGAAGTCTAGGGCCCCCCATCCCGAATACACCAGAACGGCCCCTGAACACAAAACATGTCATGAAGCATCTTTTCTTGTTTTTGTCCCAGTCAGAATGACAACAACGGTTGCCAAGCGCCAAGGGGGATAACTCTGAGTAGTTGTGAAGAGAGTTACGTGGACTAGGAGCTGTCCACTAGGGCTTAGGTTATATGATTAGAAAATTGGTTAAGTGGGTCAGTTTGAGGTCAGATCAGTGGCGGTGAAGACATGCGCCGGTCAGTTGGATCTTTGGCGCGTTGACCTGAAGTTTACCTAAACTACGGAGAATTTCTTACTAAACATTTTGTCCAGATCTGTGATCGAGAAATGGATATTTCGTCATCCATCGTTCAACGCAGACAACTTGAGATGAATTCTGTAAAATGAAGTTTTCGTATTATTGCAGTTCTGGTATTTAATAAATAGATTTATACTCAACAGCTGAGATAGCTTGAGAACGTGTGCGATAAGGGAGGGGGGTGGGAGATGACGTCTGGAATAATTTGAGGATCAGTGCAATTCATGTGCGACTTTGTAGGTCTTTACCAAAATTGTGTAATAAAAAGACCAGAAGATGGATGGGTGCCAACGGCTGCCCTGTCAGTCTGACCAGGGCCGGTCTTAGGATTTTAAGGGCTCTAGGCGGAGACTTTCAGAGATATTTCGGGGCCATGGGTAAAAGTAACTTCGGGGCCCTGGAATCATGAAATTGGGCATGAATGTGTTTTGTGAAGGGGCCCTTTACATTGAGGGGGGGTGGGGTGGGACTACGCGATTGTCTATCAGTCTATCTGTCAGTCTATCAATACGTATTTCTAAAATATTTACTAAATAACTATTTAAAAAAACAGCACTTTTGAACACACACCCCCCTTTCCCAAGAAACTTTTAAATTCAAAAATGTGTGCCTTCCAGAAAACCTTTACAGGAACAGCCGACATAATGAGAAGAGAACTCTTGATGAATTGATTCTAGTTAGGCACCTCATTATGTCCCTTAGTTCCAAGACTTGCCCGCGTGATGGGAATATCAAGGGATAGAAGAAACTCTTTACAACAAAATGAAAATGAATATAAAATATAAACAGCTTACCTCAGAAATAGTTGGTTAAAACTAAAACTCAGAAATGACCTTCAGATGGTCTACCGTAGTTGCAGTATGACCTTCAGATGGTCTGCTGTAGCTGCAATCTACCGATATTTACTTGTATTCTTCCACTTTTCTGTCTCAATGTTCAAAAGTTATGGACCAATCAAGCCGACACACGACCCCAGTGGGCATTTATCTCTTCTTCAGACGAACACACAACTACAGCAAAACACGCGTCACATTTTATTTTACATTTTACAGCCTGTGTTTAAGAGTTAAGATTTATTATTTCTGGTGTAATTCTCTTTTTATGGTCAGATCATGCACAATCCACGTGACATTTTTCACAGGCTTTTCGCTCACGGTGTCCCTTAACAATTTATATTTAAAATAGACAACTTCCATAACGGTGTGTGAGTTCATTGAACGCATCAATTGTATGCACAACAAACAAACAAGCAAAGTTCACGGCACGCAAACCCACCTGAACAAAATACTCAGTTTTTTTTTTGCGACCAACTTGTCGAGAAAAAGTATGCAATCGAGACCTAAAGAGCCAGTGGGGTCGTGACACAAACTATGAGAAGCACTGTCTTAGTGGGGTCATGACACGAGCTCTGAGAAGCACTGTATTAGTGGGGTCGTGACACGAGCTCTGAGAAGCACTGTCTTAGTGGGGTCGTGACACGAGCTCTGAGAAGCACTGTCTTAGCGGGGTCGTGACACGAGCTCTGAGAAGCACTGTATTAGATGGGGTCGTGACACGAGCTCTGAGAAGCACTGTATTAGATGGGGTCGTGACACGAGCTCCGAGAAGCACTGTATTAGATGGGGTCGTGACACGAGCTCTGAGAAGCACTGTATTAGATGGGGTCGTGACACGAGCTTTGAGAAGCACTGTCTTAGTGGGGTCGTGACACGAGCTCTGAGAAGCACTGTATTAGATGGGGTCGTGACACGAGCTCTGAGAAGCACTGTCTTAGTGAGGTCGTGACACGAGCTCTGAGAAGCACTGTCTTAGTGGGGTCGTGACACGAGCTCTGAGAAGCACTGTATTAGATGGGGTCGTGACACGAGCTCTGAGAAGCACTGTCATAATGGGTTCTTGAGACGAGCTCTGAGAAGCACTATCTTAGGTCCTAACAGCGACGTATGGGTCTGTTTCTCAAATGAGAAATTGAGAAAAAATACCAAGTCTCTCAACGGGTTTCGAACCTTGGACCTTGGTTAAACAGTGCATGAGGCACAACCAGATCCTCCTCTCTCCCCCTTTGTGGTATTAGAATAGAATGTGCCTTTTCAAAAATTATTTTTTTTTAACTTCAAATTTTTTTTTACATTTTTTTAACATTCTCATATAGAAAAACGTCAATACATATAGAAAGAAATCGAAGCATATAGAAAAAAGAACAAAGCATATAGAAAGACTTCAGAAAATATATATTAAGACGTCAAAGCATTTAGAAAGACGCCAGAGCATATAGAAAGACGTCAGAGCATACAAAAAGATGTCAAAGCATAGAGAAAGACGTCAGAGCATACAAAAAGATGTCAAAGCATAGAGAAAGACGTCAAAGCATATGTTAAGAATTCCAACAGTTATTAATTTACTCATCTCTTTTAGTTTTTTTTTTTAGATGAATTCAAACAACGAACCTACTGTTGAAATAAATTTGTGACTTTTTACATCAAAAAAGATTCAATCTACTTGACATTCGACAGGTAATAAAAGTACAGATGTTGTTAAATGGTAAACATATAATCACAACTTATAAAATAGTTCAATAACTGGGATTGAAAGGAATACGGCACTAACAATTCAATTAATTAAAAGATTAAAAGTGCATGCTGTTATGTACACGATAAGGAGTCAACCAGGTCTTTTAAAAGGAAAAAAAAATTAGCTCAAAGACATTTGATTAAAAAAATGTGTCGCAAAACATTGAATCAGATAATACCACGTGACTTTGATAGACGTGTGAACGTTCAAAGTTTTTTGAGAATCTAAATATACAATAACCCCCCCCCCCCCACTCTCCCCACCCCTACTATACGCTCTGCCCTCATTTATTGAGGTTAGGAAGTGTACACAGATTAGGTGTTGGATGTATCATTGCCTTCGGAAATATGACGATGTATAGTGTGTGTGTATGTGTGTGTGTGTGTGTGTGTGTGTGGTGTAGAGGGGCTTCTTTAAATAATACTTGTAAAGTTCTTTCATTAACCTGTAGTAGATGCAAGAATTTCAGTCAACAACATTAATAAACGAAGTCGACTCCAGTTGAAAAGTAACAATAATAATAATATTTAATTCTTGAATAGAACTGCATGAGCATGAACTGACATATAATGGTGAACTCAGGAGGAGTACAGTAACCACAGTCAACATGCAATCCACATACCACGATGCCCAAAGCTAGACTCATTTCACAACAACTAAAACGAAGAACATGCTCCCCATTGTCGTTTGTAGTACACGTCATTTCTACCAAAATGACGTATACACCAGAGGTGTGCGGATCTTGAAATTTAGCGTCCGCGTCCGTCCATGGGTTTCTATCAATGATCCGCGTCCGCGTCCGCAGAATCTTACAACATTGGTTTGCAGTCAGTCCGCGCGTCCGCATTGCTGAAATTTAGCTGTTTAAATGACTTGAAATTTTTTATGGTACCGCTAAAGAAGATCCGCGTCAGTACGCAAGTCCGCAACTTAACCATACAAAACGTCCACTGTCAGTCCGCGGATTCGGAAAAGTCTGCGGATCTGCGTCCGCAAGCGGACGCGTCCGCTGTCCGCTCATCTCTGGTATACACTAGAACTCAGAATAAACTACAGCGGAATGACGCCATAGATACTGTGGTGGGCGGAGCCTATACCGGATTGCGTCATCAAACTTCGACTATACTATTTCTCCTCTGGCCGACATGAGGTCACTGAGAGGAGTGAGAGTTGTATGCCAGTGTTTTATTTAGTACAATAAATGACACACCCGCAGTCATAATAAACAATATTAAGTATACATTAAAAAAAAGAAATATTGCTAATAATGAAAAAATACAACAACGTTGAATGGAAGTCAAACCACAAACAATGAGAGCCACAAACAATGAGAGCCACAAACAATGAGAGCCACAAACTATGAGAGCCACAAACAATGAGAGCCACAAACAATGAGAGCCACAAACAATGAGAGCCAAAAAATGTTCTTAAGGAGACGCATTTGGACAGCCATTAAAATAATGATTTCAGTATCTGGTTGTCTATGGAATAGATTGATTGAATAATACGTAATCTCTTTCTTTCTCGCACAAACAAACACAGAATAGAGAGAAAAAATGAGAAGTGCAGGGCGAATATGTGGAAATAGTTCGACGGAATTTTTCTAAAGTGTTTGAGCAAAATAAGCAACACTTGACTATGTGTAAAGTCCCTGTAAGGATGAGATGAAATCCCTTAGATCCTATAAACCACTAATGGGACGGTTTTATGGTGCCCTTCTTTCATCCCCACCATAGCCGATAGTGCAATGGCCATGGAGGCACCACGGGAGATATATATATCGGGGACTTGAGCCAAGACCTGAAAAATTTCCTTGGTCCTCACCGGAGATCGAACCAGGTACCTTCAGGTCGACAGTCGAGCGCGTTACCGCACGACCATCCGTCCCCTACACTTGACTATCTATCTATCTATCTATCTATCTATCTATCTATCTATCTGTCAAGTTTCTTTTTTTAACATGGGTGCCGTGACCCAGGCCTGGACCCCACAGAGATCATGACGTCACCATGACCCCATCAATTGGGCATAGACTTTGCGGCCACGTATCGTTGCGCGCGCACACACACACACACACACACACACACACACACACACAAAGGGCGGGTTCAAAGTGAAAGTCACGACTATAATCCACCCGACAACGTTGATAGCAACCAATAATAGCGAAGTAATCGTACAGCTTATGACAAAACCCCACAGTTCAATATAGTTGGAGACCCACATGATAAGAGAATCAATCCAAGCGTGAAATGTTTGAATGTGTTCAAGAATTTTAAAACTGTGCAGCGCGTCAGGAAAACTTAAGTCAAACATTTTTTTTATTTAAATGGCTTCAACCCGTGTTTGATTGTGGCTTGAACACAAAGTAAGTATCTTTATACCGAGGTAATCTGAGTTGAACACATAGTACTAAGAGTTGAACACACAGTACTAAGAGTTGAGCACATAGTACTAAGAGGTGAACACATAGTACTAAGAGTTGAGCACATAGTTCTAAGAGTTGAATACATAGTATTAAGAGTTGAATACATAGTATTAACAGTTGAATACATAATACTAAGAGTTGAACACATAGTACTTAGAGTTAGGACACATAGTACTAAGAGTTGAACACATAGTACTAAGAGTTGAACACATAGTACTAAGAGTTAGGACACATAGTACTAAGAGTTGAACACATAGTACTAAGAGTTGAACTTATAGTACTAAGAGTTAGGACACATAGTACTAAGAGTTGAACACATAGTACTTAGAGTTGAACACATAGTACTAAGAGTTAGGACACATAGTACTAAGAGTTGAAGACATAGTACTTAGAGTTGAACACATAGTACTAAGAGTTAGGACACATAGTACTAAGAGTTGAACACATAGTACTAAGAATTGAACATATAGTACTAAGAGTTGAACACATAGTACTGAGAGTTGAACACATAGTACTAAAAGTTGAACATATAGTACTAAGAATTGAACACATAGTACTTAGAGTTGAACACATAGTACTTAGAGTTGAACACATAGTACTTAGAGTTGAACACATAGTACTGAGAGTTGAACACATAGTACTAAGAGTTGACACATAATACTAAGAGTGAGGATACAGCAATCATTATAATAAAAAATTAGATGTCATTGCTGTCATTTTAGATGTCATTGCTGTCATTTAACATCAATTAAACAATCAGCAGGGAAGGGGCGGGAGGGCCCTAAGATATTGGCACCCACTGACTAATCTGAGATGCACGCCCCTGCCCGTGGGTGAATAAAGATTCGATTCTCGTGTAACGATTAGGATATTGAAATCATTATAAAACATTAGGTTATACATGTATGTAAAATAATTTGCTCATTACCGAATGAGAGATTTGACAACACAGTGTAATGCAATCTATCTATCTATCTATCTATCTATCTATCTATCTATCTATCTATCTATCTATCTATCTATCTATCTATCTATCTATCTATCTATCTATCTATCTATCTATCTATCTATCTATCTATCTATCTATCTATCTATCTATCTATCTATCTATCTATCTATCTATCTATCTATCTATCTATCTATCTATCTATCTATCTATCTATCTATCTATCTATCTATCTATCTGTCTGTCTGTCTGTCTGTCTGTGTATTTGAACTATAAACTAGACATCAATGATTTCACTGTAGATGGACCCCCCCACCCCCAGTACAACTATAACGAGAATACGACCCACCTATGTAAGAAACCTTTGAACAAATCTCACGACACCACAAACTCAATAAAAACGGCATTTGTATATATATATGTTAGTGTATGTGTTTGTGTATGTCAATGTACGTTAGTGAATCAGCTATAGAATTTTCTTGAGTACGGTTACAAGACGATATTGACACTTTCTTGAATTGCATAGCAAACGATCTTTTAGTACTAGACGGTTTAGCACAATCTGATTGGTCAGTATTTATTTCAATAGGTGCTACATGACATTTTTGCATTTATTACTTGTTCTAAGCAAAAATCATCTAGTTGACGTAAAATTGACTCGAGTCAACAAACAAACAAACGTGAACATTTCAAAAAAAAATATTAAATAAATTCAATAACTTCAGTTACTGTGGATTGAAATGAAAGATGTAAGTTGAAGTCAATACATTAATTGATATTAATTTATAAAAATTATGTTACTTAATGAATTATTTGCCATAATATGTTTTGTTGAGAGTTAAACAAGAACGCCAGAGATATAAACAACGATTTTAGAACAATTATACATACCATTGTCAATCTGTAATATTGTAAACGGAATACATTGAATATGTTACATATAACGGCATACATTTAATATGTTACATATAACGGCATACATTTAATATGTTACATATAACGGCATACATTTAATATGTTA
The DNA here is from genome assembly GCA_021962125.1 of Bulinus truncatus. Classification (NCBI taxonomy): domain Eukaryota; kingdom Metazoa; phylum Mollusca; class Gastropoda; family Planorbidae; genus Bulinus; species Bulinus truncatus. The sequence continues at coordinate 1,207,767 of JAGDYQ010000186.1, forward strand.
CATATAACGGCATACATTGAATATGTTACATATAACATTCTAGTGGACGGGTGGTCGTGCGGTGTAGAACTCTACTACATTGTCTATTGTCCTGGGTTCGAACCTCAGTGAGAACTATGAGATTTTTTTATTTCCACCCAGCTTTAAACGGGTACCTGAGCTTAAGTTGAACACATAGTACCGGGGTAAAGGCGGCAGGGCGTTGTGCTAACCACACAATCCCTCAATCTCGAAGTTACTGAGACAGACGAACTCTACACTTCATCTGCCAAGATGAGTCCTTAGTGGCTTAATGGAACTTTACTTTTTATATATAGCATTACATACGGTATATATTTACTATATATATTATTAATTACGGGATAAATTTAGGTAAACTTATATACAAAAATAGTGGGACGGATGGCCGAGTGGTGTAGATACTCGACTGTCGACCTGAGAGTCCTGGGTTCGATCCTCGGTGAGGCCCATGGAATTTTTTCCAGGTGAAATTTGGTGTAAAGTCGTCCCACAAGTCCACCCAGCTTTAAATGGGTACCTGACTTATGTTGGGGAAGTAAAGGCGGCTGGGCGTTGTGCTAACCGCACAATCCCTTCATATGCCTAGGTTATAGAAACAGATGAATTCCACACTTCATCTGCCCCGATGGTCCGCTAGGTCTAAGGGAACTTTTTTTATATACAAAAATACAATAAACGAAAGGCCGTCATTAACTAAACATTTTTATACTTTTGGAAAAAAGTAAAGTTACCTTTTTTACTTTTCGAAATTTTTTTTTTTACTTTTCGAAATTTTTCTTTTACATTTTTTTTATTTTTTTTAACTTTTTTGTTTTTTTTCTTTTTTTTTTTCAACTTTTCAAAAAAAAAATTTTTTTTTTGTAATTTTTTTATTTATTTTTTTTTTTACTTTGAAAAAAAATTGTTCTGTGTTTGAGGAATTTCAAAAGCATTTTTTAAACTATTTATTTGTTTTGTTTGTTGTTTTGTTTGTTGTTTTGTTTGTTGTTTTGTTTGTTGTTTTGTTTGTTGTTTTGTTTGTTGTTTTGAGTCACTGTTTACGGCTGGGTGGACTTGGAGACTTTCTCCAGAACCTAAAAAAAAATCCTAAATTTCGAACCTCAGGTCGTCTTTCTTTTAATTGAAACAGTTCGATCTTTCAATTCTATGATTTATCTGTTCATTACATTCATTAGTTGAATGAAATAAATAAAAATACCAAAGAAAACAAAATTAAGAATAAACATATATATATATTTTTTTTTCCAATGAAACATTTTGTCCAATCAGATCCTACGAAACTTACAGACATGGGCGCTGAACCAATCAAATTCACGAGACTCTGCCGCACATACGTCATAGGTCAACTTCTGCTGTTAGGTTATGCTCATTGTTTACCAGGTCAGTTGTTAATTTACTTCTGTTTTGATTTGTTGGTGCTACATTTTGACGATAAGGTTGAACGAACGCCAAGTGGATGAAATCACTGATAATTGTATAACATCAATGAAATGTTTTAATTTGTCAGCAACTTTAAAATAAAATTTAAAAAGTGCCATTTACAATACATTATACATTTAAAATGTTAAATTATTATTTTTATTTAAATTGTTGACGTCTGCTAAATCATTTGACTTTCATTGTCCATACTTGACACATGCACATAATACACACACAAACACAGACACACAGCCATGCACACAGCTATACTCACAGCCATACTCACAGCCAGACTTCATTCTCTTGTTTTTAATTAATTTTTTCAAAATTTTATTTCCAGCGCAAATCATTTTCACCAGTAGCCGTGAGTTCGTGCCAAATGAGGTCAACTTGACATTACGATCTGGCAACCTGTCCATCGACCTTCAACTTAAACGTCAGACCTTCACGATCTTTGACCTCCCATTGTACACAGTCGATGTGGACGAGACAGGAAAACTGGTTTACAGACGAGAAAATGTGTACAACTTACAAGTAGGTCAACCAGCGCCCTATAATATCTAGAGCAGTATTGCACGTGTGTGTGTGCGCGCGCGCGTGTGTGTGAGATCCCCCTTTCTTCCCTAAATGACACATGTCATCCATATTCACATACTTGACATATGTCACTATGTTTCTGTTTGATATGCCACAGGATGTTGTCACGTATCATGACGTGTCATCTGAGGCCGTGTTCCAGATATCAGACCCGGGCGATAACTCTAGCAAAGTACCACAGCGAAAATTGGTAGGTTGTCGCCCTTGCTCTCATTAGTGTTGGCTATATGTTTATATATATATATGTATATATATGTTTTTCAAATCAACAATTCAAAATCAACAGTTCAATGAAAAAATGCAATAGTGACAGACTCTACTCCTGAGAAATATTTCAATAGACAAAGTTTTGAAATATAACTTTGAAATGAATGTTTATCATGTGCAATTAATTAGCAGAGATGGAGAACTTGGTATTTGTAATCGAGTACATTTATTGGAGTACTTGCACGTGTACTCGTACTTGCGCCTTGTGTACTTTTACTTGCATGGTCAGCCCTTGGAACATCTCTGACAATTGGTTATGTTAAAATACAAATATTTAAACAATGAATTAAATCTTAAAAATCTAGGAACGAAATTTTTAGTATTCAATAAATAAATAAATAAATAAAACATGTGTTGTGTACATGTCTATATTCCATGTTGCAAAGTAATCGCTAGTAAAGTAATCGCTAGTAAAGTAATCGCTAGTAAAGTAATCGCTGTAAAGTAATCGCTAGTAAAGTAATCGTGAGTCAAGTAATCGTAAGTAAAACAGCATTTTGTTACAAAAATCCCCCCCCCCCCCCTTACACACATACTGTTTATACATATTGAGAAGACTATTCACGAAGTCCTGCCCATTTAAATATGTAACCAACAAACTACGTAGTTAACATACTTGATTCAAATTCGTGTAGTTGTAAATCATAACGAGGCCGGTATAACTTCCTTTCACAATTCTTTACTGCTGTACTGCATGATGCACCGTGGACTTGTATAATTGAATTTTTCGTCTCATCTCAGAGAGGTCAATTTCGATTGGATGACGCGAGATACTTTGTCAGCTACGAAAGCAGACGTAAAAGGGACATGACGTCATCAGCGGGTGACTACAACCTGCACGTCGTGCCAGATCAGGAACAGCAGGAAGACGATTACGTCATAGGTAAAACTGACCTACTGTTGCGTGGTAGGAAGGACGACTGTGAATCCTTTCCACGAACAAGTCGTTGTGTTGGAGTTTGAGAGAGTTTGATGCTAGTGGTCTGATGACAATATTTGTCATTTCACAGCTGACGTTCCGCTAATAAAATCAAACAATACCAGGTTCCTTTGCTATGACGCAACTCGCCCAACGATTGGCCCCCAACTAACACCACCCTCGGGATAATCTATGGGGGGATGGGAAAGGGGACCCATAAAACTTTCTAGTTAAACATTTCTCTCCCCCCCTCCCCCTTTCCATGAGAATTCCACCGTAACGTCTGAATAAATCTAACTTCCACTACACTTTACTGACGGGCAAGGGCGTATTCATGGGGGGGGGGGCAAGGGGGACATTTGCTCCCCCTCCCCTTACATTTAAAAAAAATGTCATAAAGTTGTTATTTGCCCCCCCCTCCCCGGAAAATTTTTGCCCCCCCCCTGGAAAAATTCCTAGCGACGCCCATGCTGACGGGTCAATTAAAACTAAACCTGCACCCAACGTATCACGGTCATTCCTCCACAGGTATTTGTTTTCCCGCTATAAATAACACCCCCCCCCTTCTCCTTGTGATCTGACAGGGCAACCTGTCACTTGAGTGATTCAGCTATCCGCTCACAATGACATGCCCCCTTCCCTAACTGACCGCTGAGCTGACCGCTGATTTTTGTTTCTCGGACTTTTAAACAATTGCGCAAAAAAAAAACCCAACTTCGAAACACCTACAATCATTCAAGATGTACGAATTACAAAACACCTACAATCATTCAAAATGTACGAATTACAAAACACCTACAATCATTCAAAATGTACGAATTACAAAACACCTACAATCATTCAAGATGTACGAATTACGAAAAAAAAAATTGATCTGAATACAGTAATTAATTCAAAATTTAATACACTGTTCACTACAAATGACCCAACGTATCTATTTGACTCATTTAACTGGGGATGTCAAAAACAGAGAATTTAGAACCGCCGCCCCCTGACCAGTCCAGATTCCACCATGGGACAAGACAAAGACGTGACGTCACCACATCCAACTATTTCATAGACCTCGTCGCTGTGGTAGATTTCAAAGCTTACAGTCAATTTCTTGCCCATGCGCAGAACAACAGAACTTTGGCTTTGAGTGAACTAGTCCAGTACTATGCGTTCATTATATCTGGGGTGAGTATCTTTCTTTTGTGTACAATAATAGAACTTTAGCTTTGAGTAAACTAGTATAGCATAGCACAGCATAACATAGCATAGTATAGTATAGTATATATAGTATAGTATTGTATAGTATTGTATAGTATAGTATAGTATTGTATAGTATTGTATAGTATAACATAGCATATCATAGCATAGCATAGCAGAGCATAGTATATTATAGCATAGTATAGTATAGTATAGCATAGCATAGCATAGCATAGCATAGTATAGTATAGTATAGTATAGTATAGTATACTATAGCATAGCATAGCATAACATAGCATGGCATGGCATAGTATAGTATAGTATAGTATAGTATATTAGGCTTATAGTATAGTATAGTATAGCATAGCATAACATAGCATGGTATAGTATAGTATAGTATAGTATAGTATAGTAAAGTATAGTATAGTATTACGTATTTATTAAATTTGGAGCAAAGTACTACTGAATGTTAGAAATAATATATTAATACAAAATTGGCTTTGTTTGTTGATACTCATTGTTTATCAAGAACAATTTTGCTAGTGTAAAATATATAACAAATAATTTGTTGTTCTACTGTAGGTGGATTTGTTGTATCAAGGTATCAACACAACGGAATTCAACATTCACGTGGAACTAATTAAAGTTCTGGTCGCAGAGGTGAGCTCATATTTCTTTATTTCACAGTTATTGCATAAATTAGTCGCAAATAGAGAATCATAGATTAGCGGAAGTTTTTTAGACTTACAGAATGGTAGGAATAGATCAGGTCTAGATAGAGACAGAATAGATCAGGTCTAGTTAGAGACAGATTAGAGACATATGTAGATTAAGAAAATATAGAGACATATTAGATTAAGTTTACATAGTGACAAATTAGACAAAGTCTATATATTGACAGATCAGATTTAGTATATAAATAACTGATGAGATTAAGTCTATATAGAGACATTGATTAGTTCTAGAGACAGATATAGATGATGTCTATATTGAAACATATTTAGATAACGGTTCTGTTTATTAGGTTCTAGTTAAATTGAATATTTTCAAATATTTTAACTTTGCACATAATCTCTTCATTCTGCAACTGTTCAATGTGTTTGCCCAAAAGTCTGCCAATAGTTCAATCTGTTTGTTCATAGTCTGCCAATAGTTCAATGTTCACAGAAGAGTTCAGTGTGAACAACACAGTGGACGCAGACCTGAGCCTGACCGCCTTCAAGAAGTACGTCAACTCCAGCCAGATGGTCAAGCCCAGTGATCACGTGATGCTGTTTAGCGGGTGAAGGATTCAATAGAGGATGGGAGAATATTTGTATAATGTCAATAGTCTCTCTCTCTCTTTCTCTCTCTCTTTCTCTGTCTATATCTCTCTCTTTCTCTCTACAGACTCCCTCTTTCTTTCTCTCTCTCTCTCTACCTCTTCTCTCTCTCTCTCTCTATCTCTGACTTTTATCTACCCCCTCTACCTCTTCTTTCTCTTTCTCTCTCTCTCTCTCTTTCTCTCTCTAGCCCCCTCAACACCTACCAATCTCTCTACATCTTTCTCTCTCTCTCTATCTACTTACCTGCCTGCCTCTCTTTGTCTCTCTCTCTCTAACCCTTCTCTCTACCCCCTCTCTAAAACCCCGCTCTATCTACCCCTCTTTCTATCTCTTTCTCTAGCTCTCTCTCTCCACTCCCACCTCTCTCTACCTCGATCTTCCTCTCTCCCTATATATCTCTACCTCTCATTCTCAATCTACATACCTGACTATCTTCCTTTCTGTCGTCGATCTATTTAATTTATCTATGTAAATACCTCCTCGCGTCTCTTTATCCATCTATCCATCCATCCATTCAGCCATTCGAACTACAATTTAAAACATAACTCATCTTAAGACTGAAAGTTCTGTCCTAACATATTTTGTCTTACCTCACTCAGGTATGATCTAACAAAGAACATGTCAGGCATCGTGGTTCGTTCCTACACAGGTGAGTGACAGCTGTGACCTATTTAACTGACCTTATACTTTCTCCGTCTCACGCTGTCAAACTCTCATCGTCTTTCTTAATGATCACCACCCCCCTCTCAATCTTTCCATCGTCTTCTTTCTGCCGTTAACTCAATTGATTTGGGCTGTGCTCATTAAGGATAAGTGGGGTAGTTAAAGTAAGACATTTAAGAAATGGAATACGACCATGGCCCGTAATGTACAAACCATTCACGAGTGGGCGTATGTTCTTTGCCTCCCCCCCCCCTACAGGTCTGGCCGTGGTCAGGGGACTATGCTGTACCAACGGTGCCAGCTCGTCCATCATAGAAGACCTGGGGACCTACAAGTGTATCAACACAGCTGCACATGAGCTCGGACACAGGTCAGTGCTGAAATGAGGGACGACTGACCGGTGGACAGGTAGTTACTGTGACAGATGATTTTTATAATATAAATATGGATAAAATTGATGGATAAATAGATGGATGAATAGATGGATAAATAGATCGATAAATAGGCGGATGAATAGATGGATGAATATATGGATGAATGGATAAATAGATGGATGAATAGATGGATAAATGGATAAATAGATTGATAAATAGATGGATGAATAGATGGATGAATGGATAATAGATGGATGAATAGGTGGATAAATAGATGGATGAATAGGTGGATAAATAGATGGATGAATAGATGGATGAATGGATGAATAGATGGATAAATAGATGGGTGAATAGATGGATGGATAGATGGATAAATAGATGGGTAAATAGATGGATGGATAGATGGATGAATAGATGGATAAATAGATGGGTGAATAGGTGGATAAATAGATGGATAAATAAGTGGATAAATAGATGGATAAATAGGTGGATAAATAGATGGATAAATAAGTGGATAAATAGATGGATAAATAGGTGGATAAATAGATATATAAATAGATGGATGAATAGAGACAGTGGCATAATTTTTTTTTATTGGCGCCCCATCTCACGCCACAGTTCTGCAGATGCCGCCCTCTGGATGGGGGGCAATGTAAAAGCTACCTGGGGACAGACCGCCCACCTAGTTAAGCCACTGGACATTACTGGACATAACATCCGATCTTTTGAATTTCGGGTGCCCTTTGAAGACACATTCTGAAATGTATTGACCAAGGGGCCTGTCGGAGCCGTTCACATCAGTGTTAATCAATACTGGACGGGGGCCCTCTTTTGAATGCTGGTGGCCCTAGTAAGCCTATCCCTGAGAACGGGAGAACAAGTGGTGAATATATGGATGGACAGTTAGTTAAAGATGTGGAGGCTAAAAGTGTTAAAAAACAAACAAACAATCAATGAATCAATCCATCCATCCACCCATCAATCAATCAATCAATCAATCAATCAACCAATCAAACAAACAAACAAAAACACTCAATCAATCAAACAAACAATCAATCAATCAATAAATCAATCAACCAATCAATCAATCAATCAATCAATCAATCAAACAAACAAAAACACTCAATCAATCAATCAAACAAACAAACAAACAATCAATCAATCAATCAATCAAATAATCAATCAAACAATCAATCAATCAATCAAACAAACAAACAAACAAACAAACAAATATTTCTTACCCACCCCCTTTTTTCAGTTTTTCAGCCATGCATGACGGTGACGGTAACAACTGCTCCCAGCAGAGCCGTTACATCATGGCGGCCTCCACGTCTGCAGAGACGAACACTACCCGACTCAACCCTTGGAGGTTCTCAGACTGCAGTATAGAGTACATGAAGTCTTACATCTCGGTGTTGATGAACACAAGGTACGGGGAACTTGAGAATCAAATAGGTAAACACAGAGCACGGGGGGCATAGGAAATGTATGGTAAAGCTATGCACAGTTGGCAGCGATGCACAGTTAGCATTACGGCTGAAGATGGATACAATCTCGCTATTCAGTAATGATGATCATAAATCATAATAGTCAATCTGTTTTCTTCTACATATAATGGGTTTTTCAAAAGTTGCCGTTTTTCTATCTATCTATCTATCTATCTATCTATCTATCTATCTATCTATCTATCTATCTATCTATCTATCTATCTATCTATCTATCTATCTATCTATCTATCTATCTATCTATCTATCTATCTATCTGTCTGTCTGTCTGTCTGTAGGTCTATCTATCTATCTATCTATCTATCTATCTATCTATCTATCTATCTATCTATCTATCTATCTATCTATCTATCTATCTATCTATCTATCTATCTATCTATCTATCTATCTATCTATCTATCTATCTATCTATCTATCTATCTATCTATCTATCTATCTATCTATCTATCTATCTATCTATCTATCACAGTCAGTGTTAAGATAACCTATACCGCCTGTTGAAATTAATCATGTCACTGTGTCCTAGTTTCGGGGCAGCCTGTCTGACTGACCGCAAGAGTGTCGCCACGAACATACCGGACGTTGGTCAAACTTTGCCTGGTCTGGTTATATCGGCCGTCGACCAGTGTCGGATGGTGTACGGGAATGAATCAGTGATTTGCCACGTAAGAAGTTTACTTTCATTAGACTTATGTGATGGACAGACTAAGCAATGAGTGAATGACTGGTCGATTGATTGACCAATCAAATGACTGACTAAAAAATAAAATAACAGCTGATGAAATACAGGATGTGTAGTCTGGTTGATTGACTTGACTTGAATGACCGACTGATTGATTGACAGGTGTGAGAACTAGCTGTATAAGATGCAGACAGATTGGACCACTGATTAGTTCATTGGTCATTAGGTCAGCTAAATAACCTTGCATTGACCGACTGATTGACTGACCGCATGAATGATTGACAGACAGATTGATTCAATGCACTAATGGAGACAAGGTATATACGTGACTGAATGACTAATAGATTTACAGACAACTAAAAAATTATCTCTACCCTCCTTTCCACTTCTCTCTCTCTCTCTCTCTCTCTCTACCTCTCTCTCTACCTCTCTCTCTACCTCTCTCTCTACCTCTCTACCTCTCTCTCTACCTCTCTCTCTACCTCTCTCTCTCTCTACCTCTCTACCTCTCTCTCTACCTCTCTCTCTCTACCTCTCTACCTCTCTCTCTACCTCTCTCTATCTCTCTCTACCTCTCTTACCCTCTATCTACCTATGTACCTCTCTACATTCTCTTTACTTTTTTTTCTCTCTCTCTGCCTTTATTTCTCTTAATCTTTCTTTCCCCCACTTCTCCTCCCCCCTCTCTACATTGCTAATGACTTGACACACTAAGTTCTCGTTCAACAGAACAATGAAACATGGCCAAGTTACTGAATCTACTAAATTGAGCATTTGACTAGACTGTGTTAAGACTGTTTTCACAATGACTGGGATACTGACATTGATATCAGCTGACCTAGTTATCAATTATTACGCCCAATTATCAACATAAAGGAAAAAAAAAAGATATGAGTAATTAATGACATTTGAATCTCCTTTCAACGTCAGCGCACCAACGGTCAAGACATCGATAGCCAGCCATGGTCAGTCTGTACTGTGATGTACTGCTATAGCCCACTCACCGACCTCTGTTATAACACACGCGGCGCGCTGACGGGCACACCCTGCGGCAGTGGCAAGGTGAGTAACTCTGTACATTATAATCACTGGATTATCGAACCTTGTGTGAATGAAATGACGCGCTGTAGAATGGACTCATTCACAGATGAAAATCTCCTTAATGAAATAGAAATATATGTACATAGTATTATACTTAGAAATAGTTGAGTTTGTTATCAGTAGATATTTGTCATATATATATATATATATATATATATATATATATATATATATCTACTAGCTGTACCCTGCAAAACCTTTGCATAGAGTTATTATATCCCCTTAGGCTTGATCGGTAGGCTAGGTTATTTTTTTGGTTTCGGGCAGATCCGATTTTTTTCAGGATTGTATTTTAAACTGGAAAACTGTTGTATTAATTCTTTACTTTCCAAATCGCTTATATATGTGTGTGTGTGTGTGTGTGTCAGAGATGAGCGGACAGCGGACGCGTCCGCTTGCGGACGCAGATCCGCAGACTTTTCCGAATCCGCGGACTGACAGCGGACGCTTCGTATGGTTAAATTGCGGACTCGCGGACTGACGCGGATCTTCTTTAGCGTTACCATAAAAAATTTCAAGTCATTTAAACAGCTAAATTTCAGCTATGCGGACGCGCGGACTGGTCCGCAGACCAATGTTGTAAGATTCTGCGGACGCGGACGCGGATCATTGATAGAAATCCGCGGACGGACGCGGACGCTAAATTTCAAGATCCGCACACCTCTGGTGTGTGTGTGTGTTCACATACACTGGTATATCCATATAGCAAGTAGTAATGAATTAAGTTCCATTAAACACACAGAAACCAGCTGAAGTGTAGAATTCATCTGATTCTGTAACTACGGCGCATAAAAGGGATTGTGCGGGTACCACAATGCCCAGCCGCATGCACTACCTCCCCAACTAAAGTCAGGTACCCACTTAAAGCTGGGTGAAGAGTTTCAAGCCATCTTGTGGCCTGGGAAAATTCACTTAGCACTCACCGAGGATCGAACCCGTGCCCATCACGTCGACAGTCGAACGCTCTACACACCTCGACCATTTATATCCAAGACTTGTTACATTGATTCAGTGCATTTTTAAATTGTATAACATTTTCACCATGTTTGTTTCACTCAACAGTTGTGTTTGTATGGCGACTGTGTGCCTGACCCCAGGGCACCCGTGTTGACAGATGGTAAGTTATTGTTCACCTCCATATCTTCTTCTACCTTTGCCTCCACAGCCCATTTAGGGCCCTGGCCCGCCATACTACTCTTCTCCACTTTTCCCTATCCAAGGTCTTCTTCCTCCACTCTCTCACTCCTATGGCTTTAAGGTCTTTCTCCACTTCTTCCAACCATCTGCTTCTTGGTCTGCCCTTAGGCCTTTTCTCATTGGGTGTTGCCTTGTATATTGCTTTTGAACCTCTGTTGTTTTCCATTCTTTCTATGGGCCTACCCACCTCAATCTATTCATTTTAATTTCAGCTGTTATATTTGGTTCTTCGTACAGTTCGTACAGCTCTGAATTCGTTCTACTTCTCCACTCGTTATTGTCCTTTACTTGCCAATATATTTTCTTAAATATTTTCCTTTCCCAAATATTTACCTCGATACCAGTAAGTATTAGACAGTAATGTGTAGCATTTGCTAGAAGCAGGATTAAAAAAAAATCAAACAAACAAATGTACCAGTGGTTGTCATGCCAACATTTGAGCGCTGTACACATCGATATACATCTCATTCTTACAGGGAGTTCAGTCATACAGCTCATTTCAGTCATAATCTCATGTCAGTCATACAGCTCATGTCAGTCATACATCTCATGTCAGTCATACATCTCATGTCAGTCATACATCTCATGTCAGTCATACAGCTCATGTCAGTCATACATCTCATGTCATTCATACGGCTCATGTCAGTCATACAGCCCGACCGCCCGTTCCTTTAAGAATCCCTGTACTGGACAGTAATTAGATCAACGTGAGAGCCGCTATGCAAGGGAGACCTTTAGAAATAATATTGTGGTTCCTGCAACACTGTTGTATTGGTCAAAATTGGCTTTTTATTTCATTATCGATTGTTTACATTACAGATGGGTAGAGTACACCGAACGTTTCTCAAGATCTTTATAATATTGGGATCGATCACTTCAAATCGATCATTTATTTTCAATAAGATAGATAATCAGATTCAATTTCATGTATTCAGTTTTTAATAATGTGACATTTTAATTTCCCGATCTGGACAGAGAGCTGCGTGTTTGGAGACAACCTACTGGCCCACATTTACAACATGACGTGTCCCCAAGCTGTGGCTGCCCACCCTGACGTCTGCTACGACCCCGGGGCCGTACAGTGGTGCTGTGCGTCGTGCAGGTCTATTTATAGACCGTATCAGGGTAGGTCACTCTTTATCATTGGAGTTAGCTCTCCTTGACTGTAATAAAGCTGCACTTCTCTTCATTTCCATGACAACCACTTGTAATCAGTCAAATTATCTATCTATCTATCTATCTATCTATCTATCTATCTATCTATCTATCTATCTATCTATCTATCTATCTATCTATCTATCTATCTATCTATCTATCTATCTATCTATCTATCTATCTATCTATCTATCTATCTATCTTAGAATAGACTGAATACCTGAAGTAATTTTATAACATTTTCCTTGTTTGTTGAGAAGTTACCTAAAGTAATATTGGGGAAATTCTTTTCCTAATTAGAGAACAGGTCTCAGTGTTGCCAGGTGTTTCTAGAGAAAACCAAAACTCAATAAAATACCCGCCGAACACAAACCAAAAAGTTAAAATTAAATAAATTAGCATATTTACTTATAATTCTATATTTTAAGCGTCAATTATTTGTATCTATGTATAATAAAAAGATTTATCCGCCAAGCAGCCGCCATACTTCAGTAAACTTAAATACCCGCCAATACACACACAAACACTGCTTAAGCTGGCGGAAAACACGCCAATCTGGCAACACTTGAAAGAGAAATAATCAATGACTGAACTCTGTCTATTGATACAAAGTGGGACTAATGAATATTTTAACCAAAGTGATATGACATACAAACTGATTATAAGGAAATATATGTAGTTCAATTATCTAAAGGACTGTCAAGTTAAATCAAATGCTGTTCATTAGTTGCTTAAATATTGTTATTTTACTGACCAGATTGTGAATATGGCGATCATGTGGAGGGATGCGACAGTGGATCGTGTCAAACTGACCTCATTGATTGTTGCGGCACTTGTAACTACAGCGTACCAATAACAACAACATCAGCAGCCAGAACTACACCGACAACCATGAGTTCACCAACCACCACGACTACACCAACATTGACTACAACTACACCCAAAACCACAACTACACCACCAACTATCACTACTACACCAACAACTACAACTACACCAGCCACCACGACTACACCAACCACCACAACTACACCAACGACTACAACTACACCAAAAACCACAACTACAACACCAACTACCACTACTACACCAACCTCCACGACTACACCAGCCACCACGACTACAGCAACCACCACAACTACACCAACGACTACAACTACACCCAAAACCACAACTACAACACCAACTACCACTACTACACCAGCCACCACGACTACACCAACTACCACAACTACGCCAATGACTACAACTACACCCAAAACCACAACTACAACACCAACCACCACAACTACACCAACGACTACAACTACACCCAAAACCACAACTACAACACAAACCACCACGATTACACCAACCACAACGACTACAACAACCACCACGACTACACCAACCACAACGACTACAACAACCACCACAACTACACCAACCTCCACGACTTCATCAACCACAACAACTACTCCCACCATAACGACTACGCCTACATCTACTCCAACTTCAAATTTATCCTCGACGTATCCGTCAGCATCGATGACAGCGACATCTTCATCAACATCTGTCAAGTCACCGTCACCCACAACACCGACTGCCTCCAAGTCAGTTACCACGTCTTCAAACGTTGACATGGCCACTAATTTATCTTCAGCATCCACGACTCTATTGAATTGGTTATCGCTCCTCATCTGCATTCTACTACAGTCTATCCAAGATAACCGTATAGACGCAATATTTTAAGTAACAAAATATAACGCTCAAAACAAATTCAAGAAAAGAAATTTCAGTGCTACAATCTCGAAAGAAAATTTGAAAGTTCCGATGAATGTTTTTTTAAAATTTGACTTTCTTTGTGAGGAAAATCTGGACAACAATATACAAGAACTGTAACTTTCAGAATAATTGGTGGAATAAATGATACAAAACTGTGAATTGTCATTTCATGTATCAGTATATCGGAGATAGTTTAGTGGGGGGGGGGGTGTGACACAGACCATGAGACACACTTTGTACCTTCATACATTTTCGATAATTAGATCAAGTTGTATGGGATACTCTCTAAACAAAATTGTTTTAAATCTTTTTTTTTTCCTTCAAAGTTTTAAACCAAAATTTATTCCTGTTTGCCTAAATGTTGTCTCCTGTTCACCTGCCTACATCGGTCGAGCTAGGAGCGTACATATCTTTAAAGGTATGCTTATTCCGACCCCCTTTGTTAGGTAACACAGATTTACGCCCTAAATATAATGTTTTGGGTTGAAGAGTGTCTACCCAGGGTAGCACCGTAGTATAGTTCAAAAGGGGTTAGAAACACACGAGCGGCAAAATCTTCTCAGAAGACAGAATGTCGAATTAAAGATAAAAAAAAAGTCAAATCAAGGGAGGCGGCAAATATTGTTTGCTCTCGGGCGGGGGAATGGGTTAGGCGAGGAACTGTAAACGCCATCTATAGTTTCATTTTCATAACCGGCAACATATGCATCATAAATATCAACATCTTCACCATTTTCCTTAACATCATCATCTTCATGGTCACCCGCATTATCGTCACCAACATTATCGTCATCATCATCATTGCTTCAACACCCATAACGACCTCTCTTTAATGACTTGAATTTATTTAAATATATTTATAATTAATGTCTGTCAATAAACAAAGTTTGACATTTTTAAGTTGCTCATTTATTATTTGTGTGTGTGTGTGTGTGTGAGTGTGAATGAGTGTGTGTGTGTGTGTGAATGAGTGTGCGTGCCAGTGTGTGTGTGTGAGACTGTGTGTGTGAGTGTATATGAGTGTGTGTGCACGAGTGTGTATGTGTGTTCGTGCGAGTGTGTGTGTGTGTGTGAATGTGTGTGTGAGTGTATATGAGTGTGTGTGCACGAGTGTGTATGTGTGTTCGTGCGAGTGTGTGTGTGAGACTGTGTGTGTGTGAATGTGTGTGTATGTGTGTGTGTGTGCGATTGTGTATGTGTCTGCGTGCGAGTGTGTGTGTGAGTGTGTGTGCGAGTCTATATGTGTGTTCGTGCGAGTGTGTGTGTGTGTGTGAATGTGTGTGTGAGTGTATATGAGTGTGTGTGCACGAGTGTGTATGTGTGTTCGTGCGAGTGTGTGTGTGAGACTGTGTGTGTGTGAATGTGTGTGAATGTGTGTGTGAGTGTATATGAGTGTGTGTGCACGAGTGTGTATGTGTGTTCGTGCGAGTGTGTGTGTGAGACTGTGTGTGTGTGAATGTGTGTGTATGTGTGTGTGTGTGCGAGTGTGTATGTGTCTGCGTGCGAGTGTGTGTGTGAGTGTGTGTGCGAGTGTGTATGTGTCTGCGTGCGAGTGTGTGAGTGTGTATGTGTGTGTGTGCGAGTGTGTATGTGTGTTCGTGCGAGTGTGTGTGTGTGTGTGAATGTGTGTGTGAGTGTATATGAGTGTGTGTGCGAGTGTGTATGTGTGTGTGTGAAACTGTGTGTGTGTAAATGTGTGTGTATGTGTGTGTGTGTGCGAGTGTGTATGTGTCTGCGTGCGAGTGTGTGTGTGAGTGTATGTGCGAGTGTGCATGTGTCTGCGTGCGAGTGTGTGAGTGTGTATGTGTGTGTGTGCGAGTGTGTATGTGTCTGCATGCGAGTGTGTGTGTGAGTGTGTGTGTGAGTGAGTGTATGTGTGTTTGTCAATTGATATATTTAGTGAACAATATTTCGAAACCGTTATTTTTGTAAAAAAAAAAAACAACCCGTCAGAAACCGTTTTCTTCTTGCTACAGCCCATAAAATAAAGCTACGTTTGTTTACTAATAATAATTTCAAATGAACTCAGTGTAACAGCTATATTCTTGCTGGAGGCACTTTTAATGAGAGCGTAGTTCGGTATATCAAATTCCAATAAGTACAACATACGAATAAAGAGTCAAAACAATTATTAGTTCGAAGACGTTTACATGATTGATGTTAAACATAATTGATTGATGTTAAACATAATTGATTGATGTTAAACATAACTGAATACCAAATATAAAAAACAAAAACAGACTAAGACTTCTACATCTAATCTCTCTACGAAAACATATCTATCCCCTTCTTTCAACTTCACAATCATTCACTGATCGCTACACTGATACTAATGACATCATTCTAATTCTTTCATCTCATTGGAGGACCAATCAGCTAACTGTACGTTTTAACAAGGAATATTTTTTTTATCCAATGAGGGAAATGCCAAGATAATACATGCTGCATTAATATGTGCATTAAAGTAAGTTAAAAATAGAATAGACACTATTTGACTTTTGGTAAATGATTGAATAAACCAGATGTTGAACAAACAAACAACCGATGACCAGACAAATATAACAGATATATGTAAATACATGTTTTTATGTATATATGTTTATGTATATATATGTTTATATGTATATAGGCATATTTCTATGTATATATGTATACATGTTTTTGTATATATATATGTATATCTGTATACATATTTATACGTATATTTATAATTTATAGCTAAAAAAAACCAAAACTCAAAAGTTCTAAAATGACCGACGCTGAAAGTCTATAAATCTTAAAATGGTGCGGGGGTGGGAGGGGTACAGGACGTGGGAGCCTCTCTATCAGTTACACTCTCGACTCTGGTGTTGATAAAAGAATGGCACCATAAAAAAACCGCCCCATTGGTGGTTTATAGGATCTAATAGATAAACATCACATCCGTGCAGGGCCTTTGGAATTTGAAAAAAGAGAGAGACAGATAACAGATGCTTAACAGAAACAGAAATAACAATAACAATAACAACAACAATAATAATAACAACAACAATAACAACAACAACAACAATAACAAGACAACAGTAAAGATAAAAAAAAAACAGCAACAATATTTTCTGCTAATAAAAATAAATAATTCTATTATTCTCTCAAGGTATTCAACTGTCACAGAGTTTTTTTTTTCGGCGGGCGGGCGGGAGGGGGGGGTGAGTGGGGGTTGAGTGGGGGTTGAGTGGGGGTTGAGTGGGGGTTGAGTGGGGGTTGAGTGGGGAGGGCAAATGAGGTTCCACGTTTGGTTTTGTGAAGTCCCCAGTGGCGTTTTTTTTTTCAATTTTTTTTTTATTCAAATCTTGTAGAAATGTTTGTATGACATTTTGATATATACACATACTGCTGTCAATTTTGTTATGATTATATTTTGATACATCCATATGATGGTGTCAAATTTGTTATGATTATATTTTGATACATCCATATGATGGTGTCAAATTTGTTATGATTATAATTTGATACATCCATATGATGGTGTCAAATTTGTTATGATTATAATTTGATACATCCATATGATGCTGTCAATTTTGTTATGATTATAATTTGATACATCCATATGATGCTGTCAAATTTGTTATGTTTATATTCTGATACATCCATATGATGCTGTCAATTTTGTTATGATTATATTTTGATGTTTTTGATTTTTTAAAACATTGCAGGCACAGATTTACTGCCTCAAACATTAGCCATGCATTGCAACTTTTAAGACCCTTGGAATTTCAGGTGTTTCATATTATTTTTTCCGTTCCTGTTTAGCTATTAGTGTGTACCTTTGTCCAAAAATGGGTGACTGGACGAAGTAGATGGACAGCAGCTTTAGTTATCTCATTGACCACATCCTCGTACACAATGTGTGTTTATGTGTGTGTATGTGTGTGCATGTGTGCAACTGTCTGTTGGTATTCAGATGGACGGAACTATGATTACAGTAACGAACAGCAACAGGCAACTCAGCCGTGTGGTTGATGGTGTCGACACACCCCTTTCAGGCGTGGAGGGTGACGTGTTGATGATGTCATCTGATGACTTCGTGGTGAACGTAAAAGTGGCGTTGGAAGATGAGGCTGAGGACGAAGTTGTTGGTCCTGTAGCAGTTGATGATGACGAAGGTGCTGCTGTAGCAGTTGATGATGATGACGAATTGAACGTAATCTTTGCGGTCGTGGGAGACGGTGTTGATGTCGGAGCTGTGGCTGTTGTCGTTGAAGAGGATGTGATGGGCACGCTGTAGTTGCACGTTCCACAGCAGTTGATGAGGTTGTTGGAACAGAGTCCAGTGGTACACCAGGTCACGTGATCACCGTACTCACAGTCTGTTCAAGAGTGAAGAGAAGGTTAAAAACTACAAACAATGTCTCAACTGCTCAAACTTTAACTTGTAAGTAAAATAGCCGCGAAAAATCTGTAAGGATCTTGTGGTCAGTACAATGACCAGCTGCCTATTATATCCCCAACCACTGTCAAGTGGCCATCGTTTAGTTGGGGCGGACGTGGCTGGCGACCGAACCACAAAGAGGCGTGGTCAACTACAGTATCCCTGAAGCCTAATCCCGCCCCCTTTCCGCAATAATAAAACATGGTAAAAGGGGCGTGGCGATGATGGACTTACAGACCGTCTTACCAGGACCGTCTTACCTGGACCGGCTTACCTGGACCGGCTTACCGGGACCGGCTTACCAGGACTGGCTTATAAAAGGATTGAAGGATCTAAGAGATTTCATCTCATCCTTACAAGAGACTTCTGTCACATTACTGAATCCACACCCTGCATGTGACTAGCAATGCGAGTTACTTACCCTGATAGGGTCTATAAATAGATTGGCACGACGCGCAGCATTTTTGTCTGACGTCAGAGTTATAGCAAAGCCAAGTTTGTGTCAGAGCCATCTTGGAGCACGTCATGTTGTTGATAACGTAGGAGAGATCATCACCAAACAAACAAGACTCTGTGAAATATATAAATAAACAAAACTCAATTGTTTGAAATACATTTATGATTTGGCTATTTATTAAGTATTAATTAATTATTTATGTTATAAATAATTATTTTGATTTATCGGATCGTACAATGTAGGCCTATGTCATATTTTTTTCCTGTATTCAGAGATATTCTTAGAGATAGGCAAATGAGGCAACTGCCTATGTGTCCCCCCCCGGGGGCCCATGTTGGGGCTAATTTTGTCCACCACAATCTAAGACCAGTCTTAGCACCAATTTAACAGAATTATTTATTCATTTATCCCTGACAGTACATTATGTCCCCATAAGTTAATTAGTTCCAATGTAAATCGCCAGGCTAGGGATTAAAACGATTTAACTTTTAGACAGCCCCGTAGCGTGAAATTTCTACAGCAGGTGCCAGGCAATAGCAGGGGAGAGGGGCAGGTAATACATTTTGCTATGTAGAGCAAATAAGCAGAGGGGGCCTGACAAAATGCAGGGGGGCCCGGCCCCCTTGCCTTCCTGCACGCTACGGGCCTGCTTTTAGGGGTGTTTTAGGTGCCAACAACAGGGCCCTCTTTCGACGCCCCATCCTAGTTCGGCGCCCCGTGTGGCCCCCCCACAGTACCCCCTCCCTACGCTACTGGTCCCCGATTTGCTAGAGACTCCTTAACATATCATTGCTTAGAGACCCTTATTGCACCTATGCATACGGCCACAAAATTTACCTTTTGCCTGAGGCTCGTACAAACTTATGGACGGCTTGAATCACAGGGGTTCTGGGGTTATTTATAGACTCACCATCCATCACATTGTTCCTAGGGGTTATTTATAGACTTACCATCCATCACATTGTTCCTAGGGGTTATTTATAGACTCACCATCCATCACATTGTTCCTAGGGGTTATTTATAGACTCGCCATCCATCACATTGTTCCTAGGGGTTATTTATAGACTCACCATCCATCACATTGTTCCTAGGGGTTATTTATAGACTTACCATCAATCAGATTGTTCCTAGGGGTTATTTATAGACTTACCATCTATCACAGGGGTTCTATGGTCATTTACAGACTTACCGTCCATCATTGGTACTCTAGGGTCATTTACGCAGTCTCCATTTAAACACAACTGAAACAAATTCGAATGTATAATATTTAAAATTTCAAGATTTTTTATAATTTATGAGAGTCAAAAGGGTAATTGATCATTTACTTTGTACTTACGAGGAGAAAAATAAAGGAAAACAAAAACAAAAATTAAACAATAAACATTTTTAATAGAATACACTAAGAATTAAACGAAACAATTAATTATAACATTTAAATCCTTATATATATATATATATATATATATATATATATATATATATATATATATTAGGGTGGTGCTTAGGAACCACTAAAAATTAAAACCTTGATTTCTTTAGGTCTCACCCCTTTAAATTGTTCCTTTGGATGTAGAAACATCTAGAAAAAAAATTGGTGCTGATATCTTAATATTTAGAGGTAGCTCAATGAAGCCAAAGTTTAGGTAGGCCACGTTCAACAAGTAAACAGATCACGCTTTTGGAATTTAAGCTTTTTAAATCAAAGATAGTTTCTCAAACACGACATTAAACAGTAAAATGAATTATTAAACAAGCACAAACAATCCTGCATCTATAATATTCTACCTGTAATTATAGTTCAATGTTATCAGTCCGATAAGAAGTCATTTTGACAATGTCTATTTCTTAGTGTCTGGATAGGATTGTCTATGCTGCTGAACAGTCTGCAGCAGGAACTGAAGTTGCTCCTCATCTCTGGTGAGGATTCCACTGTACTCTTGAATCAATGCTACACCCCTCTCCGCATGGTCTTTGACAACCTGAATCAGCTGAACGGTCTCCAAAGATCGCCAATAATCTTTATGGTTGGTCCTCTCATCTGGGTCAGCATCCAGGAATCCAGTCTGAAGCTCCATCATGTCAAAGAATCTCTTAGACTTTGGTGACACAAAGTCCTCGAGCCTCCTGTTGTTGAAGGATTCCAAATCAACAGAGATTAGCTTGATGTCCTCTGGCTCCTCATTACCGCTTTCATTCATGGAATTTACCATGCGTCTTTTTGTTTCTGCCGATACCTGATCATCGAAGAATGCCAACCCAACCAATTCAGGGGACAGGTACCAGAGGTGCTTTGAAAACTTGTTGGATGCAGCACTGGAAACAGCTCTGTTGATTCAGGAGTAGCTGAGAATTGATTGGAGCAACAGCATATGTAGCGGCTGCCAGATTAGCCGTGAACCAGGCTCTCATGTAGACAGTACAATAAAGATGCACAGCTCTTGAAGACCTCTCTCTTCCTTGGTTGTCAGTCTGAATTGCCCTTTGAACATACATATCTTCAGGCTGTACAGAACCTTCGACATCCAGCAAGCATGGCGCATTGCAAAAAGAGCAATGAAGTGCACTCCTCTTTCAGGCACAACCCCAAGAAATAGCAGAGCAAGTTCCAGGAACTCTCGATAATCATCTGTTGGCTGCTACTCTTGAATATGCTTCTGAGTAAATTCAATCAGAGAGTTGCGCACATCTTCTAGCGAAGTAGACAGGTCTGAATTTGTCAGTGATGTTTCATAGTTTGCTCTGTCAATGAACTGCCAATGATCCTTGAAGCGTTTGAATAGCAGAACCTCAGGAGATGAAGTGGCACCTAGACAGACTTGGAAGACTGCGCCCAGAATCAGTTCCATAATGTGATGTGTGCAAGCAAGTGATAGAAGACCTCGCTGAAGTTTTTGCTCCAGGAGGATGCAGGTACCACTAATCCACCAGTGTTGGAACTAGTAGTATCAAAGCACATGCCTCTGATCTTGTCACTAACACCCCAGTCTTGCAGAGCTTGAAAGACAGCTTCGGCCTGTGCAGCACCAGTTCCGGAAGACAGTTTTGCAACAGTTAACAACTGTGATGCTCCTTTCCCAGAAACAATTATAGGAAGTCTGTCGATGCATTCTTTATTTGTGAGATCCGGAATCAACTTTCCATCCCAATGCACAACCATAGGATAATCAGCTTGGCACGTTGCCAATAGTTTCTAGGTGGTGTAGGTAGGCCTATACTGTGTTGCTAATAGTTTCTTTGTCTAGGCCAGTGGTCGGCAAACTTATCAGCCACAGAGCCAAATATGAACATTACACCAATTAAAAAAAATTGGGAGCCAAATCTGCTTTTATTACACTAAATAAGTAGTACACTAAATAAGTTGTATACTAAATAAAACTAAATGCCAGAGCCGCACTTAAGGAGTCAAGGAGCCCATGCGGCTCCGGAGCCGGACTTTGCCGACCACTGGTCAAGGCCTACTAGGCCTGCTGTGTATTAAATTACTATTTCCAGGCCTATTTACATGTTTTATATGCTTAGTACAGCAGTGTAGGACAATCCACATAACTTGAATTAATATTATACAGTGTTATATACACAACAACAGTGCAGTACACTATGTATTTTCATTACGGTCCAATACTCCTAAACTTTGACGCCATTGAGCTACCAGTAAACATGAACTGAATACCTTAATATTTTATTTTAAGAGTTTCTATATATAAACGAACAAAAATAGGGGTGAGAGTAGAGATTTTAGAAAGTTCGTTTCTAAGCACCACCCTAATATATATATATATAAAAGCTTTCAGGCTTATTGTACAATAAAGGTAACGCAACTCATGAAAGTTAATTGAGCTTGAATATAAACAGAGTTACGTACCTTCCTACTACCACAGGTCGTACCAGACAGTGCACCACCGACTTCATAACAGTAACCTTCTGATTTGGAACAATATATACTGGTACAAATTGAGGATGGCTCCGGGACCATATTCTGCGGCGACATTATATATACATAAATATAAATAAATAAATATAAATAAATATAAATAAATATAAGTAAATATAAATATAAATCGATTCGGTAAATCAAGAATCATTCAGTGTTAAAATAAACCTTTTCTATTTCTGGATCTAAAGTACATTTTGATTTCATCACTGGAAGGGATCATCACTGGAAGGGGTCATCGCTGGAAGGGGGTCAAGTGGACAAGAAGAAGTTTTCCTTTCTTTGTGTGGGAGCCCTTCACACGACTCCAAAGGGTGCAATAGCCACGCAGGTACCACGATGGATAGGGATTCAAACCATTGGCCTACACAGGTTGATCAGGATGAAAGACAACTGCGCCACCCATTCAAACCCAAAATAAAAATCAGATAAGCAGTTGAAAGGAGGAAGAGTTGGGGGGGGGGGGAGGGTAACCAGTTTCCTTTTGTGCTCAATAAAACCAAACACATAAAAACACGAACACAAGGTGAAACAGATCATAATGGAACTCCTCACCAGACAAGCCACTGATTGATCCCCGTAAATCATTCTACATTGATCATTGATCGATACATTCAGACCAGGTAGACTTTGACTGACATCAGGTAGACCTGATGTGACGTTCATACGGTCTGTCAGACACTTGGCGCCTGGACTAATGAGACAGCAGGCATTTATTTACATGTATTTCAACACATTTCGCTATTTCATCTATATACTTTTAAAAAAAAATGTAATGCAGTTAAGTTTATTTATAAAAAGCTTTAAACATATTGAACTGTCAGAATATCCGGGTACCTCGATTGCATGAGTTCATCCGTGTAGCTCTTTATGTATTGGATGCTGCAGTTGGAGAAACGCCAAGGATTAAGTCTTGTTGCGCTCGTGAAAGCAGAATTTGATGACGCCATAATGTAGCGGTCAGAATATTTGCAGCTGTTGTTATCACCATCGTGTAGAGCGGAGAAACTGGACGGGTCAAAGTACAAATTTGGGTACAAATTTGACTACTACATTGGTATGACTGTTTCTACTTTTTGATTCATGTCTGTCCCAAACTGTTTCATGTCTGTCCCAATCTGTTTCATGTCTGTCCCAATCTGTTTCATGTCTGTCCAAGCCTGTTTTATCTTTTTTTCAATTATATTATTGCCTGGCTAATTAGACAGTACTCTTTATGTCTTACTCCATCTGCCATTTAATATCTAACACTGACCTGTGTCCGAGCTCATGGGCAGCAGTGTCTATACATTGGTAGCCTCCAGTGTCCTCAATTATAGACGAGCTGTAAAAAGCAAACTTGCAAAGTGTTCCTGTGTAGGCCAGGCCTAAATATATATACATATATATATATATATATATATATATATATATATACATACATGAGTGTTTGCCAGATATCAATATTTATCACAGGGATGTATGCCAGATATCAACATTTATCACAGGGGTGTATGCCATATATCAATATTTATCACAGGGGTGTATGCCAGATATCAATATTTATCACAGGGATGTATGCAAGATATCAACATTTATCACAGGGGTGTATGCCAGATATCTACATTTATCACAGGTGTGTATGCCAGATATCTACATTTTTCACAGGAATGTATGCCAGATATCAACATTTATCACAGGGATGTATGCCAGATATCTACATTTATCACATGGGTGTATGCCAGATATCTACATTTATCACAGGGGTGTATGCCAGATATCAACATTTATCACAGGGTTGTATGCCAAATATCTATATGTATTACAGGTGTGTTTGCCAGATATCTATATGTGTTACAGGTGTGTATGCCAGATATCTATATGTATTACAGGGGTGACTTTGCACAGTTTATTTCAGCCACACTCCATTGTTTACACAGTTGAAAAATAAAAAAAAACTCAAAAAGAAAAACCCAAACAAACTTCAAGAGCCAAACCAAAAACCCAATTTATGAAGTTTGAACCAACACAGTTTTAAATGACGATTAGAATAATAAATGGCTCCTCTGGAGCCGCATGCGGCTCTTTATTTACCAATTCAGCTCCGCATTTGATTTGTTTGAGAAATGTTCAGAGACAGAGAGGGAGAAACTCAATACTTACCAACATAGGAGCTGATTGTCTGCCCTGTAGCATTTTCTCTGGTTATATCATACCTGCGATGAAAGTTAATGAATAAACAGAGAACATATTTGAATCAGAGTTGATGATATATGGCTGGTATGGCTGGTATGACTTGTATGGCTGGTATGACTTGTATGGCTGGTATGGCTGGTATGGCTGGTATGACTTGTATGGCTGGTATGGCTGGTATGGCTGGTATGACTTATATGGCTGGTATGGCTGGTATGACTTGTATGGCTGGTATGGCTGGTATGGCTGGTATGATAAGTGAAAAGTTGTACGCGGATCACCAACCTATAGAAATGGGCCACACAGCAGCGCACCGTGTATTCGATCACATAGAGTTTGATTTAAAGAATATCCTGTTTATGAGTCAAGGGTGGGAACATTTTTTCAAACACGAGCCCCGTTTGGTTCTTACATTTTCTATAACGACCTGTCCTAAAACAGAAATTTTACAGGGGCCGAACCGAGTTACATAGATAAAATTGTACACACCAATGAAATACGCGGGACAGGAAAAATTACCAAAATGGGCCATATTTGGCTCGCGGGCCTTTATCCGCAAAAATCTTCATACGGGCACTTAAAGTTGAATGTTTAAAGGCCACAATTCCCTTACCGTCTATGAAACTAGACTTAATCGCCGTGGATCTTCTAGCAAGAAAAGGGGCAACAACTCTCTCTAGATTCTGGCGTTTTACGTGAAATATGGAATTTACAGGTAGGATAATTTTTGATAGGGATCATCATATGAAAGGGTCATCGCTGGAGGGGGTCATCATGTAATACGTTTTATCAATTCGTTCATAAAATGAGGTGTCCTTTTGAGTTTCAGGTCGTACGCCTACAATAGCCGGCCCTGAATGTTTGGAGATCTGCAAACAATGCTTAATTCTATGGCGAACCAACAACAACGACGACAACAACAACGACAACAATGACAACAACAACTACAACAACAACGACAACAACAACTACAACAACAACGACAACAAGAACCATGACATCAACGACAACAACAACAACAACGACAACAACAATGACAACAACGACAACAAGAACAACAACAACAACAGCAACGACAACGACAACGACAACAACAACGACAACGACAACAACAACGACAACAACAACTACAACAACAACGACAACAAGAACCATGACATCAACGACAACAACAACAACAACGACAACAACAATGACAACAACGACAACAAGAACAACAACAACAACAGCAACGACAACGACAACGACAACAACAACGACAACGACAACAACAACGACAACAACAACTACAACAACAACGACAACAAGAACCATGACATCAACGACAACAACAACAACAACGACAACAACAATGACAACAACGACAACAAGAACAACAACAACAACAGCAACGACAATAACAACGACAACGACAACAACAACAACAACGACAACAACAACGACAACAACAACGACAACAACGACAACAACAACGACAACAACAACAACAACAACGACAACAACAACAACGACAACAACAATGACAACAACAACGACAACAACGACAGCAACAACGACAACAACAACGACAACAATGACAACAATGACAACAATGACAACTATGACAACAACAACAACAACAACGACAACAATGACAACAACAACAACAACAACGACAACAATGACAACAATGACAACAACATCGACAACAACGACAACAACAACAACGACAACAACAACAACAACGACAGCAACAACAACAACGACAACAATGACAGCAACATCGACAACAATGACAACAACAACGACAACATCGACAACAACGACAACAACAACGACAACAACGACAACAACAACAACAACGACAACAATGACAACAATGACAACAATGACAACAATGACAACAAAAACAACAACAACGATAACAATGACAACAACGACAACAACAACGACAACAACGACAACAACAACGACAACAACAACAACAACAACGACAACAACAACGACAACAACGACAACAACAACGACAACAACAACAACAACAACGACAACAACAACAACGACAACAACAATGACAACAACGACAACAAGAACAACAACAACAACAGCAACGACAACGACAACGACAACGACAACAACAACAACAACGACAACAACAACGACAACAACAACGACAACAACGACAACAACAACGACAACAACAACAACAACAACGACAACAACAACAACGACAACAACAATGACAACAACAACGACAACAACGACAGCAACAACGACAACAACAACGACAACAATGACAACAATGACAACAATGACAACTATGACAACAACAACAACAACAACGACAACAATGACAACAACAACAACAACAACGACAGCAACAACGACAACAACGACAACAACAACAACAACGACAATAATGACAACAATGACAACAATGACAACAATGACAACAACAACAACAACAACGACAACAATGACAACAACGACAACAACAACAACGACAACATCGACAACAACGACAACAACAACGACGACAGCAACGACAACAATGACAACAACAACAACAAAGACAACAATGACAACAACGACTACAACAACATCAACTACAACAACATCGACAACAACCACTCACCCTGTGAACAACATGGCATGGTCATAGTTTTGAATGTTACCAGCGGCCAGGTAATTTTTGAAAGCAACTAGACTCTTGTCGGAATTAACAGTATCGTTAACTTTGAACTTTTCAGTGAATGGAGAGCTGTCGGCATTCTAGAAATGAATATAACAAAAAAAAAAGATACCGACTTTTGTAATTTAATCAGTTGAATCAGTTCAATCCACTCAATCAGTTCAATCAGTTCAATCAATTCAATCAGTTGAGTCAGTTGAATCAGTTCAATCAATTCAATCAGTTCAATCAATTCCATCAGTTGAGTCAGTTGAATCAGTTCAATCAATTCAATCAGTTCAATCAGTTCAATCAATTCAATCAGTTGAGTCAGTTCAATCAGTTCAATCAATTCAATCAGTTAAAACAGTTCAATCAATTCAAACAGTTGAATAAGTTCAATCAATTCAATTAGTTAAAACAGTTCAATCAATTCAATCAGCTGAATAAGTTCAATCAATTCAATTAGTTAAAACAGTTCAATCAATTCAATCAGTTGAATAAGTTCAATCAATTCAATTAGTTGAGTCAGTTGAATCAGTTCAATCAATTCAATCAGTTCAATCAGTTCAATCAATTCAATCAGTTGAATAAGTTCAATCAATTCAATTAATTAAAACAGTTCAATCAATTCAATCAGTTGAATAAGTTCAATCAATTCAATCAGTTCAATCAATTCAATCAATTGAATCAGTTCAATACCCCAACCCTTCATTTTTTTATATATTTATGCATCATCAATGAGTTGATCCTCTCAAACAATCACTAAGAACACAGATCGAATTCTATATCCGTTTGATTTTAAATACTGTTGTAGTCTTGTCTGTCTATTTGTCAGACACTTGTCTTTGATTTTCTGTCTGCTTAAAATTTAGATTCTCAATTTATTACAATTTTTTTGGTGACTTACATTCAAGAATTAAAACAAAAAAATAGTTGCTTTTTGTTGACACATAAATATGAGGCGAGCCGACCACTGTTCTAAATATTTTTGTTATTTTTTAGTGACAAAATTACGCGCTACGCAAAACGCAATGCCTTCAACAAACAATTTCACCACACAAATTATTTAAATAATAATATGCTACCTCGGCGACAATAATTTGAATCAGCACAACATGGATGTTGAAGTCAGTAGAGTTGATTCCTTGATACAGAAGATCAACCTGCAGGTGAGAAACAATAAGATAACAACATGGTGGCTTTGTATTAATTTGGTGGCTTAGCCTTAATCACAACACAATGTAAACAAGAGCACACCCAGACAGTAATATGAAAGATACTCACCCCAGATATAATAAACGCGTAATACTGGACTAGTTCACTCAAAGCCACAGTTCTGTTGTTCTGTGCATTGGAAAGAAATCGACTGTAAGCTTTGAAATCTACAAAAGCCGCAATGTCAATGTAATAGTTGGGCGTGGTGACGTCACGTCTTGATCTTCTTCCATTTTTCAAACTGGGTGAGTCAGAGAACAGTGGTCCTAAATTCGCGGACTGAAGGCCTCCAGGAACTAGCATGTAAGATAAACATCAGACATCAAAAAAGTAAATGTGTGATAAGAAATCTTTTTCTTTAAAATTAATAAATGTATCGATGTCTCAATAACTGTCAATCATTTCTCAGTAAACACAATTTCGTTACTTGTGAATGTCAATATGACGTCTGGATGTTTGCTATAAATTATTGTTATATCGTTAAGTTGAAATTCTTATCATCTGGTATGACTAACATGTGGCACTTGGACGAGTCTTATTAGGACATATTTTTCCAATTTAAAATTTCTTCTTGCTCACCAAAATTTTCATGAGTCGATTATAGTTCTTTTAATTAAAGTTATTTTCTCTGTCAGAGACCTGAGGGTAAGTCTCATTGACCTTACCCCTGCCCGACCCTGTTATGTATTGTGTTCAATTATTGGTTCAGTAGGTCAGTTTACCTGCGTATTGTGTTCAATTATCGGTTCAGTAGGTCAGTTTACCTGTGATGTAATCGTGCACCTGGTGTTCCTGATCTGGCACGACCTCCAGGGTGTAGTCGCCCTCTGATGACGTCAAATCCCTCCTTTGTCTCCTCTCAAATGTGACGAAGTACCTATTGTCTCTGTACCGAAATTGACCTTTCTAAAAATAAATAATATAAATACTTGTACCATATCTACCTTGACACTTGAGCCCTTACATGCATTTCTTTTGCCACACCCCCTTCTCCATTTTTTCAAATGATATTTGCTTGTGTGTGTGTATGTGTGTATGTGTGTGTGTGTGTATGTGTGTGTGTATATATGTGTGTGTGTGTGTATATATATGTATGTGTATATTTATGTGTGTGTGTATATGTGTGTGTGTGTGTATATTGTGTGTGTGTATGTGTGTGTGTTGTATATGTGTGTGTGTGTGCGCATCAATGCTAATGTAATCATGCTTCGGAATAAAGAGGTAATGAATCTCAAACTTTTAGCATTTCACGATAACCTCCACCCCCCACCCCCAAGTAAACCTGTTCGTTTGTTCGTGACCCACAGGCGAAGAAACAAAAAGAGATAAAAGTAGACCAGGTAAAAATAATTGTATTCATACTCCGTTACGTCATTGCATTTTTTTTGTCTCCAGATCAATTCGCGTCACATTGGAGGGTTTTAGCCCCACACCTTGAGATCCACTGACTTCTTTCCAGTTCGATGATTGGCGCCAACTCCCGGTGTGTGTGTGTGTGTGGGGGGGGGTGTGTGCATTTTAAAGGGCCATAACCTCTTACCTGACATTTAATTATTTGGTTGTGTTGGTCGAGAGTTATCGTCTGTATAATGGTCTCAGTGGATGGTCCCTGTTACTATTCACCATCATAATATTATATCATGTAAACTTCTCTGATAATAGCTCTCGAGTAAAATATTATCATTAAAATGATATTAACAATCTACTTGACATACTTAAGAAATTCGATTACTGAGAATCGCTTAAATCTTTTACGGCTAACGTAATAATATTTGAAAAGTTTCAAGATGATATTTCCAGAGATGGATTATTGTCCGTTGGGGCCCAAGTGATGGGGAAAGTTTTGGGGGCCTTTTGAAAGAGTGATAAAGAAATTACAAAAGTGCCTTCAGAAGTTCATTTTTTTTGCTGGAATCTTCCGAGATCGGGGCCCAGGGTGACTGCCATTATATCCACTATTGGATGTTTCAGATACAATTTTACCAAATGTGACAGTTGTTCATAGACAGAAAGTTTGTGTGAGATATTTTTAACTCTTGCATTGATCTCTTACAAAGATTAGATTTGATCCGAGACTTGGGTTTGTTGCTCCGTTTGATATCTGGAACACAGCGTCAAGAGACTTATCTTGGTACATGCCGACATTCTGGCGAAAATAATACACGTATTTATAATCAGAAATATTTATATAATTTTTTATTTAACAATTCTTTAACTGTAGTCTTATGTCTGCGTGTCTGTTAGCGTTTCTGTATGTCTTCTTGTCTGCCTGTCTGCGCGTGTCTCTGTCTTCTTGTCTGTCTGTCTGCTTGACTGTCTGTCGGCTTATCTATTTGTTCGCTTATCTGTCTGCGAGTCTGTCGCCATTTTATAACCAAAAGTTTAAAAGACGTGCCATTTATTTACTTCACTTCATATCTTAAATCTAGTAACATATGAACGCTGGTAATAATTTCTACAATAATTTTTCTTTTTTTTGCGCTGCAACATTTGACACTTGGATTGTCACATTTCTATTTACTTGCAAATTGAGTAACATGTACAAAAAATAATGTTGTAAGAAGTATTTAGACAGAGTCTCGGTTGGGCGAACATAGTCTTTAAGAAACTAATCCAAGCCTGGTCACACACCAGTGAACAAGAACACATTGAATGCCTTTTCGTTTAGTCATTACATTTTTTTTCTTCTGCTAAGTTTTGATTCCTAATTGAATCATGTACTTAAACAGGGATGCCAATCCGTAGTTTGACACACAATGTGTTAGAAATATCAATATGTACTTATGTTAAATTCAGTCTGTAGGATCCAATGAGGTAGATTATAATGACATTAAAAGTCTGTTATTGGGCAATTATGTTTCTACAACAAACGTTGGTTTTTTCTTAAAAGAATCCATGCAAGATTGAGATGTTCACTGACTGGTTAGTTCTTGTGTGTGGTGCCCTTCTTTCATCCCCCCACCCTGGCCGATAGTGCAATTACAGTGGAGGCACCACGGAGTACTTACTTAGGTGTCTGGGTACTCGCCTGGAGTCGAACCCTTAACCCACCGGATGGAGGTCGTAATCACTACGACCCCTCAGCCACCCGGCCACACAGTCATCCAGCTGTTTTAGAAAAAAAAATAAAATACACAAATGTTAAAGGAATTCGTCTACCCTCTACCCCCACGTCTTCTCCGTTGTCTAGTTTTCACATTATATACTTTGAAGCATTTCACACATTTCAGTATTTCACACATTTCAGTATTTCATACATTGACAGTAACACACTAGTGGCTGGAAAACATAAGATCAGCGGGAATCGAACACACGGCTAGCACTGCTGGCGGTATGTACACCACTATATTCACCACCATGCCCCCCCCTCCTTTCCATTAGTCCCACCCAGGTGTTTAATTACACACACACCCGTTATCTTGTTTATTTACTCACGTGTACACTGTCCACAGTTTCTTGTTTGTACACAAATTGCCCCGTCTCGTCCACATTGGCCGTGTACAACGGGATGTTAAAGGTCACATGGGGGCAACGTTTTAGTTCAAGGTCGATGGATAGATTGCCGACTGTCAGGGTCAAGTTGACCTCATCAGGTACAAACTCTGGACTGTTAGTGAAACTGATATGGACTGAAAAAAAAGGGAAATAAATCAATTAAATTGATTCACACTAACAGATATGACCGAATCTTGAAGTGACCTATGAACTCTATATTTAAATACAGAGTTCAAAGTTCGTAACACTACAGTTATTGGCACTGCCTTACATGGCAATTACGGGATGTTGACTGTCAGAACAATCCACGGGAGAGTAGAGAACTTAGGTGAGAGTTACATTTTGCTAGCCTCCTTCCCCCAAATAGAGCGAATGGTCAGATCTGTACTTGGCTATTTGATGCAATGATATAATAGCCTTTAAATGTTCACTCAATATCAAGCGAGATGTTTAGAGTGATAGATAGATAAATAGGTGGATTTTTAGATAGATATATAGATATATTGATAGAGGTGGATAGATACATTGATAGATAAAGAAATATATAGATAGGTGGATTTTTAGATAGATGAAAAGATAGATAGATTGATGTAGGTAGATAGATAGATTGATAGATAGAGGTAGATATATAGATAGAGATAGATAAATAGATAGAGGTAGATATATAGATTGATAGATAGAGGTAGATAGATAGATTGATTGATAGAGATAGATAAATAGATAGAGGTAGGTATATAGATTGATAGATAGAGGTAGATATATAGATAGAGATAGATAAATAGAGGTAGATAGATATATAAATAGATAGAGGTAGATAGATAGATAAATAGATAGAGGTAGATAGATAGATTGACAGATAGAAGTAGATATATAGATATAGATAGATAAATAGATAGAGGTAGATAGATAGATTGATAGATAGAGATAGATAAATAGATAGATTGATAGATAGAGATAGATAAATAGATAGAGGTAGATATATGGATAGAGGTAGATAGATAGATTGATAGATAGAGGTAGATATATAGATAGAGATAGATAAATTGATAGATGTAGATAGATAGATTGGTAGATAGAGATAGATAAATAGATAGATTGATAGATAGAGGTAGATAGATAGAATTTTGAACGCATGGCGCAACAAAATTATTGAAAAAAAAAACAAAACAAACCAACAATACTGACCTGGTAAACTCTGGACATTTGCTGACCACAGTAACTGACCAACAAAGTAAACCAGAAAAAGTCGGCTTAGTTGAAAATAACTTTGTCTGCTTTCCATTGTGATGTTAAAATTCCAGGTAGTCGACAATGTTAAATATGTGAAGTTAGTTTACTAACTGTTAACACTTGTAGATCTAATTTTACATCAAGCCTTTAAGCGTGTGTTCAAAAATATTTAAGCAATCTGCAAACAAGTCATTTAATTTCAAAATATCGTCCTACTGAACATAAAATGACCAAACGCCATTAAAAAAAATTGAAAAGTAAAATAAAATCAATTAAAATGTTAGAGTGAATATTTATTATTGTGATAAACATATTGATTTCTTTCCCAACGAAAACATAAAATAAAAATGCTGGATTTTACTTAAATTAATCATATCCTTTTCTGTGCACAAGTCAGTGAATTTATTTTATCCTGTTTGGTGCACAAGTCTGTGAATTTATCACGATTAAGTCAGCAGTTAAAGTAAGTGTAACATTTACAAAATAAAATGTATCTGCTGCAACAAACCTAGTTTATGGACAAGGCCGGATATTCAAGGTCTGTCTCGGTACAACTACTGTGCAATACATACGTGCACACACACATATATACACGCACGCACATACACACATACACACGCACACATTAAAACGAAGGCTATTGTCCAAGTTTACTGGTGCCAGACGAATCGCGACGTGATAATAACTGGTGAACAACGAACCATGACACAAACACACACACACGCATACACACGCAAATATATACATATATATATATATATATATATATATATATATATATATATATATATATATCCAGTTTCAAGCCATCAAAAGGAGAACGCATTACACCTGAAAAAGGTGTATTTGATACGCTCTTCAAATAAAAAAATAAATAATAGAAAATCGTATTTTGTGATCTCATTCTTGGTCCAATGGCGCTGTACTTGAGAACAGGACATACCGAACTGAGGCAAGACTACAACTACACCAATCACCACGACTACGCCAACCACACGACTACACCAGCCACCACGACGGCAACCACCACGAATACACCAACCACCATGACTACGCCAACCACCACGACTACACCTACATCTCCTAAAACCTCAAATTTATCTTCGACGTATCCTACAGCATCGATGACTGCAGCATCTTCATCAACATCTGTCAAGTCACCTTCACCCACAACACCGACTGCCTTCTATTCAGTCACCATTTCTCAAAACATTGGCGTGACTAGAAACTCTTTGTCTAATTTATCTTCTGCATCCACGACTCCATTGAATTGGTTATTGCCCCTCATCTGCATTCTACTACAGTCTATCCAAGATAACTGTATAGACAGATTATCTACGTAACAAAATTTAGAGCTAAAAAATCATTAAAGAAAAGATATTTCAGTGCTACAATGTCTAACAAAAATTTGAAAGTTCAAATAAATGTTTTTTTCAAATTTGACTTTCTTTGGGAGAAAAATCTGGACAACAATAAACGAGAACTGTAAGGTTTAGAATAATTGGTGGAATAAATGATACGTTGTTGTTAATTGTCATTTCATGTATCAGTATATCGGAGATAGCTTAGTGGTGCGACACAGACCATGAGACACACTTTGTACCGTCATAAATGTTTGTTAATTAGGTCAAGTTGTATGGGATACTCTCTAAACTAAATTGTTTTAAATCTTTTTTTTTAATTTTTTAAATTTAAACCAAAATTTATTCCTGTTTGCCGAAAAGATTACTCCTGCCTACATCGGTCGAGCTAGGTAGTGTTGTTTTCGTTGACGAAAACTAAAACTAAAACCTTCGTTGACGAAAATGTTGACTTTTCGTCAACGAGAACTAAAACTAAAACTAAAATTAGCAGCAAGACTAAAACTAGACGAAAACTGAAATTATTACAGAAAAAACGAAATAAAAACTGAAACTAAATTATAGTGTTGCTTTTGTTCACGAAAACTAAAACTAAAACCGTCGTTAACGAAAATGTTGACTTTTCGTCAACGAGAACTAAAACTAAAACTAAAATTAGAAGCAAGACTAAAACTAGACGAAAACTAAAATTATTACATAAAAAACGAAATAAAAACTGAAACTAAAATATGACCTGGGACTAAAACAACACTAGAGCTAGGAGCGTACATATCTTTAAGAGTATGCTTATTCCGATCCCCCTTTTTTAGGTAATAGAGATTTACATCCTAAATATAATGTTTTGGGGTGAAGAGTGTCTACCCAGGGTAGCACCGTACTATAGTTCAAAAGGGTTAGAAACACACGTGCGGGAATATCTTCTTAGAAAACTAAATGCCGAATTCAAAAAAAAAAGGAAAATCAAGTGGGTGGCAAATATTGTTTGCACGCGGGTGGCGGATGGGTTACCCGCTGAACTGTAAATACATCTGTGGTTTAATTTTCATAACCGACATCATCTACATCTTTAACTGGGTCATCATCGACTTCGTCAACAGCATCAACATCTTTATGACCTTTTTCGTCAGCAGCAACATCTTCCTCATCATCGTCAACATCATCATCTTCATCATCTTTGTCAACATCATCATCTTCATCATCTACGTCACCAGCATCATCTTCGTCAACAGCATCATCTTCATTAACTTCGTCAACAGCGTCATCTTCATCATCATCGTCAACAGCGTCATCTTTATCATCATCGTTATCAGCATCATCTTCATCATCATCGTTACCAGCATCATCTTCATCAACTTCGTCAACAGCATCATCTACGTCAACAGCATCATCTTTGTCAACAGCATCATCATTGTCAACAGCATCATCTTCATCATCATCGTCAACAGCATCATCTACGTCAACAGCATCATCTTTGTCAACAGCATCATTTTCATCATCATCGTCAACAGCATCATCTTCATCATCTTCGCCTACAGCATCATCTTCATCGTCTTCGTCAACAGCATCATCTACGTCAACAGCATATTTTTCATTATCATCGTCAACAGCATCATCTTCATCATCATCGTCAACAGCATCATCTTCATCAACATCGTCGTCAACAGCATCATCTTCATCATCATCGTCAACAGTATCATCTACGTCAACAGCATCATCTTCATTATCATCGTCAACAGCATCATCTTCATCATCATCGTCAACAGCGTCATCTTCATCATCATCGTCGAAAGCGTCATCTTTATCATCATCGTTATCAGCATCATCTTCATCATCATCGTTACCAGCATCATCTTCATCAACTTCGTCAACAGCATCATCTACGTCAACAGCATCATCTTTGTCAACAGCATCATCTTCGTCAACAGCATCATCTTCATTATCATCGTCAACAGCATCATCTTCATCATCATCGTCAACAGCATCATCTTCATCATCATCGTCAACAGCGTCATCTTCATCATCATCGTTACCAGCATCATCTTCATCATCATCGTTACCAGCATCATCTTCATCAACTTCGTCAACAGCATCATCTACGTCAACAGCATCATCTTTGTCAACAGCATCATCTTCGTCAACAGCATCATCTTCATTATCATCGTCAACAGCATCATCTACGTCAACAGCATCATCTTTGTCAACAGCATCATCTTCATCATCATCGTCAACAGCATCATCTTCATCATCTTCGCCTACAGCATCATCTTCATCGTCTTCGTCAACAGCATCATCTACGTCAACAGCATATTTTTCATTATCATCGTCAACAGCATCATCTTCATCATCATCGTCAACAGCATCATCTTCATCAACATCGTCGTCAACAGCATCATCTTCATCATCATCGTCAACAGCATCATCTACGTCAACAGCATCATCTTCATTATCATCGTCAACAGCATCATCTTCATCATCATCGTCAACAGCGTCATCTTCATCATCATCGTCAACAGCATCATCTTCATCATCATCGTTACCAGCATCATCTTCATCAACTTCGTCAACAGCATCATCTACGTCAACAGCATCATCTTTGTCAACAGCATCATCTTCGTCAACAGCATCATCTTCATTATCATCGTCAACAGCATCATCTTCATCATCATCGTCAACAGCATCATCTTCATCATCATCGTCAACAGCGTCATCTTCATCATCATCGTTACCAGCATCATCTTCATCATCATCGTTACCAGCATCATCTTCATCAACTTCGTCAACAGCATCATCTACGTCAACAGCATCATCTTTGTCAACAGCATCATCTTCGTCAACAGCATCATCTTCATTATCATCGTCAACAGCATCATCTACGTCAACAGCATCATCTTTGTCAACAGCATCATCTTCATCATCATCGTCAACAGCATCATCTTCATCATCTTCGTCTACAGCATCATCTTCATTATCATCGTCAACAGCATCATCTACGTCAACAGCATCATCTTTGTCAACAGCATCATCTTCATCATCATCGTCAACAGCATCATCTTCATCATCTTCGTCTACAGCATCATCTTCATCGTCTTCGTCAACAGCATCATCTACGTCCACAGCATCATCTTTGTCAACAGCACCATCTTCATCATCATCGTCAACAGCATCATCTTCATCATAATCGTCAACAGCATCATCTTCATCATCATCGTCAACAGCATCACCTACGTCAACAGCATCATCTTCATCATCACTTCGAGGAGGTCTCTTTACGCCCGGTTTAATTACTTGAACTTTTTAAAACAGATTTATAATTAATGTTTGTCAATGAACAACGCTTTACATTTAGAAGTTGTTCATTCATATTTGTGTGTGTCTGTTATACTGTTCGCTTTACAATCATTACTTGTGACAGCTTCTGTAACTTAAACTGCTTAGAAATTGAAATGATAATGCTATATGAGTGAGGTACACAGGTATCAACCAAGTTGTGTAATAAAAGGGACATAAACAAGCTTTACTTTGCATCAAATCGTATGACTTATCTCCCTTTGCCAATAATCTGTGTAAGAGAAAAAATATTTGCATTGAATTACATTTCAACATATTTGTAAGAATATTGATGGGGACCTGAGTGTGAGTGTCTGGATTGAATGTGAATGATTGAATAAGAATTTAGGTAATGATTGAATCAACATTAAATGACGTAGAGAGAGAGAGAGAGAGAGAAAGAGAGAGAGAGACATAGAAGGAGAGTGAGAGAGAGGAATAAGGAGAAAGAGAGAATGGGAATATTTGGGAGCTTATGGGAATATTAGGAGCTTATGGGATTATGTGGAAGCTTATAGGAATATTGGGAGCTCATGGGACTATGTAGAAGGTTATGGGAATATAAGAAGCTTATGGGAATATGTAGGAGCTAATGGGAACATTAGGAACTTATGGGAATATTTAGGATTTTATGGGAATATTAGGAGCTTATGGGAATTTGTGGAAGCTTATGGGAATATGTAAGAGCTTATTTGGATATATGAAAGCTGATGGGACTATATGGGAGCTTATGGGAATATCTGGGAGCTTATAGGAATATTATGACCTTATGGGAATATGTAGGAGCTTATGGGAATATGTAAGAGCCTATGGGAATATTTAGGATTTTATGGGAATATTTGGGAGCTTATGGGAATATGAATGAACTTATGGGAATATGTAGGGGTATATGGGAATATTTAGGAGCTTATGGGAATATCTGGGAGCTTATGGGAATATCTGGGAGCTTATTTAAAAAGTAGGAGCTTAAGGGAATATATATGAGCTTATGAGAATATTAGGAGCTTATGGGAATATGTCGGAGCTTATGGGAATATGTAGGAGCTCATGGGAATATGTGGGAGCTTATGGGAATAAGTAAGAGCTTATAGGGAATATGTGCCAATCGATTCTACTCTTGTTTAGTATTTGGTGAAATGGACTATAGGCATTGTGTTTATTTTCAACCACGTAAGGTCAAATTTTTACGCATGAGTAAATTCTA
Organism: Bulinus truncatus; assembly: GCA_021962125.1. Lineage (NCBI taxonomy): Eukaryota > Metazoa > Mollusca > Gastropoda > Planorbidae > Bulinus > Bulinus truncatus. The sequence continues at coordinate 1,247,397 of JAGDYQ010000186.1, forward strand.
CTCTTATTTTTCAGTATTTGAAACGGACTATAAACTTTGTTTCAATTTTCTGCTATACAATGATCAACTGCCATGTATAAGTAGATTCAACTCTATATCAATTATCGAAAAAGAGAGATAAGGAAAGAGAGACAGAGAGAGAGAGAGAGAGAGAGAGAGAGAGAGAGAGAGAGAGAGAGAGAGAGAGAGAGAATGGAATATATGGGAATTTATGGAAACGCAGTGGCTTCGTATACGACTGGCCGTGCTACGTATTTTTTTTTCGAGACACGACCAGCAAACTTTGATGACGTCAGTAAACAGAATGAATGAGAACTCTTATTTACTGCAGACGTTGATGACGTCATTTGCTGTTAATAATCGGAGATATTTTTTAAATATTTTTTTTTTTAAATAAATACGGCTTTGAATTATATATTTTAGTTGTCAGGATGTATGTCTAAGACTAAGAGTAAAGATGTGCACATGCACGGCAGTTATTCTTTATTATTTTTTTTTTGGGTCTGCCTAAGCCTAATAATTTCGGATGAATAAAACAAAAAAATTATGCGCTAAATTAGTATCTATCGTACCCCCCCCCACCAGAAAGCTAACACTCGTTAATTCGCTGCGTCTGTATTTGGTTCAATTCTCGGATATAAATGCTTCCTCATCCCCTCTATTTTCGTTTTTTAATCTTATTATTATTTAGTACATTTGAAATATGTAGGCTACTCTGAATTTTTTAAAGTGTGACGCGAAAATGATGTAAGGAAAAGTTAGGTAATATTTAGGACTAGCTGTACCCTGCAAAGCCTTTGCAGGAAGATAAACTATTGTAAAGCCATTGCCGAACCTAGGATTTGGGGGGGCCTTACATATTGACATTCGATACCATGACATGAGATTATGTACTTAATATTTAATTTAAAAAAATTTTGGGGGCTCCCCTCAAGCTGGAGCCCTGCGGGACTTTCGATTTTGGACCCCCCCCCTTGTTACGCTTCTGTGTTCAGCTTTGATACATATTTTCAAAATATTTTTTTTTAAGTTATGAAATTGTTTAAAAAAACTTATTAGTTGTTGATTCTTTTTCTTACAACATCCTAAAATATAAATTATTTCAATAAAAAAAAATGTTAAAGATATCTAGTTAGTTACTTTTCATTAAAAAAACAAAAAGGATACATTCTGATAAAAAAACACAATACAAAAAATTATGTTCCTGAGAGGAATCGAACCTAGATAAAGTCAGCATAAAAGTGGTTCACGTCCAAACGCTTAACATTGTGCCAGCAGGACACACATACAAAGTTACAATTTTAATGTATAAGTAGAAAAAATTGCTCGATCCCGCGAAAAGAAAATAACTTTAAATCATAAGAGTTCATTCTGTTTACTGACGTCATCAAAGTTTGCTGGTCGTGTCTAGAAAAAAAAATACGTAACACGCTCGGTCGTATTCGAAGCCACTGCGTTATGGAAATATGTAGGAGCTTATGGGAATATGTAAAAGCTTATGGGAATATGTAGGAGCTTATGGGAATATGTAGGAGCTTAAGGGAATATGTAGGAGCTTATGGGAATTCGTAAGAGCTTATGGGAATTTTTGGGAGATTATGGAATTTTTTAGGAGCTTATGGGAATTTGTAGGAGCTTATGGGAATATGTAGCAGCTTATGGGAATATGTAGGAGCTTATGGGAATATTAGGTGCTTATGGGAATTTGTATCAGCTTATGGGAATATTAGGAGCTTATGGGAATATCTGGGAGCTTATGGGAATATTAGGAGCTTTTGGGAATTCGTAAGAGCTTATGGGAATTTTTGGGAGATTATGGGATTTTTTAGGAGCTTATGGGAATATGTAGGAGCTTATGGGAATATGTAGGAGCTTATGGGAATATGTAGGAGCTTATGGGGTTATAAGAAACTTATGGGAATATGTAGGAGCTTATGGGAATATGTAGGAGCTTATAGGAGTATTAGGAGCTTATGGGAATATGTAGCAGCTTATGAAAATATTAGGAACTTATGGGAATACGTGGGAGCTTATGAGAATATCCTGGAGCTTATGGGAATATGTAGAAGCTTATGTGGATATGTAGGAGCTTATGGGAATATGTAGGAGCTTATGGGAATATTAGGTGCTTATGGGAATATGTAGGAGCTTATGGGAATATTAGGAGCTTATGTGGATATGTAGGAGCTTATGGGAATATGTAGGAGCTTATGGGAAGATGTGCCAATTGATTCTACTCCTGTTTATTATTTGGTGAAATTGACTATAGGCTTTGTTTTTATTTTCAACCACGGAAGGTCAAATTTTAACGCATCAGTAAATTCTGCTCCTATTTTTCAGTATTTGAAACGGACTATAACCTTCGTTTAAATTTTCAGCTATACAATGATTTACTGCCATGCATAAGTAGATTCAACTCTTTATCAATTATCGAAAAAGAGAGATAAGGAAAGAGAGACTGAGAGAGAGAGAGAGAGAGAGAGAGAGAGAGAGAGAGAGAGAAAGAATGGAAATATATGGGAATTTATGGGAATGTGCGGGAGCTTATGGGAAAATGTAGGAGCTAATGGGAATATGTGGGAGCTTATAAGAATATGTAGTAGCTTATGGGAATATGTATCAGCTTTTGGGAATATGTAGAAGCTCATGGGAATATGTAGGAGCTTATGGGAATTTGTAGGAGCTTAAGGGAATATGTAGGAGCTTATGGGATTATTAGTAGCTAATGGGATTTTTTATGGGCTTATGGGAATATGTAGGAGCTTATGGGAATTTGTAGGAGCTTATGGGAATATGTGGGAGCTTATAAGAATATGTAGTAGCTTATGGGAATATGTATCAGCTTATGGGAATATGTAGAAGCTCATGGGAATATGTAGGAGCTTATGGGAATTGGTAGGAGCTTATGGGATTATTAGTAGCTAATGGGATTTTTTATGAGCTTATGGGATTATGTAGGAGCTTATGGGAATTTGTAGGAGCTTATGGGAATATTAGGGGTTTATGGGAATATCTGGGAGCTTATGGGAATATTAGGAGGTTTTGGGAATTTGTAAGAGCTTATGGGAATATGTAGGAGCTTATGGGAATTTTAGGAGATTATGGGATTTTTTAGGAGCTTATGGGAATATCTAGGAGCTTATGGGAATATGTAGGAGCTTATGGGAATATGTAGGAACTTATAGGAATATGTAGGAGCTTATGGGATTGTTTGGGAGCTTATGGGAATATGTAGGAGCTTATGGGATTTTTTAGGAGCTTATGGGAATATGTAGGAGCTTATGGGAATATGTAGCAGCTCATGGGAATATGTGGGAACTTATGGGAATATGTTCCAATTGATTCTACTCCTGTTTATTATTTGGTGAATTGGACTATAGGCTTTGTGTCTATTTTCAACCACGTAAGGTCAAAATTTTATGCATCAGTAAATTCTACTCCTATTTTCAATAGTTGAAACGGACTATAAGCTTCGTTTCAATTTTCTGCTAACAATGATTAACTGCCATGAATAAGTAGATTCAACTCTATGTCATTATGTCAATTATCGAAAAACAGAGATAGGTAAAAGAGAGAGAGAGAGAGAGAGAGAGAGAGAGAGAGAGAGAGAGATAGAGAGAGAGAGAGTGAGAGAGAGAGAATGGGAATTTATGGGAATATGTAGGAGCTTATGGGAATATGTAGGAGCTTATGGGAATATGTAGGAGCTTATGAGAATATGTAGGAGCTTATGGGAATATGTAGGAGCTTATGGGAATATGCGGAGCTCTTGGGAATATGTAGGAGCTTATGGGAATATGCGGAGCTTTTGGGAATATGTAGGAGCTTATGGGAATATGCGGGAGTTTTTGGGAATATGTAGGAGCTTATGGGAATATGCGGGAGTTTTTGGGAATATGTAGGAGCTTATGGGAATATGTAGGAGCTTATGGGAATATGAGGAGCTTTTGGGAATATGTAGGAGCTTATGGGAATATGTAGGAGCTTATGGGAATATGTAGGAGCTTATGGGAATATGCGGAGCTTTTGGGAATATGTAGGAGCTTATGGGAATATGCGGGAGTTTTTGGTAATATGTAGGAGCTTATGGGAATATGTAGGAGCTTATGGGAATATGTAGGAGCTAAAGGAAATATTAGGAGCTTATGGGAATTGGTTGGAGCTTATGGGAATATGTAGGAGCTTATGGGAATATGTGGGAGCTTATAAGAATATTTAGTAGCTTATGAGAATATGTATCAGCTTATGGGAATATGTAGAAGCTCATGGGAATATGTAGTAGGTTATGGGAATTTGTAGGAGCTTATGGGAATATGTAGGAGCTTATGGGAATATGTAGAAGCTTATGGGAATATTAGGTGCTTATGGGAATTTGTATGAGCTTATGGGAATATTAGGAGCTTATGGGAATATCTGATAGCTTATGGGAATATTAGGAGCTTTTGGGAATGCGTAAGAGCTTATGGGAATATGTAGGAGCTTTTATGAATTTTTGGGAGATTATGGGATTTTTTAGGATCTTATGGGAATGTGTAGGAGCTTATGGGAATATGTAGGAGCTTATGGGAATATGTAGGAGCTCATGGGAATATGTGGGAGCTTATGGGAATATGTTCCAATTGATTCTACTCCTGTTTATTATTTGATGAAATAGACTATAGGCTTTGTGTTTATTTTTAACCACGTAAGGTCAAATTTTTACGCATCAGTAAATTCTACTCCTATTTACAATAGTTGAAACGGACTATAAGCTTCGTTTCAATTTTCTGCTAACAATGATTAACTGCCAAGCATAAGTAGATTCAACTCTATGTCAATTATCGAAAAACAGAGATAGGTAAAAGAGAGAGAGAGAGAGAGAGAGAGAGAGAGAGAGAGAGAGAGGGAGAGAGAGATAGAGAGAGAGAGAGAGAGAGAGAGAGAGAGAGAGAAAATGGGAATATAGAAATTTATGGGAATATGCGGGAGCTTATGGGAAGATGAGGGAGCTTATGGGAATATGTATGAGCTTATGGGAATATGTAGGAGCTTTTGGGAATATGTGGGAGCTCATGGGAACAAGTGGGAGCATATGTGAATATGAATGAGCTTATGGGAATATGTAGAAGTATATGGGAATATTTAGGAGCTTATGGGAATATCTGGGAGCTTATGGGAATATCTGGGAGCTTATTGGAATATCTAAGAACTTATAAGAATATGTAGGAGCTAATGGGAATATGTAGGAACTTATGGGAATATTAGGTGCATATAGGAATATGTAGGAGCTTATGGGAATATGTAGGAGCTTATGGGGATAGAAGAAGCTTATGGGAATATGTAGGAGCTTATGGGAGTATTAGAAGCTTATGGGAATTTGTAGGAGCTTATGGGAATATGTATGAGCTTATGGGAATATTAGAAGCTTATGGGAATATTAGAAGCTTATGGGAATTAGTAGGAGCTTATGGGAATATGTAGGAGCGTATGGGAAATGGGAATATGTCGGAGCTCATGGGAATATGTGGGAGCTTATGGGAATAAGTGGGAGTTTATGGGAATATGTGCCAATTGATTCTACTCCTGTTTAGTATTTTGTGAAATAGACTATAGGCTTTGTGTTTATTTTTAACCACGTAAGGCCAAATTTTAACGCATCAGTAAATTCTGCTCCTATTTTTCAGTATTTGAAACGGACTATAACCTTCGTTTCAATTTTCTGCTATACAATGATCAACCGCCATGCATAAGTAGATTCAACTCTATGTCAATTATCGAAAAGGAGAGATAAGGAAAGAGAGAGAGAGAGAGAGAGAGAGAGAGAGAGAGAGAGTGAGAGAGAGAGAGAATGGGAATTTATGGGAACTTATGGGAATATGCGAGAGCTTATGGGAATATGCGGGAGCTTATGGGAATATGCGGGATCTTTTGGGAATATGTAGGAGCTTATGGGAATATGCGGGAGCTTTTGGGAATATGTAGGAGCTTATGGGAATATGCAGGAGCTTTTGGGAATATGTAGGAGCTTATGGGAATATGCAGAGGCTTTTGGGAATATGTAGGAGCTTATGGGACTATGCGGGAGCTTATGGGAATATGCGGGAGCTTTTGGGAATATGTAGGAGCTTATGGGAATATTTGGGAGCTTATGGGAATATGCGGGAGCTTATGGGAATATGCGGGAGCTTATGGGAATATGCGGGAGCGTTTGGGAATATGTGAGATATATTTATATTAGTGTGGCCTAAAGTATTTTGTTTTTTTTTTTGTTTCCTTTGACTTCAAAACCGCACAGACAATTTTTCATATGTGACTTTTTTTTTAGTATTGCCTCATCGACACTGAAATTTTAAATCATTTTGAATGAATTTTGCATGTATGTATACAATAAGCACACAGAAAGTGCTTGAAGGTTCTGGAAAGTTTTAGAAAAAAATTATACAATTCCAGAAGATACTGGAAGGTTCTATGAAATCTCTAGAAGGTTCTCTAAGCTTCTATAAAAACGTGGAAAACTTGAGAAGAGTTCGGAAATTTCTAGAAGTTTTGATGTTTATATAAATAGCCAGCTTCACCTGTGCATTTAAATTTAGTTATAAATATCAAGTGTTGTAAGATCTAAGGTTGCGGATATATACATATCATTCATTGAGTTATGGTCGAAAAGTGTTGTTCATTTAACTTGCATAGAAGTTGACACAACTCCTGTTTATTGAGCTAGGTACTTCCCCTAATTGAGCCTACTGGCCAATGGTATGTTTACAAACACAACCGTCTTGCAGTCAGTTGGTACAATTTTTTCATGACCTATTTCTTTGCTTAAATACTGTCCAGTGGACATGCCAATGTTTATTGAGCTAGGTACTTCCCCTAATTGAGCCTACTGGCCAATGGTATGTTTACAAACACACCCGTCTTTTACGAGACATTTGGGGGTAGTACAACTGGACCGGATGTGCGGCTATTCAAGCGATTTAAGATGTTTTGGCCAAAATAATTCTGGCATAATTTAGTATATGCCACGATGTTCGACTGGAGCAAAATCTCAAACCATTAAAAGAAGAAATCATCAATTGAAGATTTATCTCTTTCGTCATCAATTCAAGCTGACGAAGCATGAAGACAGACCAATTGCAGAATTTTGTATCTTTGCATACTTGGTTTTTATTAAAACTTGGATTCAGTGTCCCATTCTAGCAGACGCACCTCTGAATGATCTGGATTTCATCAAGCTTCTTACTGATTATGACAACGTTTCTCCTTTCATTTATCAGACTGTTAAACAAAATAATAAATGTCTTTATAATCTGATATTTTTATTAATTTGTCTGTCTACTTGTCTGTCTGTCGTCAATTAGCAGCCAAAGTCCAACGACTTACTACATTCATTCTCTTTGGGCCTTACATTTATCAATGCTGGTAATAATTTCTTTTACTCTGTATTTTTTGACACTTGGATAGACACATTTCTATTTCCTTGCCAGTTGTGCAACATTAGAAACATATTCTGTAACAACTGTTTAGACAGAGTCTCGGTTGGACGAACATCGTCTTTAAGAAACTCGGAAGTCTGGTCACACATCAGTGAACAATAATACACGCAATGACGTCATCAAACCAATGTCTTCTTGATTTAGTCAGTTAGTACACATACACTGATTTTCTTTTTCTTCTTTTAATTGAGTTTTTTTATTCCTAATTGAATCATGTAATTAACAATGTGTTAATTGTTTATGTATACCAATCCTTAGTTTGACACATAATGTTACAAGCAATATGTGAGATCCTATTATGTATATCATGTTGGCATTAAAAGGAAGTCTCTTATTGGTCAATTTATGTTTCTCCAACAAACTTTGGTTTTTTTCTCTGAACTTTATTTTATTTACTCTCTTTAAAGAATCCTGACATGGGTACATGCCTGTAATCGAACCCGTGACCCGCAGCATTCCGGTCGGACTCACAACCAAAGTGCCACTCAGCCACACTGACACCCTTTCCCCGTCTTCTGATGTTCAGTATCTTTACAGTATTTTACACTTTACAGTATTGTACACTTTACAGTATTTTACATTTTACATTATTTTACATTTTACAGTATTTTACACCTTAAAGTATTTTACACTTTACAGTATTTTACACATTGCAGTATTTTACTTTTTACACTATTTGACACTTTCCGGTATTTTACACTTTACAACATTTTTCACTTTTACAGTATTTTAAACATTGGAGTATTTTATACATTTTGGTATTTTACACATTGGCAGTAGTTAGCTCACATCTTTAAGTTAGCTCTCATCTTTAAGTTAGCTCACATTTTTAAGTTAGCTCACTTCTTTAAGTTAGCTCACATGTTTGATTTAGGTCACATCTTTAAGTTATCTCACATTTTTAAGTTAGCTCACATCTTAAAGTTAGCTCACATCTTTAAGTTAGCTCACATCTTAAAGTTAGCTCACATCTTTAAGTTAGCTCACATCTTTAAGTTAGCTCACATTTTTAAGTTAGCTCACATCTTTAAGTTAGCTCACATTTTTAAGTTAGCTCACATCTTTAAGTTAGCTCACATCTTTAAGTTAGCTCACATCTTTAAGTTAGCTCACATCTTTAAGTTAGCTCACATGTTTGATTTAGGTCACATTTTTAAGTTAGCTCACATCTTTAAGTTAGCTCACATCTTTAAGTTAGCTCACATCTTTAAGTTAGCTCACATCTTCAAGTTAGCTAACATCTTTAAGTTTTCTCACATTTTTAAGTTAGCTCACATCTTTAAGTTAGCTCACATCTTTAAGTTAGCTCACACCTTTAAGTTAGCTCACATCTTTAAGTTTGCTCACATCTTTAAGTTAGCTCACATCTTTAAGTTAGCTCATATCTTTAAGTTAGCTCACATCTTTAAGTTAGCTCACATCTTTAAGTTAGCTCACATGTTTGATTTAGCTCACATCTTTAAGTTATCTCACTTTTTTAAGTTAGCTGACATTTTTAAGTTAGCTCACATCTTTAAGTTAGCTCACATCTTTAAGTTAGCTCACATCTTTAAGTTAGCTCACATGTTTGATTTAGGTCACATCTTTAAGTTATCTTACATTTTTAAGTTAGCTCACATCTTTAAGTTAGCTCACATTTTTAAGTTAGCTCACATCTTTAAGTTAGCTCACATCTTTAAGTTAGCTCACATCTTTAAGTTAGCTCACTTCTTTAAGTTAGCTCACATGTTTGATTTAGGTCACATCTTTAAGTTATCTCACATTTTTAAGTTAGCTCACATCTTAAAGTTAGCTCACATCTTTAAGTTAGCTCACATCTTAAAGTTAGCTCACATCTTTAAGTTAGCTCACATCTTTAAGTTAGCTCACATTTTTAAGTTAGCTCACATCTTTAAGTTAGCTCACATTTTTAAGTTAGCTTACATCTTTAAGTTAGCTCACATCTTTAAGTTAGCTCACATCTTTAAGTTAGCTCACATCTTTAAGTTAGCTCACATGTTTGATTTAGGTCACATTTTTAAGTTAGCTCACATCTTTAAGTTAGCTCACATCTTTAAGTTAGCTCACATCTTTAAGTTAGCTCACATCTTCAAGTTAGCTAACATCTTTAAGTTTTCTCACATTTTTAAGTTAGCTCACATCTTTAAGTTAGCTCACATCTTTAAGTTAGCTCACACCTTTAAGTTAGCTCACATCTTTAAGTTTGCTCACATCTTTAAGTTAGCTCACATCTTTAAGTTAGCTCATATCTTTAAGTTAGCTCACATCTTTAAGTTAGCTCACATCTTTAAGTTAGCTCACATGTTTGATTTAGCTCACATCTTTAAGTTATCTCACTTTTTTAAGTTAGCTGACATTTTTAAGTTAGCTCACATCTTTAAGTTAGCTCACATCTTTAAGTTAGCTCACATCTTTAAGTTAGCTCACATGTTTGATTTAGGTCACATCTTTAAGTTATCTCACATTTTTAAGTTAGCTCACATCTTTAAGTTAGCTCACATTTTTAAGTTAGCTCACATCTTTAAGTTAGCTCACATCTTTAAGTTAGCTCACATCTTTAAGTTAGCTCACTTCTTTAAGTTAGCTCACATGTTTGATTTAGGTCACATCTTTAAGTTATCTCACATTTTTAAGTTAGCTCACATCTTAAAGTTAGCTCACATCTTTAAGTTAGCTCACATCTTAAAGTTAGCTCACATCTTTAAGTAAGCTCACATCTTTAAGTTAGCTCACATTTTTAAGTTAGCTCACATCTTTAAGTTAGCTCACATTTTTAAGTTAGCTCACATCTTTAAGTTAGCTCACATCTTTAAGTTAGCTCACATCTTTAAGTTAGCTCACATCTTTAAGTTAGCTCACATGTTTGATTTAGGTCACATCTTTAAGTTAGCTCACATCTTTAAGTTAGCTCACATCTTTAAGTTAGCTCACATCTTTAAGTTAGCTCACATCTTCAAGTTAGCTCATATCTTTAAGTTTTCTCACATTTTTAAGTTAGCTCACATCTTTAAGTTAGCTCACATCTTTAAGTTAGCTCACACCTTTAAGTTAGCTCACATCTTTAAGTTAGCTCACATCTTTAAGTTAGCTCACATCTTTAAGTTAGCTCACATCTTTAAGTTAGCTCACATCTTTAAGTTAGCTCACATGTTTGATTTAGCTCACATCTTTAAGTTATCTCACTTTTTTAAGTTAGCTGACATTTTTAAGTTAGCTCACATCTTAAAGTTACCTCACATCTTTAAGTTAGCTCATATCTTAAAGTTAGCTCACATCTTTAAGTTAGCTCACATCTTTAAGTTAGCTCAAATTTTAAGTTAGCTCACATCTTTAAGTTAGCTCACATCTTTAAGTTTGCTCACATCTTTAAGTTAGCTCACATCTTTAAGTTAGCTCATATCTTTAAGTTAGCTCACATCTTTAAGTTAGCTCACATCTTTAAGTTAGCTCACATGTTTGATTTAGCTCACATCTTTGAGTTATCTCACTTTTTTAAGTTAGCTGACATTTTTAAGTTAGCTCACATCTTTAAGTTAGCTCACATCTTTAAGTTAGCTCACATCTTAAAGTTAGCTCACATCTTTAAGTTAGCTCACATCTTTAAGTTAGCTCACATTTTTAAGTTAGCTCACATCTTTAAGTTAGCTCACATTTTTAAGTTAGCTCACATCTTTAAGTTAGCTCACATCTTTAAGTTAGCTCACATCTTTAAGTTAGCTCACTTCTTTAAGTTAGCTCACATGTTTGATTTAGGTCACATCTTTAAGTTATCTCACATTTTTAAGTTAGCTCACATCTTAAAGTTAGCTCACATCTTTAAGTTAGCTCACATCTTAAAGTTAGCTCACATCTTTAAGTTAGCTCACATCTTTAAGTTAGCTCACATTTTTAAGTTAGCTCACATCTTTAAGTTAGCTCACATTTTTAAGTTAGCTCACATCTTTAAGTTAGCTCACATCTTTAAGTTAGCTCACATCTTTAAGTTAGCTCACATCTTTAAGTTAGCTCACATGTTTGATTTAGGTCACATTTTTAAGTTAGCTCACATCTTTAAGTTAGCTCACATCTTTAAGTTAGCTCACATCTTTAAGTTAGCTCACATCTTCAAGTTACCTCATATCTTTAAGTTTTCTCACATTTTTAAGTTAGCTCACATCTTTAAGTTAGCTCACATCTTTAAGTTAGCTCACACCTTTAAGTTAGCTCACATCTTTAAGTTTGCTCACATCTTTAAGTTAGCTCACATCTTTAAGTTAGCTCATATCTTTAAGTTAGCTCACATCTTTAAGTTAGCTCACATCTTTAAGTTAGCTCACATGTTTGATTTAGCTCACATCTTTAAGTTATCTCACTTCTTTAAGTTATCTCACTTTTTTAAGTTAGCTGACATTTTTAAGTTAGCTCACATCTTTAAGTTTTCTCACATCTTTAAGTTAGCTCACATCTTTAAGTTAGCTCACATCTTTACGTTAGCTCACATCTTTAAGTTTTCTCACATCTTTAAGTTAGCTCACATCTTTAAGTTAGCTCACATCTTTAAGTTAGCTCACATCTTTAAGTTTGCTCACATCTTTAAGTTTTCTCACATCTTTAAGTTAGCTCACATCTTTAAGTTAGCTCACATCTTTAAGTTAGCTCACATCTTTAAGTTAGCTCACATCTTTAAGTTAGCTCACATCTTTAAGTTAGCTCACATGTTTGATTTAGGTCACATCTTTAAGTTATCTCACATTTTTAAGTTAGCTCACATCTTTAAGTTAGCTCACATTTTTAAGTTAGCTCACATCTTTAAGTTAGCTCACATCTTTAAGTTAGCTCACATCTTTAAGTTAGCTCACTTCTTTAAGTTAGCTCACATGTTTGATTTAGGTCACATCTTTAAGTTATCTCACATTTTTAAGTTAGCTCACATCTTAAAGTTAGCTCACATCTTTAAGTTAGCTCACATCTTAAAGTTAGCTCACATCTTTAAGTAAGCTCACATCTTTAAGTTAGCTCACATTTTTAAGTTAGCTCACATCTTTAAGTTAGCTCACATCTTTAAGTTAGCTCACATCTTTAAGTTAGCTCACATCTTTAAGTTAGCTCACATGTTTGATTTAGGTCACATCTTTAAGTTAGCTCACATCTTTAAGTTAGCTCACATCTTTAAGTTAGCTCACATCTTTAAGTTAGCTCACATCTTCAAGTTAGCTCATATCTTTAAGTTTTCTCACATTTTTAAGTTAGCTCACATCTTTAAGTTAGCTCACATCTTTAAGTTAGCTCACACCTTTAAGTTAGCTCACATCTTTAAGTTAGCTCACATCTTTAAGTTAGCTCACATCTTTAAGTTAGCTCACATCTTTAAGTTAGCTCACATCTTTAAGTTAGCTCACATGTTTGATTTAGCTCACATCTTTAAGTTATCTCACTTTTTTAAGTTAGCTGACATTTTTAAGTTAGCTCACATCTTAAAGTTACCTCACATCTTTAAGTTAGCTCATATCTTAAAGTTAGCTCACATCTTTAAGTTAGCTCACATCTTTAAGTTAGCTCAAATTTTTAAGTTAGCTCACATCTTTAAGTTAGCTCACATCTTTAAGTTTGCTCACATCTTTAAGTTAGCTCACATCTTTAAGTTAGCTCATATCTTTAAGTTAGCTCACATCTTTAAGTTAGCTCACATCTTTAAGTTAGCTCACATGTTTGATTTAGCTCACATCTTTGAGTTATCTCACTTTTTTAAGTTAGCTGACATTTTTAAGTTAGCTCACATCTTTAAGTTAGCTCACATCTTTAAGTTAGCTCACATCTTAAAGTTAGCTCACATCTTTAAGTTAGCTCACATCTTTAAGTTAGCTCACATTTTTAAGTTAGCTCACATCTTTAAGTTAGCTCACATTTTTAAGTTAGCTCACATCTTTAAGTTAGCTCACATCTTTAAGTTAGCTCACATCTTTAAGTTAGCTCACTTCTTTAAGTTAGCTCACATGTTTGATTTAGGTCACATCTTTAAGTTATCTCACATTTTTAAGTTAGCTCACATCTTAAAGTTAGCTCACATCTTTAAGTTAGCTCACATCTTAAAGTTAGCTCACATCTTTAAGTTAGCTCACATCTTTAAGTTAGCTCACATTTTTAAGTTAGCTCACATCTTTAAGTTAGCTCACATTTTTAAGTTAGCTCACATCTTTAAGTTAGCTCACATCTTTAAGTTAGCTCACATCTTTAAGTTAGCTCACATCTTTAAGTTAGCTCACATGTTTGATTTAGGTCACATTTTTAAGTTAGCTCACATCTTTAAGTTAGCTCACATCTTTAAGTTAGCTCACATCTTTAAGTTAGCTCACATCTTCAAGTTACCTCATATCTTTAAGTTTTCTCACATTTTTAAGTTAGCTCACATCTTTAAGTTAGCTCACATCTTTAAGTTAGCTCACACCTTTAAGTTAGCTCACATCTTTAAGTTTGCTCACATCTTTAAGTTAGCTCACATCTTTAAGTTAGCTCATATCTTTAAGTTAGCTCACATCTTTAAGTTAGCTCACATCTTTAAGTTAGCTCACATGTTTGATTTAGCTCACATCTTTAAGTTATCTCACTTTTTTAAGTTAGCTGACATTTTTAAGTTAGCTCACATCTTTAAGTTTTCTCACATCTTTAAGTTAGCTCACATCTTTAAGTTAGCTCACATCTTTACGTTAGCTCACATCTTTAAGTTTTCTCACATCTTTAAGTTAGCTCACATCTTTAAGTTAGCTCACATCTTTAAGTTAGCTCACATCTTTAAGTTTGCTCACATCTTTAAGTTTTCTCACATCTTTAAGTTAGCTCACATCTTTAAGTTAGCTCACATCTTTAAGTTAGCTCACATCTTTACGTTAGCTCACATCATTGCGTAACCTCAAACCATGTTACTTAAACCATTTGTTTAATAAAACACCAAACATTCATAGTTTTAAATGAAATCATTCAAGATTGTTTTTATAATTATGCTTGCCCTGATTTCATTTTGTTAAATTCATTCATGGATTTCAAAATGTGAACTAATTGTTTTAATAATTTAAGATGTTATTGTTATTTCCTAAATTTATATGTATGTATCCATCTGTCTATGTCACTATCTGCCTAATCTGTTCCGTGTATTCAACAGAATAAACATTACATATTATGTCCATCATGAAGAAATCGCCTGACAGAGTGTAAAACATTTAACTAAAAATGATCATTTATCTTTGCTGTCCTGTGTTTGCCACGTCCATTTCTGGTGTGTAAATTTCAAAACAGTGGCTACTTGACATAGCGTAAGGTCATTTTGACCTTCGTTACGCACGTGAAGTTACTAATAACTTTATCTGGCTTTCTGTGCATGAATAACAAACACATCTTTATGGGCATAGTTTGTTTTGTGTCTAAAAATAGCCACGATTAGTTTCAATACTGTGGGACGGGTGGCCGAGTGGTGTAGATACTCGACTGTTGACCTGATAGTCTTGGGTTCGATCCTCGGTGAAGACAATGACCATTTGTCCAGGTGAAATTTGTTTCAAAGTCGTCCCACAAGTCCACCCAGCTTTAAATGGGTACCTGACTTTAAGTTGGGGAAGTAAAGGCGGCTGGGCGTTGTGGTAACCACACAATCCCTTCATATGCAGAGGTTGTAGGTTATTTTTGTTGAGTTTAAATACAAACAAAGAATATTGCTTTTATTTTTAATGTAATTCTTGGTTTATAAATTAATTGAGTCGATGATAACAACACATTCTTTTAAATAAAATTAAATTATTTCATTGTAACAATAGCAATGTACAATATGTAGTTGTAGTTAGATATTTATTGCCCTTTCATTTAAATTCTGTTGAGGTGTTAATCCTAACGTGCCAGATAATCTAATGGATACGCTTGTAAAAAAAATAATCTTTGACTGTATAAAAAATAAATTCATGATTTGTTATTAGTCTTTTTTTTTTTTTTACCACAATGCAAAGTGCGAAATCCATGTAACAAAGAAGCAATTTATCGTTATTTGAACACACTTTACTGACTGTGTAGTGATAAGCGAGCTTTGAATATTTATTCATATAGTCACATCAGTATTTATTCTGCAGGCTAGTAAAATATTTCTAAGGGTGAAATGTTGGCCTCTTGTTCCCAATGTTGAAGGGGCTGAGGTTTGATTATTGTAACGCCCTTGTTTGATCCCACGGTGGGCTGCGGAGGCAGCCCGTGAGACATAGACAGGTTATTAGACTCGCTGGAGATTCGAACCTGTGACCTACATACAGTCCAGACACTCAGCCTAATGTGAAGTCGCTGAAATCTATTAGATCTTATGGGACTGTTTTTATGTGGCCCTTCTTTCATTCCCACTATAGCCGATAGTGCAATGGTCATGGAGGCACCACGGGAGATATAGCAGAGAATTTAAGGTAACACAGGCGTCTAAAAAAAAAAGAACAGGGGACTTCCCGATAAAAAAAAGTTGATTTTTTTTCTGCTGATTTTTATAGTGTTAAAATTGTTTTTTCATATTGAAATATGGCTTACTATCACGGTCCAATCATTAACTATCTTTTTTAGGCCGTGTATTTTGTTTAAGAGAGGTTTTTGACAGTTTTTTGCGGTTTTCTCAAAATCGCTTTTTAAAAAAAAAATCTTGTACCTTTTCGACACTTTCACAAAAACTACTGAAGACATAAGCTTACAATTTTGCATGCTTATTCTTATATCTATTGTTGACAGTTCTTAATTTTTTTTAAAATATTAAATATAATTTTTTAATAATTTTTTTTCTTACCTAACCCCCCAAAAAAATGTAACTTTTTTGAGTGTACCGAAATAAAAAAATCAGTTTTTTATTTTTATTTTCCATTTTTTCTTAAAAATAAAATTGGACGTTTGTTTGAAACAGCTCAAGTAGATTGCTACTATACCAAAAGTAGGATCTCAAAAAACGATGACGTCATTGCTATTATTTTTTTTTTAATTATTTGAAACGAAGTGGCTACGGTAACATCAAGCGCCATTATATTAGGGTTAGCGGGAGTACTCATTTTTTTTTCGGGTATCGGCAATTATATTAGGGTAAGGATTAGGGACAGGGTTAGGGTTAGGGTGTGGAGCAATATCTATTGATGTAACCCAGGAAAAAAAATACGAACTCCGTCTTGATGTTACCATAGCCACTGCGTTTTTGAAAAGTGTATCGAACACAACTTTATCAGGCGAATCGAGTTTTCCTTTACTGGGCTTGACATAGGAGAAAGGGGGAGGGGGTTTACCATTTAGTTGTTTATAAATAGATGTACATGTCACGGGGTATTCCCTATGACAGTGCACCAAATGAATGTTTATGTTGAACGGAAGTAGAAAAAGGTGAGACGTAGAGACGGTTGTGGTGTACCAACGTCCACCAGTTATTATTATTATGCCCACAATTCACATAGAACCAGAGACAATAGTCTTCGTATCTATGTGCGTATGTGTATGTGTCTGTCAATGTCTTTGTGTATGTCTATGTGTGGGTGTGCGTATGTCCTGTACAATATTCCCAACGAGACAGAACATGAATACCCCGCTATGTTCATTAACATGGCTTGCAGTGATACATTTTATTCCGTATATAAAAACTCTACACTCACTTTAACTGCTGTCTTTACCGTGGTACAGTGGTTGGCAAAGTGAGGCTCCGGAGCCGCATGTGGCTCTTTGGCTCCTAAAGTGCGGCTCTGGCATTTAGTTTTATTTACTATACAACTTATTTAGTGTACTACTTATTTAGTGTAACTGTAATAAAAGTTTACTAAACAAGCAGATTTGGCTCCCAATTTCTTTTAAAATTGTTGTAATGTTCATATTTGGCTCTTTGTCTGATAAGTTTGCAGACCACTGCCTTGGTACATTTACCAACCGAATAGGAAGTCGTTAATTTAATAAGTAAAATCAAGCATTCATATGGTAAATGAAGATAAAGCATAAAGTAACGGACAGATTTTAGAATTCTATGTCGTAAATCGTTTTATTCGCCGTTGATTTAATGTTTCCATTTCAGAGCAAAGTTATTAGTTTCAGAGAACATTTTGATGACAGTTTTTAAAAAACTCAGTCTTACTGAATAATAATGTCTTATCATATCAATTTTAACATAATGCTGATCTCATGGACACAACTCTTGACAATAAGGATAATAAAAATATAGAGTTGTTTCCCCGCGTCAGAGAGAGAGAGAGAGAGAGAGAGAGAGAGACAGAGAGAGAGAGAGAGAGAGAGAGAGAGAGAGAGAGAGAGAGAGAGAAGAGAGAAGAGAGAGAGAGAAGAGAGAAACAGGAAGAAGAAAAACAGGAAGAAGAAAAATAGGAAGAAAAATAATAAAGATGGCTGTATGGCGTTAGAAATAAAGATGATGCACAGACTAGAGAAAGAGAAAACATCGAAGATTAAGTGCTAAGTATTGACAGACATTTATATTGATGGTTAATGAACCAATCTTTGTTCTTTATATATAAAGTTATTCAGTTGTGTATATAAGATTATTAATAAACAAGTTCACTTGCCATTCTAATTGGTTGTCATTGAACATATGCCCATATTGTGTTACTCTATGTCAGTGGTTCCCTGAACATATACCCATGTTGTGTTACTCTATGTCAGTGGTTCCCTGAACGTATGCCTATGTTGTGTTACTCTATATCAGTGGTTACCTGAACATATGCCCATGTTGTGTTACTCTATGTCAGTGGTTCCCTGAACGTATGCCCATGTTGTGTTACTCTATGTCAGTGGTTCCCTGAATATATGCCCATGTTGTGTTACTCTATGTCAGTGGTTCCCTGAATATATGCCCATGTTGTGTTACTCTATGTCAGTGGTTCCCTGAATATATGCCCATGTAGTGTTACTCTATGTCAGTGGTTCCCTGAATATATGCCCATGTTGTGTTACTCTATGTCAGTGGTTCCCTGAACATATGCCCTTGTTGTGTTACTCTATGACTCTATGTACACGCTACTAATACACAATTAGAGTCACGACAGTTGATTTTGATTTACATTTCTTAAGCTTTAAAAATGTAAAGTTTACGACATAGAATTCTAAAAAATCTGTCCGTTACTTTCTGCTTTATGTTCTTTTACCAAATGAATGCATGATTTTTACTTATTAAATTAACCACTTCCTATTCGGTATTGAGAGTTTGCAGGTCATTTTTTCCCCTTTGTTTATAGTCATTTTATATTTATTTATGTTTTTGATAGGAAAGAAATTAACATGTTTAGTACAATAATAAATATTAATACTAAGATTGTAATTAATTCTTTTTTTTTTTTTCGTTTCAGTATTTTGTTTAAATGGCATTTGGTCATTTTATCTTCAGTAGGAGCATATTTTGAAATAGTTTGTTTGCAGATTGCTGGAATATTTTTGAACACACGCTTAAAGGCTTGATGTAAAATTAGATCTTCGAGCATTGACAGTTAGTAGAAAAACTTCACATGTTTAATACGGTTGACTTCCTGCAATTTTAAACTTGGAATGGAATGTACACAAAGTTACTTTCAACTAAACCGACTTTTTCTGGTTTACTTTGTTTGTCAGTTACTGTGGTCAGGAAATGTCCAAAGTTTACCAGGTCAGTATTGTTTATATATATATATATATATATATATATATATATATATATATATATATCCTTAAATCTATCTATCTATGTATCTATCTATGTATCTATGTATCTATGTATCTATCTATCTATCTATCTATCTATCTATCTATCTATCTATCTATCTATCTATCTATCTATCTATCTATCTATCTATCTATCTATCTATCTATCTATCTATCTATATCTATCTATCTATCTATCTATCATCTAATCTATCTATCACTTGATATTGTTGTTTATAGGAAGCGGAGTCCGTGTGATGGTTGTCACTCTATGAATGTCCGCCCAATAAAAGTGAAAAATTTAAAGACTTTCGTATCAGTACATCACACAGCCACGTGCCGGCTGAGACAGATCTGACCATTTGCTCTCCTTGGGGTGGGGAGGGGGCAGGTTAGGGGGTGGGGCTCGCTAAAGGAATGACCCACCGTACGTACTCTACTCTCTCAAGTCAGTTTTACAAAACACTTTGATATTCCTTCCCAATAAGCCACGGCTCGTTCTGTCAATCAACATCCCATAATAGCCATGTAGGGCAGTGCCAATAACTACAGTGTTACTGACTTTGAACTCTGTATTCAAATTTCGAGTTCAGAGGTTACATCATAATTCTGTTATTCTGCTGGTGTGAACCAATTTAATTGATTTATTTCCATTTTTTTCTACAGTCCATATCAGTTTCACTAACAGTCCAGAGTTTGTACCTGATGAGGTCAACTTGACCCTGACATTCGGGAATCTGTCCATCTACCTTGAACTAAGGCGTTGTCCCCATGCGACCTTTGACATCCCGTTGTACACGGCCAATGTGGACGAGACGGGGGAATTTGTGTACAAACAAGAAACTGTGGACAGAGTACATGTGAGTTATTTAATCGAGTAGTTATGTGTATACTAACATTGACATTAAAATAAAAACTGATTTATCAAACAGAACGATTGAACACCAAAACTGGACTAATGGCAGCGGTGGGGGGGGGGGAGTTGATTGTGGTGAATATGTGTGAAATACTGTCATTGTGTGAAATACTGTCATTGTGTGAAATACTGTCATTGTGTGAAATACTGTCATTGTGTGAAATACTGTCATTGTGTGAAATACTGTCATTGTGTGAAATACTGTCATTGTGTGAAATACTGTCATTGTGTGAAATACTGTCATTGTGTGAAATACTGTCATTGTGTGAAATACTGTCATTGTGTGAAATACTGTCATTGTGTGAAATACTGTCATTGTGTGAAATACTGTCATTGTGTGAAATACTGTCATTGTGTGAAATACTGTCATTGTGTGAAATACTGTCATTGTGTGAAATACTGTCATTGTGTGAAATACTGTCATTGTGTGAAATCATTGTGTGAAATACTGTCATTGTGTGAAATACTGTCATTGTGTGAAATACTGTCATTGTGTGAAATACTGTCATTGTGTGAAATACTGTCATTGTGTGAAATACTGTCATTGTGTGAAATACTGTCATTGTGTGAAATACTGTCATTGTGTGAAATACTGTCATTGTGTGAAATACTGTCATTGTGTGAAATACTGTCATTGTGTGAAATACTGTCATTGTGTGAAATACTGTCATTGTGTGAAATACTGTCATTGTGTGAAATACTGTCATTGTGTGAAATACTGTCATTGTGTGAAATACTGTCATTGTGTGAAATACTGTCATTGTGTGAAATACTGTCATTGTGTGAAATACTGTCATTGTGTGAAATACTGTCATTGTGTGAAATACTGTCATTGTGTGAAATACTGTCATTGTGTGAAATACTGTCATTGTGTGAAATACTGTCATTGTGTCATTGTGTGAAATACTGTCATTGTGTGAAATACTGTCATTGTGTGAAATACTGTCATTGTGTGAAATACTGTCATTGTGTGAAATACTGTCATTGTGTGAAATACTGTCATTGTGTGAAATACTGTCATTGTGTGAAATACTGTCATTGTGTGAAATACTGTCATTGTGTGAAATACTGTCATTGTGTGAAATACTGTCATTGTGTGAAATACTGTCATTGTGTGAAATACTGTCATTGTGTGAAATACTGTCATTGTGTGAAATACTGTCATTGTGTGAAATACTGTCATTGTGTGAAATACTGTCATTGTGTGAAATACTGTCATTGTGTGAAATACTGTCATTGTGTGAAATACTGTCATTGTGTGAAATACTGTCATACTGTGTGAAATACTGTCATTGTGTGAAATACTGTCATTGTGTGAAATACTGTCGATTGTCTGTGAAATACTGTCATTGTCATTGTGTGAAATACTGTCATTGTGTGAAATACTGTCATTGTGTGAAATATTGTGTGAAATACTGTCATTGTGTGAAATACTGTCATTGTGTGAAATACTGTCATTGTGTGAAATACTGTCATTGTGTGAAATACTGTCATTGTGTGAAATACTGTCATTGTGTGAAATACTGTCATTGTGTGAAATACTGTCATTGTGTGAAATACTGTCATTGTGTGAAATACTGTCATTGTGTGAAATACTGTCATTGTGTGAAATACTGTCATTGTGTGAAATACTGTCATTGTGTGAAATACTGTCATTGTGTGAAATACTGTCATTGTGTGAAATACTGTCATTGTGTGAAATACTGTCATTGTGTGAAATACTGTCATTGTGTGAAATACTGTCATTGTGTGAAATACTGTCATTGTGTGAAATACTGTCATTGTGTGAAATACTGTCATTGTGTGAAATACTGTCAATGTGTGAAATACTGTCATTGTGTGAAATACTGTCATTGTGTGAAATACTGTCATTGTGTGAAATACTGTCATTGTGTGAAATACTGTCATTGTGTGAAATACTGTCATTGTGTGAAATACTGTCATTGTGTGAAATACTGTCATTGTGTGAAATACTGTCATTGTGTGAAATACTGTCATTGTGTGAAATACTGTCAATGTGTGAAATACTGTCATTGTGTGAAATACTGTCATTGTGTGAAATACTGTCATTGTGTGAAATACTGTCATTGTGTGAAATACTGTCATTGTGTGAAATACTGTCATTGTGTGAAATACTTCATTGTGTGAAATACTGTCATTGTGTGAAATACTGTCATTGTGTGAAATACTGTCATTGTGTGAAATACTGTCATTGTGTGAAATACTGCTCATTAGTGTCATTGTGTGAAATACTGTCATTGTGTGAAATACTGTCATTGTGTGAAATACTGTCATTGTGTGAAATACTGTCATTGTGTGAAATACTGTCATTGTGTGAAATACTGTCATTGTGTGAAATACTGTCATTGTGTGAAATACTGTCATTGTGTGAAATACTGTCATTGTGTGAAATACTGTCATTGTGTGAAATACTTCAATGTGTGAAATACTGTCATTGTGTGAAATACTGTCATTGTGTGAAATACTGTCATTGTGTGAAATACTGTCATTGTGTGAAATACTGTCATTGTGTGAAATACTGTCATTGTGTGAAATACTGTCATTGTGTGAAATACTGTCATTGTGTGAAATACTGTCATTGTGTGAAATACTTCAATGTGTGAAATACTGTCATTGTGTGAAATACTGTCATTGTGTGAAATACTGTCATTGTGTGAAATACTGTCATTGTGTGAAATACTGTCATTGTGTGAAATACTGTCATTGTGTGAAATACTGTCATTGTGTGAAATACTGTCATTGTGTGAAATACTGTCATTGTGTGAAATACTTCAATGTGTGAAATACTGTCATTGTGTGAAATACTGTCATTGTGTGAAATACTGTCATTTGTGAAATACTGTCATTGTGTGAAATGCTGTCATTGTGTGAAATACTGTCATTGTGTGAAATACTGTCATTGTGTGAAATACTGTCATGTGTGAAATACTGTCATTGTGTGAAATACTTCAATGTGTGAAATACTGTCATTGTGTGAAATACTGTCATTGTGTGAAATACTGTCATTGTGTGAAATACTTCAATGTATGAAATACTGTCATTGTGTGAAATACTGTCAATGTGTATGATTTGAACATCAGATGACGGAGAAGGGGGAGGGGTCTGTGTGGAGGTGTGGCTGAGTGGCACTTTGGCAGTGAGTCCAACATGCATGCTGTGGGTTACGGGTTCGACTTGGCGAGTATCCAGTGACCTACATATACAACACGCAGACAGGCAGATGTGCAGACAGACAGACACGCAGACAGACAGATGTGCAGACAGACAGACACGCAGACAGAAAAGCAAATAGACAGACAGACACGCAGCCAGACAAGCAGACATAAGACTACAGTCAAAGAATTGTTAAATAAAAAATTAACTAAATATTTCTGATTATAAATACATGTATTATTTCCCCCAGAATGTCGGCATGTACCAAGATAAATCTCATGACGCTGTGTTCCAGATATCAAACGGAGCAACAAACCAAAGTCCCGGATCAAATCTAATATTTGTAAGTGATCAATGCAAGCCTTAGAAATATCTCACACAAACTTTCTGTTTATGAACAACTGTCACTTTTGGTAAAATTGTATCTGGAACATCCAATAGTGGATATAATGGCAGTCACCCTGCGCCCCGATCTAGGAAGGGCTCCGCAAAAAAGAACTTCTGAGGATACCTTTTATAATTTCTTTATCACTCTTTCAAAAGGCCCCAAATCTTTCCCCACCACGTGGGCCCAAACGGACAATAAACCACCTCTGGAAATATTACCATCAAACTTTTAAAATATTTTTACGTTAGCCTGAAAGATTTAAGCGACTCTAGCTCAGTAAACGAAGTTCTTATGTAGGTCATGTAGATATTTAGCTTGTTAATATCATTTTTATGATAATTTACTTCAAGGCAATTTTCCCAGAAGTTTACATGATATAATATTATGATGGTGAATTTTATAGTAGCAATAGTATAGGGACCATACATTGAGACCATTATACAGTCGATAACTCTTGACCAACACAACGAAAGAATTAAATGTCTGGTTAGAGGTTATGGCCCTTTGACAAGCACCCCCCCCCCCCCATCGGGAGTTGGCGCCAATCATCGAACTGGAAAGAAGTCAGTGGATGACAAGGTGGGGCAAAAACCCACCATTGAGGCTCGAGCTGATCAGGTGCCAAAATAAAATGTAATAGTGACTTAACGGAGCGTGCATACAATTATTTAAACATGGTCTTCTTTTGACCCCTTTTTGTATCTTTGCCTGTGGGTCACGAAAAAACATAACAGGTTTACTTTTATGGTCTTGAAACGCTAAAAGTTTGAGATTCACTGCTTTTATTTCATAAATCTATTTGCATCAGAATTGATGTATGCACAAACAAATATCTACTGTCATTGTATTCAGGTTCTGGTAAATGTAGGACAAGTCCACCCAGGTTTAAACGGGCGCCTGTTATGATTTGGGGAGAGGGGAGTAAAGGTGGCTGGTAGTTGTGCTAACCCAACAAACCCATGTAGCAACAGAAAACGGGTGAATTCCACACTTCATCTGCCCTAATGGCAGGCCCGTAGCGTGTGGGGGGGGGCAGAGGGGGCGAGCCAATGCACAGAACAACAGAACTTTGGCTTTGAGTGAACTAGTCCAGTATTACGCGTTTATTATATCTGGGGTGAGTATCTTTCTTTTGTGTACAAATTACAGTACGACTAGCAAGTGTACCCGGCGTTGCTCGGTAAGTCGGGAGTTCAAACGTGACTGCTGAAAGATTTCTAACTTACCACTAGGTATAGATATGAGTGCTTATTTAAGCCGAACCCGTCAAAAATTACGTTTTACCCGTCAACGCTAACCAACCAAACCATCCAAACCAACCAACTAAACCAAACCAACCCAAACCAAACACCATAAGGTAAAGGTGTGTGTGCTATTTATGACAACTTTCTAATATGCCACCTACCTAATGTGCAGAAATAACTTACACTTAATAAGTCACAAATTATGCTTCACCCGTCAACGCTAATATTAAACTTAGGATTATTTGTTTACACAGTAATTAATTCCCTCAATGTTATATCAAAACGAAGCATTAAATAATTAGTTTATATAAAAATGAACTGAACAAATAAAAAAAATAACTACTTTATTATACCATTTTGCAGCACAGAGGCAAGTTGGTGTGGCACGATAAAGCACCCGCGCGCAAGTTCTATTCGGCTTCTTACTATCTTTCTTAATTTCTTACTTACACGATGTTCTTATATATACGGATTAGCTTTGAGTGAACCAATACAGTATTAGTATTACGTATTCATTATATCTAGATCAAATACTTTTTAATTAATGTGTTGGTGCTTCCTTGTTTACATTGTAATATGATTAAGACAAAGCCACCAAATTAAGACAAAGCCACCAAATTAAGACAAAGCCACCAAATTAAGACAAAGCCATCATATTGTTATTATTATGTTTCTCATATTCAGGCTGATCTAATGTTTCAAAGTATCAACTCAACTGACTTCAACATCCATATTGTGCTGATTCAAATTATTGTCGCCTAGGTAACATATTATAAAAATAACTTGTGTGAAAAAATGTTTGTCGACGTCATTGCCATTTGCGCAGCACGTTATTATTTTACTAAATATAACAAAAATATTTAGTTCAGTGGTCGGCATACGGTTGGTGGCGGAACATTCATGGTACGGAGGAAGTGGGAAGCAAGAAATTGTTGCCGATTGGCAGACTCAATATTTCATTATATTTATCATACAGTCTTGAATGTAAGTAAAGGGGCAGATGAAGTGTACAAGTGTTTCTATAACCTCGGCATATGAAGGGATTGTGTGGTCAGCACTACGCCCAGCCGCCTTTACTTCCCCCAACTTAAAGTCAGGTGACCCATTTAAAGCTGGGTGGACTTGTGGGACGACTTTGAAACACCACTCGGCCACCCAACCAACAGTATTAAAACTGATGATGTCTAATTTTAGGCATAAAACAAACTATACTCATAAAGATATGTATGTTATACATGCACAGAAAGCCAGATAAAGTTATCAGTAACTTTACGTGTGTAACGAAGGTCAACATGACCTTAACCATGTCCAGTAGCCACTGTTTTGAAAAGTCACAAATTTACACATCAGAAATGAACGAGGCGAACACAGGACAGGAAAGATAAATGATCATTTTTCTTAAATGTTTTACACTCTGTTAGGTGATTTCTTCATGATGGACGTAACATGGATATAAACAACAACAGGAACAAATATTATTTTAAACAATCTTGAATGTAGGTCACAAAAAGAAAATTTAAAAAAAAAAAACAATTATTGAGATTCCACATTTTGTAAACCGAAAAAAATCAATCAAAATTGTCGAACAAATAGTCAGACATGTCGCCAAATGTACTTAAAATCAGACTGAATTCGATCAATTGTATAATTGTCTGATTTCGATCAATTGTATAATTGACTGATTTCGATCAATTGTATAATTGACTGATTTCGATCAATTGTATAATTGACTGATTTCGATCAATTGTATAATTGACTGATTTCGATCAATTGTATAATTGACTGATTTCGATCAATTGTGTAATTGACTGATTTCGATCAATTGTATAATTGACTGATTTCGATCAATTGTATAATTGACTGATTTCGATCAATTGTATAATTGACTGATTTCGATCAATTGTATAATTGACTGATTTCGATCAATTGTATAATTGACTGATTGAGAGGACTGATTATTAATGATGCATAAATTTATACAAATATAAAGGATTGGGGTATTGTACTGATTCAATTGATTGATTTTTACATTAATATAAAGACTGTCAGCAGCTCTCCATTCACTGAACTGTTCAAAGTTGGGGACACTGTTGATACCGGCAAGAGTCTGGGTAATTTCAAAAATTACCTGGCCGCCGGTAACATTCAAAACTATTACCATGCCATGTTGTTCACAGGGTGAGATGTTGTTGTCGTTGTTGTTCTTGTTGTTGTTGTTGTTGTCGTTGTTGTTGTTGTCGTTGTTGTTGTTCTTGTTGTTGTCGTTGTTGTCGTTGTTGTCGCCGTTGTTGTCGTTGTTGTTGTTGTTGTTGTCGTTGTTGTTGTCGTTGTTGTCGTTGTTGTTGTCGTTGTTGTTTCTGTTGTCGTCGTTGTAGTTTTTGTCGTTGTTGTCGTCGTTGTTGCTGTTGTTGTCGTTGTTGTCATCGTTGTTGTCGTCGTTGTTGTCGTTGTTGTTGTCGTTGTTGTTGTTGTCGTTGTTGTCATTCTTGTTGTTGTTTTTGTTGTTGTCGTTGTTGTTTTTGTTGTTGTCGTTGTTGTTGTTGTCGATGTTGTTGTTGTTGTTATTCTTGTCGTTGTTGTCGTTGTTGTTGTTGTTGTCGTTGTTATGTTGTCGTCGTTGTTGTTGTTGTTGTTGTCGTTGTTGTTGTCGTCGCAGTTGTTGTTGTTGTTGTCGTTGTCGTTGTTGTTGGTGTTGTCGTTGTTGTTGTTGTTGTCGTTTTTATTTTTGTCGCTATTGTCGTTGTTGTTATTGTCGTTGTCGTTGTTGTTTTTGTCGCTGTTGTTGTTGTTGTTGTCGTTGTTTTGGTTGTCGTTGTGTTTGTTGTCGTTATTGTTATTGTCGTTGTCGTTGTTGTCGATGTTGTTGTTATTCTTGTCGTTGTTGTCGTTGTTGTTGTCGTTGTTGTTGTTGTTGTCGTTGTTATGTTGTCGTCGTTGTTGTTGTTGTCGTCGTTGTTGTTGTTGTTGTCGTTGTTGTTGTTATTCTTGTCGTTGTCGTCGTCGTTGTTGTTGTTGTCGTTGTTGTTGTTGTCGCTGTTGTTGTTGTCGTGGTTGTTTTTGTTGTTGTTGTTGTTGTTTTTGTCGCTGTTGTTGTTGTTGTCGTTGTTGTTGTCGTTGTCGTTGTGTTTGTTGTCGTTGTTGTTATTGTCGTTGTTGTCGTTGTTGTTGTCGTTGTTGTTGTTGTTGTCGTCGTTCTTGTTGTCGTCGTTGTTGTTGTTGTCGTTGTTGTCGTTGTTGTCGTTGTTGTCGTTGTTGTCGTTGTTGTTGTCATTGTTGTCGTTGTTGTTGTCGTTGTTGTCGTTGTTGTTGTTGTCGTTGTTGTTGTTGTTGTCGTTGTTGTTGTCGTTTTTGTTTTTGTCGCTGTTGTTGTTGTTGTCGTTGTTGTCGTTGTTGTTGTTGTTCTTGTCGTTGTTGTTGTCGTCGTTGTTGTTGTTGTTGTCGTCGTTGTTGTTGTTGTTGTCGTTGTTGTTGTTATTCTTGTCGTTGTCGTCGTCGTTGTTGTTGTTGTTGTCGTTGTTGTTGTTGTCGTTGTTGTTGTTGTCGTGGTTGTTTTTGTTGTTGTTGTTGTTGTTTTTGTCGCTGTTGTTGTTGTTGTCGATGTTGTTGTTGTCGTTGTCGTTGTGTTTGTTGTCGTTGTTGTTATTGTCGTGTCGTTGTCGATGTTGTTGTTGTTGTTATTCTTGTCGTTATTGTTGTCGTTGTTGTTGTTGTTCTTGTCGTTGTTGTTGTCGTTTTTGTTTTTGTCGCTGTTGTTGTTGTTGTTGTCGTTGTTGTCGTTGTTGTTGTTGTTCTTGTCGTTGTTGTTGTCGTTTTTGTTTTTGTCGTTGTTGTCGTTGTTGTTGTCGTTGTTGTTGTTGTTGTCGTTGTTGTTGTCGTTTTTGTTTTTGTCGCTGTTGTTGTTGTCGTTGTCGTTGTGTTTGTTGTCGTTGTTGTTATTGTCGTTGTTGTTGTTGTTGTCGTTGTTGTTGTTGTTGTTGGTGTTCTTGTCGTTGTCGTTGTTGTTGATGTCGTTGTTGTTGTTGTTGTTGTCATTGTTGTTGTTGTTGTTGTTGCATCAGGGTATGCATGAGGCTATTGCAGGCCTACGACTTGAAAACCAAAAAGGAACTTGTTTTGTGAACCGATTGATGAAACGTGTCACCTGATGTCCGCCTTCTAGTGATGATCCCCTCTATTAATAACCCTTATACAAATGATACCTGCCTTTGATGATCCCTTATCAGTTATACCCTTTCCAATGATGTTCCCAACAATAAAATTTTTCTACCAGGGTTTCCACAGGTAATTATGTCTGTCCACATTTTATGTAATATACCCGTTTCAAGAAACTGGAAAGAATTCATTTTTTCTGAATTCTCGCCGTTTTCTTGCATAAAGAAAGGGATTAAAAAATCACTGAGATTTATTATAGTTTAACTAACGGGAGCCCAGTTATAAGACTAACGGTTAATAGTGGCCTTGAAACAGTTTACTTACCAGATCATGGACTGTTTACTAACTTTAGGAGCCCATATGAAGATGTGTGCAAACTATCGCCCGTGGGCCAATTATGGCACTTTTAGAAGTTTTGTCCGGCCCGCTAATTTCATTTTTGTGTACATTTTATCTCTGTAAATCGTTAACTCTGTTTTATGACAGGACATTATGGAAAATTTATAAACCACACGTGGCCCGTGATTGAAAAACGTTTGACTCATACACAAGATATTCTTTAATTCTAATAACATGTAATCAAATACACGTTGTGCTACTCTGTGGCCTAGTTCTATAGGCTGTGGTGATCTGCAAACATACATTGTCATACAGGTCATAAATACGTTCATCGTAAACTTTGATTCAAACACGTTCCCTGTCTAAGAAATAATTCATAGAAATATTATTTTAAGAAATCTGAAAAATATAAATGTGTCGATCATAATTGCAAAATTGTCATTCTCAAGAACGAAATCCGGAACTTTATTAAACAACTATGTGCGTATATATATATATATATATATATATATATATATATATATATATATATATATATATATATATATATATACAGGGTGGGCCAAAAAAAATGAGAACATTGCGTAGAAAGTAATATAATTTTATTAAAGTTTGTTAAGCTGTATGCATAATATCTTAACATGCTAACTCGTTTAGATATATGACGTCATTAGTACGACAATTTCCGGGCGCTATTTTGGATTTTAATATGACAATTTTTTTTTTTATTTTTAAATAATTTGATTGTTATATGACGTTCTCGCTTTTTTTGGCTCCACCATATATATATATATATATATATATATATATATATATATATATATATATATATATATATATATATATATAACTTTTATCGCAGGTATCATCTAACCAGGGAAGTTGCAGGAAAGGCTGATAACGCCAATGCCGGTGAGTACAATGAGAAACTGAAAAAAATGAGAGAGCCGCACGCAGTTCTTAGATGAGCCACGTGTGGCTCCAAATGAACCATTTTTTTTCTTTCTATTTCTTCAATTTAACTGTGTGTACACCATCTGGATAGGTAAGGGTGTGGTGTGGCTGTACACCATCTGGACAGGTAAGGGTGTGGTGTGGCTGTACACCATCTGGACAGGTAAGGGTGTGGTGTGGCTGTACACCATCTGGACAGGTAAGGGTGTGGTGTGGCTGTACACCATCTGGACAGGTAAGGGTGTGGTGTGGCTGTACACCATCTGGACAGGTAAGGGTGTGGTGTGGCTGTACACCATCTGGACAGGTAAGGGTGTGGTATGGCTGTACACCATCTGGACAGGTGAGGGTGTGGTGTGGCTGTACACCATCTGGACAGGTAAGGGTGTGGTATGGCTGTACACCATCTGGACAGGTAAGGGTGTGTTGTGGCTGTACAAGCCATCTGGACAGGTAAGGGTATGGTGCGGCTGTACACCATCTGGACAGGTAAGGGTGTGGTGTGGCTGTACACCATCTGGACAGGTAAGGGTGTGGTGTGGCTGTACACCATCTGGACAGGTAAGGGTGTGGTGCGGCTGTACACCATCTGGACAGGTAAGGGTGTGGTGCGGCTGTACACCATCTGGACAGGTAAGGGTGTGGTGTGGCTGTACACCATCTGGACAGGTAAGTGTGTGGTGCGGCTGTACACCATCTGGACAGGTAAGGGTGTGGTGTGGCTGTACACCATCTGGACAGGTAAGGGTGTGGTGTGGCTGTACAAACCATCTGGACAGGTAAGGGTGTGGTGTGGCTGTACACCATCTGGACAGGTAAGGGTGTGGTATGGCTATACACCATCTGGACAGGTAAGGGTGTGGTGTGGCTGTACAAGCCATCTGGACAGGTAAGGGTATGGTGCGGCTGTACACCATCTGGACAAGTAAGGGTGTGGTGGGGCTGTACACTATCTGGACAGGTAAGGGTGTGGTGTGGCTGTTCACCATCTGGACAGGTAAGGGTGTGGTATGGCTGTACACCATCTGGACAGGTAAGGGTGTGGTGTGGCTGTACACCATCTGGACAGGTAAGGGTGTGGTGTGGCTGTACACCATCTGGACAGGTAAAGGTGTGGTGTGGCTGTACACCATCTGGACAGGTAAGGGTGTGGTGTGGCTGTACAAAACATCTGGACAGGTTAGGGTGTGGTGCGGCTGTACACCATCTGGACAGGTAAGGGTGTGGTGCGGCTGTACACCATCTGGAAAGGTAAGGGTGTGGTGTGGCTGTACACCATCTGGACAGGTAAGGGTGTGGTGCGGCTGTACACCATCTGGACAGGTAAGGGTGTGGTATGGCTGTACACCATCTGGACAGGTAAGGGTGTGGTGTGGCTGTACAAACCATCTGGACAGGTAAGGGTGTGGTGTGGCTGTACACCATCTGGACAGGTAAGGGTGTGGTGTGGCTCTTTAATAATTTTTTTAATGATGCTTTGGTCGACTTGGTTGAAAGCCACTCCAGTTATATTTGTATATCACACACACACACACGCACGACACACACACACAGACACACACACAGACACACACACTCACACACAGACACACACTCACAGACACACACACAGACACACACACACAGACACACACACACAGACACACACACACACAGACACACACACATACAAACACACACACAGAGACACACACAGACACACACACACACAGACACACACACAGACACACACACACAGACACACACACACACAGACACACACACACACAGACACACACACATACACACAGACACACACAGACACAGACACACACACACACACACAGACACACACACATATATATATATATATATATATATATATATATATATTTATTTATTTATATATTTATTTATTAATTTATTTGTCTGGCATATACCGCTGTGATACATGCATTTATCTAATACATATCCAGGTGTGGCGTACGTAGGAACAATTTGCTCGTCTAATGGTCTCAGCTCGTCTGTCATTGAGGACACTGGGGGATACCAATGTATACAAGCTGCTGCCCATGAGCTCGGACACAGGTCAGTGTTGGTTTTATAAATGGCAGCGGGCGATTTAAAGTATAATGACTAATTAATCAAACATCAGCAAGGCAAAAAAAATATGAAAGTACCGTATTGCAGAAGTAAAAAAGTACCGTATTGCAGATGTAAAAAAGTACCGTATTGCAGAAGTAAAAAAGTACCGCATTGCAGAAGTAAAAAAGTACCGTATTGCAGGAGTAAAAAAAAAAAGCATAAAACAGATTGGCGGAGATAAGAGAAAGACTGAGACAGACATGAGACAGACATGAGACAGAAATGAGACAGACATGAAACAGACGTACACAGACATACACATGCTGCTACAGATTTATTCAAGTCGTATAAAAAGTAACGTAATTATTTATTTTCACATGTCCAGTTTCTCCGCTCTACACGATGGCGAGAACAACAGCTGCAACTTTTCTGACCGCTACATTATGGCGTCATTAATTTCTGCGTTCACGAACGCAACAAGACTGAACCCGTGGCGCTTCTTCAACTGCAGCGTCCAATACATAAAGAGCTACACAGATCAACTCATGCAATCGAGGTACCCGAATATTCTAACAGTTCAATATGTTTAAAGCTTTTCATTTCCATTTTAAAAAAATTATATAGATGAATAGCGAAATATGTTGAAATACATGTCAATAAATACATGTCAATAAATACATGTCAATAAATACATGTCAATAAATACATGTCAATAAATACATGTCAATAAATACATGTCAATAAATACATGTCAATAAATACATGTCAATAAATACATGTCAATAAATACATGTCAATAAATGCGTGCTGTTTTATCAGTTCAAGCGCAACTTGTCTCAATGACCGTAAGACCGTCACCTCAGGTCTACCTGATGTCAATAAAAGTTTACCTGGTCTGAATGTATCGATCAATGATCAATGTCGAATGATTTACGGGAATCAGTCGGTGGCTTGCCAGGTGAGGAGTTCCATCATAATCTGTTTCATCATCTTGCGTTTGTGTTTTTTGACGAAAGACTTGTATTGAGTACCAAAGGAACCTGGGAGAACTAAGTTAGGCAGGTCAACGTGACCTAATCATTCGAAACTCGTGACCTAATAATTTGAAACTCGTGACCTAATAATTTGAAATTCGTGACCTGATAATTTGAGACTCGCTCCGAGCCTAGCGAATTTGACCGTAATGCCAAGGCTACGTCTCTGGTAGCCAGAGCCAATGCTATAGATTCAAACTAGGCAATCACCTAACATTTCTTATCCACTCGTCATCTTCTAGTGATGGCCCTTTTCAGTGATGTGATGACTCATTACAGAGATGACCCCCCTTCCAGTAATGACCCCTTCCAGTAATGATCCCTTCCAGTAATGACCCCTTCCATCATTGGTCCGTTCCAGTGGTGATCCTTTCCAGAGTTGTGATTGCCCCCTTCCAGTTATGAACCGTTTCAGTAATGAGCCCTCTCAATAAAGACCCCCTTCCAGTAACGATCCCTTCCAGTAATGATCCCTTCCATCGTCGGTCCGTTCTAGTATTGACCCCTTCCAGTGATGAGAATTAGACTATTGCCCCCCCCCCCCAAATTTCTGTCAAAATAAAATTAAACCTAAAATAATGGTGGGGGGCAGGCCATCCAGAGTTCCACGAGAGACCCAGTTGTTCCTGTGTATAAAAGTAAAGAGACCATCACTAAGCTGACGACCTAGAAAAAAAAAACTGTTTGAAAGATTTTGTCAAAATGTAGTTCGATGTAGAACTAGAAACGATTCATTTTCATCCCGGCTGATTAATTTTTTCTGTTAATCGATTGATAAATGTATATAAATTGTTAAATGCTCTGACGAATTCACTAAAACACAGGCATTTAATAATTTATATACAATGAACAAGGGACACCATTCTACAAGGCGTGCTACATCATCGCAAGTTTGCTGCTCTTACGTCACTAAGTCACCCCTTTTCAATACGAAAATTATACGGGAATTCCCTATTCATAGCACACCACGGAGGGCAAGTAGAGATTTATAACAATACTAGCTGTACCCTGCAAAACATTTGCATAGAGTTATAACCCTTTAGGCTTCATCGGCAGGCGAGGTTATTTTTTGGTTTCGGGCAGATCCGATTTTTTCATGATTGTATTTTAAACTGGAATACTGTAGTATTAATTCTTTACTTTCGATTTAACGGACACTGGCAATGAGTATTATTATATATGATATATACTAGATATTATACCCAGCGTTGCCCGGGAAATCTAGGTGTAATGTGAAACCCCTTACTAATCAATTTGAATACTGGAATTTTAAATACGATTAATTAGGTTAATTAGGTGCTGAAAAGTTTTTATAAAAATGCACTGAAAAGTAAAAAATAGCTACTTTATTATGCCATTTAGCAGCACAAAGGCACGATACAGCACCCGCGCGCAAGTTCAATTCGGCTTTATCAGTAGGAAAATTAAAAAAAAAATGTACCATCGGGAAATGACGTCAAAGAGGATTTTTATTTATAGTGACGGCGTTCCCATTCTGCACAAAAATTGTACCGGTACCATCGGGAAATGACGTCATATAGTTTATTTATAGCGACGGCTTTCCCATACAGGACGGACGACAAGACAGCTGCTTTATATGTGTGAATATATATATATATATATAATTTTAATTTTAGTCAATACAGAATATGGACCTTGACCCTACTTTAATTTGCACAGTGATGTATTGTGACAAAAATGATGGTAAATGTTATGAGATCAAAGGTGCTATGCATGGTACGACCTGTGGTAGTAGGAAGGTACGTAACTCTGTTTATACTTTAAGCTCCAGTAACTTTAATGAGTTGTTTCCCCTTTGTTGTAAAACTATCTGTGTACTCGTCGTTGCCCGATAAGTCGGGAGTTACGATGTGACATTTCTAACACACCATTATGTAAAGATATGGGTGCTAATTTATGCCACCTACCTAATGTGCAGAAATGACCTACATTTCATACGTCACAATTTACGTTTTACCCATGAACGCTAACCAACCAAACCAAATCAAACAACCAACCAAACCAACCAACCAACCAACCAACCAAATCAACCAACA
Organism: Bulinus truncatus; assembly: GCA_021962125.1. Taxonomy (NCBI): domain Eukaryota; kingdom Metazoa; phylum Mollusca; class Gastropoda; family Planorbidae; genus Bulinus; species Bulinus truncatus. Next base: position 1,282,834 of record JAGDYQ010000186.1, read on the forward strand.
AAACCAACTAAGCAAACCAATACAAAACAAACCAAAGCAAACCAAACCAAACAACCAACCAACCAAATCAACCAACAAAACCAGCTAACACAACCAACCAATTTAAATCAACCAATCAAAACAACCTAACCAATTAATCAAACCAATCAACCAAGCACCAAACACAACCAAACACCATAAGGTAAAGATGCGTGTGCTATTTATGCCAACTTCCTAATATGCCACCTACCTAATGTGTATAAATGACATACATTTCAAACGTCACAAAATACGTTTTACCGGTCAACGCTAATAACTTAGGATTATTTGTTTGAACGAGTAATTAATTCTCTCAATGTTAAAATCAAAACGAAGCATATAAAAAAAAAAAAAACAGTTTTTATAAAAATGAAACGAAAAGTAACAAAAAATAAATTCTTCAATACGACATTTTGCACCACAGAGGCAAGTTGGTTTTAAATAATGTTTATAATGGGGGGGGGGGGGGGTGGAATCTATTTGAGGTTTACATGTCAAATTAAATACGTAGGACAGAACCAGTTGAAAAGTGCGCTTAAAAGTAAACCTTTTTTTTTTTAAAAGTCTTTTAAAATTATACACTAGTCAAATTAATTAACATATATTAAAGTGTGCAATAGAAAAAAAAAACGAAATATTAATTCTTTCAAAACGAAAAATTTGTAAAAGAAAAAGAAGTGGAAAGCGTGATTAATTACAACATATTGAGCTAATTTTGTCTTTACATAAGTTTTATAACCAGCAATAAACTGTAAATAAATAATTAAATAGTATATATATATATGTATGGCGACCAACGCGTATGTTTTTGAAAAATGAAACTTATATAGATATGTGCAGGCTAGAATTAATTATTTCGTTTAATTTTTAGTGAATTCTAAAAAAATAAAAACAGTTTTTTAATAAACGTTTTTTTCTTTTTTTCCTTTTCGTTAGTAGAAAAATATCTGATCGATTTCTCATTTGACCCCATAAATTTTAAAATCTTGAAATGCCAAACATCGTAAATTGGAATTTGTTTCAGTTGTGTTTAAATGGAAACTGTGTAAGTGACCCTAGAGCCCCAGTGCTAGATGGTAAGTCTATAAATAACTTAAGAACCCCTGTGATGGGAGGTAAGTCTATCAATAACCCTAGAACCCCCTGTGATGGGAGGTAAGTCTATCAATAACCATAGAGCCCCTGTGATGGGAGGTAAGTCTATCAATAACCCTAGAACCCCTGTGATGGGAGGTAAGTCTATCAATAACCCTAGAACCCCTGTGACGGGAGGTAAGTCTATCAATAACCCTAGAACCCCTGTGACGGGAGGTAAGTCTATTAATAACCCTAGAACCCCTGTGATGGGAGGTAAGTCTATCAATAACACTAGAACCCCTGTGATGGGAGGTAAGTCTATCAATAACCCTAGAACCCCCTGTGATGGGAGGTAAGTCTATCAATAACCCTAGAACCCCCTATGATGGGAGGTAAGTCTATCAATAACCCTAGAACCCCCTGTGATGGGAGGTAAGTCTATCAATAACCATAGAACCCCTGTGATGGAAGGTAAGTCTATCAATAACCCTAGAACCCCCTGTGATGGGAGGTAAGTCTATCAATAACCCTAATGGGGACGGATGGTCGTGCGGTAACGCGCTCGTCTGTCGACCTGAAGGTACCTGGTTCGATCTCCGGTGAGGACCAAGGAAATTTTTCAGGTCTTGGCTCAAGTTCCCGAAATATCTCCCGTGGTGCCTCCATGGCCATTGCACTATCGGCTATGGTGGGGATGAAAGAAGGGCACCATAAAACCGTCCCATTAGTGGTTTATAGGATCTAAGGGATTTCATCTCATCCTTACAGGGACTTTACACACATCAATAACCCTAGAACCCCCTGTGACGGGAGGTAAGTCTATCAATAACCATAGAACCCCTGTGATGGGAGGTAAGTCTATCAATAACCCTAGAACCCCTGGCGAGGGTACTGTGGCACAGGGTGTCGCATTGGGTAAAGGGCGCCGAAAGAGCACTGTTAAATTTTGTGTGTGTGTGTGTGCATTTTCAAGATTGAGACGAGGGCGCCGAAAATCGCAATACGCCCAGGGCGCCACCATAGCCAGCTACAGCCCTGTTGGGGGTCCCTATATCAAATCCGATGGTCCGTGGGCCCGTGCTTTACATTTGAACTAATTAACTGTCAGATACTTACTGGACATAACTAACTGTCAGATACTTATTGGGCATAACTTACTGTCAGATACTTACTGGACATAACTAACTGTCAGATACTTACTGAACATAACTTACTGTCAGATACTAACTGGACATAACTAACTGTCAGATACTTACTGGACATAACTAGCTGTCAGATACTTACTGGACATAACTTACTGTCAGATACTTACTGGACATAACTTACTGTCAGATACTTACTGGACATAACTAACTGTCAGATACTTACTGGACATAACTAACTGTCAGATACTTACTGGACATAACTAACTGTCAGATACTTACTAGACATAACTTACTGTCAGATACTTACTGGACATAACTTACTGTCAGATACTTACTGGACATAACTAACTGTCAGATACTTACTGGACATAACTAACTGTCAGATACTTACTGGACATAACTAACTGTCAGATACTTACTGGACATAACTAACTGTCAGATACTTACTGGACATAACTTACTGTCAGATACTTACTGGACATAACTAACTGTCAGATACTTACTGGACATAACTTACTGTCAGATACTTACTGGACATAACTAACTGTCAGATACTTACTGGACATAACTAACTGTCAGATACTTACTGGACATAACTTACTGTCAAATACTTACTGGACATAACTAACTGTCAAATACTTACTGGACATAACTAACTGTCAGATACTTACTGGACATAACTGTCAGATACTTACTGGACATAACCTACTGTCAAGGACGGAAGAATTAATAATTTTGTTATACCTGATATTTCTACTTTATGTTTCATTTGCACTTGACATGCAAAAATACCCCCCCTCAAGGGACAGGAGGCCCTACTCGCCCCTTCCCGGGAGTCCAAAGCAGCCGACTAATTGCCTATCCCTAAAAATAGCTCTGTTTACAGGAATAAATATGACATACATTGTACAGTACTATAAATCAAAATCTATATTGATGATAATATATATATATAATATATACCCATTAAATAGCAGAATCATCAATGTATTTCAAATAATGAGTTTATATATATATATATATATATATATATATATATATATATATATATATATATATATATATATATATATACATTCGACAGAGGCTTGCTTGTTTGGTGATGACCTCTCCTATCTTATCAACGGTATGACGTGCTCCAAGATGGCTCTAACAAGAAGCATGCTTTGCTATAACTCTCAAATCAGACCAAAATGCTGCGCGTCGTGCCAGTCTATTTATAGACCCTATCAGGGTAAGCTGCAACGCGCACTGCTGGTCACATTCAGGGTGGTGAATTAGTGTAGAAATACTGCTTTTTTGTTCTAAAATGAAATGACCCATTACTAAGCATATAATATAATATATTATAATAATCGATTTTCAACCTAAAAAGTGGACCGAACGTTTACTTTAACAACTACTTGCAACGAATTAGACTTTGTTGTTATGAAAAATAAAACATATCGTGATAAAGTCAATGTAGTCCAATATCGTCACTTCCTGTTAACATGTTTTTTTTTATCTTTGAGGGAGGAAAGGGTGGTGGAAACTTCAGGGATACTGCAGTGGTCAGTTCTGTCCATGTCTCACTTTGTAGTTGCCGTCCACTCAAGAAGGGCACTTGATATGGGTTGGGGGGGGGATACACGAACCCGCGGCCAACTAACTTGCACCGATGGCTATCTTGGGCCTGAGGGTTTCTTGACCTTCCTTTCAAATATATATTCAACACACAAGGTCAAGTATCGGCGGTTGAGAATTTTGGTTTTTTTTTGTTTATTTACCATCTCTTTACTCTTGACCAGACTGTGAGTACGGTGATCACTGGACCGGCTGTAACACTGGACACTGTTCCAACTACCTCATCAACTGTTGTGGAACGTGCAACCGCAGCGTGCCCATCACGTCTTCTTCAGCCACAGCTTCGACATCAACGGCAGCAACTACACCTTCGACATCAACACCACCATCGATATCTGCTACTACATCGTCTTCTTCAGCCAATGCTTCGACATCAACAGCAGCAACTTCACCTTCGTCATCAACACCATCATCAATATCTGCTACTACATCGTCTTCTTCAGCCACAGCTTCGACATCAACAGCAGCAACTTCACCTTCGCCTTCAGCACCAACATCAATCTCAGCTACAAAATCGTGCTCATCAGTCACATCCGACCAGCTGAACACGCCCGCACCATCAACCATAGTGCTGTGTTTGCTGCTGCTGCTCTTTTTCTTAATCCTGGTCACTTCCATTTATAAATACCAACCAATCAACACGCATATTACATATGAGGATGAGGTCACCATAGCAACGAAAGGAATCAATTGAATTTCATATTAGACAAAAGGTACACAATGATAGCTAGAGAAACAGAGCAAGGAAAATAAAATATGAAACACCAGAAGCACAAAAGATCTCAAAGTGACATGCACGGCTGACATATGGAACAGTTTAACTGTGCATGACATGCACGGCTGACATATCGAACAGTTTAACAGTGCATGCACTTATTTAAGATAAACAACATCAAACTATACAAACTACAAACTGTACAAACTACAAACTATACAAACTACAAACTGTACAAACTACTAACTGTTCAGCTTTAAATGTATGTATCGAAATGCAATACAATAATTCACTTCCACACGATTTGATGAAAATATTTTGAAAGAATTAAAAAAAAAATGCCAATAGGGACAGTAGACAGATGTAAGGGGCTGTAATTTTCATGCAAACCCCCCTCCCACCCATTCCCCCCCAGTCAAAGTCTGTTCCATCCCCACCCGACACCGCCAGCATATAAACATAATAAACCCGTATAAACATAACCTCATGACAACTTGTTTACATTAGTTACATGCTGTTACTATGATTTAAAATTGTAAACAAAATAATCGATCAGATTCTAATATTCAGACAAATGAACAAGAAAAAAATATTTCCGAATTCATCGAATTAATAATTAAAAAAGTTGATGCAGCAAATTTATATTTTCAAACATAGCATGCGATTTTCATATTTGAATAAATAAAGACACATAAAATACACGATTTATGGCTTCAGGGTTTTTGAAGTTTATTTTGATTGGTTGATTGGTTGATTGATTGTTTGGTTGATTGATTGGTTGACTGATTGACTGATTGATTGACTGATTGGTTGATTGATTGGTTGATTGGTTGATTGATTGTTTGGTTGATTGATTGGTTGACTGATTGACTGATTGATTGGTTGATTGGTTGATTGGTTGATTGACTGGCTGATGATTGATTGATTGACCGATTGATTGATTGATTGGTTGATTGAATGATTGATTGATTGGTTGATTGAATGATTGGTCGACTGATTGATTGATTGGCTGATTGATTGATTGATTGGTTGATTGATTGACCGAATGATTGATTGATTGATTGATTGAATGATTGATTGATTGGTTGATTGAATGATTGGTCGACTGATTGATTGATTGGCTGATTGATTGATTGGTTTATTGATTGATTGATTGAGTGTTGTTGAAGTTTTTTTTTTGATTGGCAGTAACAAGTAAATTGTAGATAGTCAAAATGTTGAACAATAACATGACTTACATAGTCATAGTACTGCAGAATAAGGACTCTATAATCAATGACACATTGAAATAATTTGAAAATTATTTACAATAGTTACAACGATCGGATGAAATTATTGCACCGATCAATTTAAAAAAAAAAATAAATGACCTGTCTTCTTTTCTAGATGTTAAATAATTTGCAGTTGATTTAATTTTCGCCAATTCTTTCTCTGCAACTAAAGTGATGACTGGTTGGTACCACATTGCCACTTGATCTCTCATGTAACCATTGAACCATAGCCATGTCAGTTTGTCCATTTACCTTCTCGTCACTACGTGGAATGCAGTGATCGGGGGAGTGTAAGGGGCCATAACTGAAAACACGGCAAACAACTCGGAATGTATTTGTGTGTGTGTACCTCAGAGTTACCTGGATTGATGTCCAGTCATTGTTGTATATTTTTCTGTTTTACATAATGTAAGGTTTCACTTATTTGTATTGGCTAAACCAAATCCTCCATTATGTGTCTAACACCTGGTCTGATTGTTTTCATTCTATTTTACCTTAAACGTGACTGGCAGAAATAGAAATAATGCAAGACATCAGATCAGAGTTTAGATTTGCACGTCTTCAGAAATCAGGTCATATTGCATTCCCACACCACGTTAAAAAAAACCAAAACAAAATAACAAAAACAAATGATTGTTTACATTTTGAAATCTTCATGAACAGAAACTATAACATCAAAAAAAATACACAGGGAAGATTATTTGTAAACAGTCTTGCGAAACTGAGGCAGAAGTGTACAGTAACAGCCACTTAAATTTTTTTAATAACTAAAAAGTATTCAATAAAAATATTTGTACAAAAAGTATTCAATAAAAATATGTATACAAAAAGTATTCAATAAAAATATGTATACAAAAAGTATTAAATAAAAATATGTATTCATATAAAACCTTTTTAAAAAAAGAGCTATTCTAAAAATGTACTGAATGTCTACATTATCATGACTAAAACTAAAAGCGTGGGCAAATACAAATGATAGTTCTCAGTGCAGGGGGGGGTGGTGACGGGGATGATAGGTCTCAGTATTTATCAACTAATACAATTATAGTCCAGTATTATTATTATTGTATTTATTTTTTGGAAAACACCTGCCAACTCTCAGCTGAAGAAGAGATCAGAAAGAGGCGATGGGGCTGGATAGGACACACCCTACGCAAATCAGCAGCCAGTATCACGAGGCAGGCACTGAGGTGGAACCCCCAAGGTAAACGGAAGAGAGGCCGCCCAAGAAACACCTTGCGTCAGACCTGGAAGCGGACACCATAAAGATGGGACACAACTGGAACCAGCTGGAGAAGATGGCAAAGGACAGAGGACTCTGGAGATCTGATGTTGGTGGCCTATACCCTGACAGAGGACACTGGAGATCTGTTGTTGGTGGCCTATACCCTGACAGAGGACTCTGGAGATCTGATGTTGGTGGCCTATACCCTGACAGAGGACACTGGAGATCTGTTGTTGGTGGCCTATACCCTGACATGGGAGAAGGGCAATGAATGAATGAATGAATGAATGAATGAATATTGTATTTACCGAAGCTATTTGTTACGTACTCCGAATATATGTTGAGTACCCTACTCCGTCGGATGTGCCAAATATATGTTTCGTACTCCAAATAGTATTGAGTACTCCGTCGGAGGTGCCAAATATATGTTACGTACTCCAAATAGTATTGAGTACTCCGTCGGAGGTGCCAAATATATGTTACGTACTCCAAATAGTATTGAGTACTCCGTCGGAGGTGCCAAATATATGTTACGTACTCCAAATAGTATTGAGTACTCCGTCGGATGTGCCAAATATATGTTACGTACTCCAAATAGTATTGAGTACTCCGTCGGATGTGCCAAATATATGTTACGTACTCCAAATAGTATTGAGTACTCCGTCGGATGTGCCAAATGTATGTTACGTACTCCAAATAGTATTGAGTACTCCGTCGGAGGTGCCAAATATATGTTACGTACTCCAAATGGTATTGAGTACTCCGTCGGATGTGCCAAATATATGTTACGGGTCCCTATAATGATAATACTTGTAGAAGATGTAATAATTCAGACAACACAAATTATGAAGTTAACTCCAGTGAAGTAACATCAAATAATCATTTAATTCTTGAACATAAACTGACATAAAGGTAAACTCAGGAGGAGTACAATAGCAAACTGTAAATATGCATCCATCTACATCGATGCCCAAAGCTAGACTCTACTAGAACATGCATCCGCGTCCTATGATGCACAGAGCTCGACTGATTATAAAACAAACCATGTGCTCCCAACTGTCGGTTTCTAATAGACGTCATTTCTTTCATCCCCGGCTTAAATCCGGCACATTTTAACCGGAGTCGGAATCGGAACCGGATTTGTTAAAACTGCCGGAATCCGGCTTAACAGGAACCGGAATCGGATTCCGGTACAGCCCTAATAATATATGATTTAATGAATTATTTTTTACTTTTTATTGCATTTTAATAAACAACTTATTAAAAAACAACAACAACTTGTAAGACTGAAAAAAATAAGTCCTGATTAGTTAGTCCATTTATACACCTGCTGTGTGCACAGTATTAATTTTGACAGAATAATCTCGAAGCTAATTCATTCCAATTATACACATGACTAAATAGTAATTGGATTGGTAACCCTCCAGAAAATGTTCATTCAAGGACCGGAAATTTTTGACACCATGGATTGTCATATAAAATCTAAAAGTGTGCCAAGTTTGAACCTTTTCAGTAAATTTAGAACTGATTGTCCAAGTTGTTAGCAGCTACAACTGACACCGGAAGTAAACCTTAAAGACCGTTAAAGTCATTTCACCTGTGACGTAATCGTACACCTGATGCTCCAGTTCTGGCATGACCTGCAAGTTGTAGTCGCTCTCTGACGACATCATGTCCCTTTTACGTCTGGCCTCATAGTCCACAAAATACCTGGTGCCATTGTGTCGGAACTGACCTTTCTGATGTGCATGCCAAGAAAAAAAAACTATGTTCAATCAGTGATTCAAACACACACACACACACGCACACATATCGAAAGTAAAAGTACATTTCCTGTTAAAATATTTTTAGTTTTTCAATAAATTATTTTGTAGTTTAAATATAAATAGCGTAAAAGGTGTAGCGATAGTCGTCTAGACAAATAATGATAGATTAGAAAATGAATACAGACATTTGATTAAACCATATTACAGGAAGAAATCTACAATAAGGGGTGTTTCTAATACTGTACCCAATACTAGTATGATTTTAATTCCAGTTAAATTTGAGAATAGCACTGCAATCGATCGCGAAAAGAAATCAATCAATCAATCAATATATATATTTATATATATATAAATATTGATTGATTGATTGATTAGGGCAATAAAATCATAAACACAGTAATTTCCCATTGTTATTGAAAGTTTGTTTATTCATGACGTCTTACAAATATTCGCTTGACGTCAGTGCTAGAGTTGTCTCCTCCAGGGTTGGTTGTCTGGAACACAGCTTCCGATGACACATCATGGTACATGGCGAGATCCTATGACAAGATGAAAACATGTTAAGGTCATTGGATGACAATATGAAAACATGACAGATGGCAATGGATGACAGTATGAAAACATGATGGATGCCATTGGATGACAAGATAAAAACATAACAGATGCCATTGGATGATAAGTGAAAACATAACAGATGCCATTGGATGATAAGTGAAAACATGACAGATGACAAGTCAGTGACTTTTAAAAGTTATGGAACTATTGTACGTATGACCATTGTAGTGGACTGGTCAGTATCATTTCTCAACAGAAAGTCCATGTCAGAGAGTGACCCCCCCTGTTTTGACCTACATGTAAATTGTCCACGTTTTCCAGCCTGTGAACCAATTCACCCGTCTCATCCACATTGACTGTATACACTGGCAGGTCAAAGGTCACGTGAGCTTGTCTTTTCAGTCGGAGATCGACCGATAAACTGCCCGATGTCAGGGTTAAGTTGACCTCGTTCGGGACTAGCTCCGGGCTGCTTGAGAAATTGACGTGGACTGGAAACGAGGCGAAAGAGTTGGATTAAGTGGCATTCACAGAAGGATTTCGGTAAATGTCCTATTTAAGATAAGCCGATGGTGCCATGAGTGGTGTGGAGATAATGGAATGCGCCGGAGGCTGACAGAGGGCTAATAAAACGACCACTTCAGAGGGTGTTACTGCAAGAGGCTTCCAACGGCCTCACAGTTCTAGTTGTACCGCCAGGCGAATACACATCATTTAGACTGGGCGGTGTTACCATCATGTAAACCTACGACCTGACGGTCCCTGGTTACATCTCCGGTGAGGAGCGATGGATGTTTCAGGTCATTATGAAAGTGGCTTCCATATCTACCATAGTACCTCTATGATCATTGCACTAATGGCTATGGTGGGGATGAAAGAAAAGCAGAATTAACCCGTCCCGTTAGTGGTTTATAGGATCGAAGAGATTTAATCTCATCCTTACAGGGACTTCTCACACACACACACACACACACACACACACACACACAGACAGACAGACACACACACACACACACACACACCATCATGTAAGTTACGCAAATAAGAATACTCACACACGGAAATCAAATAAAGCTGGAAATATAAAAAAACTGACCTGGAATACATTGAGCACAGACTGACCACAGCAGTTGACCAATGATGCAAGGGAGAACGATTCTTAATAACCAGACATTGTTATTTATAGACTGCATTGTTCTGGAGGTCAATAAATGAAACTGCTCTAATGAAATGGTACAAGCATTACAATAAACACATGCATGTGATAATTTTAGGCTGAAAAAAAAACGGATTTTTTTGCAGAAAGTAGTATTTTAAAATACTATATGCTTCATCCAATATTTCATAAATTAGAAATTTAATTCTTAACATTTCAGTCATGAAACGTGTATAATTATAAAGGCATGTCTATCGCAAATATCGCATAACATAAAAACAACACATTTTCCTCTAGTTTTATACACGTACGAATTGTTTCAAATTCTAAAACAAGTCAGCTATTCAAAAATACATTTCATTTTAACAGTGTTAAAATTAAATTAAAAAAAAAATGGCTGATGTCTTTATTTGTCTATTTTTGTCTATAACTTACAGTAGCTTACAATTCCAGTGTGACGGTGTTTACAATTTAAAACATTCCATTCTTTATATACTGTTTGTTATACTCTAGATGCTTCCTGGTTACTGAGCTTTAATTACATTGGACTATGAGATGAATTTTTGTATATTTTTATCAACCAACAGATGCAGCGCTTAGCTAGTAGTGTTTGTTTTTTATAAGGGTAGAAAGGGGGTAGTGAGGGGGGAGGGAGGGAGGGAGGGAGGGAGGGAATGAGATAATTTATCTTCACCTCTTATCCGACGTAACAATGTTTTCTGAAGCTTTTGTAGTGACGCACTGACCATCGAACCGTGACCTCTGATAGCCCGCCCCAAGACTGGGGATGGGGGGGGGAAGGGGAAGATACAGGGATGAAATCTGATACATAAGAATGGTCGTGTGGTGTAGGCGCTAGAAAGTCGTGTGGTGTAGGCGCTAGAAAGTCGTGTGGTGTAGGCGCTAGAAAGTCGTGTGGTGTAGGCGCTAGAAAGTCGTGTGGTGTAGGCGCTAGAAAGTCGTGTGGTGTAGGCGCTAGAAAGTCGTGTGGTGTAGGCGCTAGAAAGTCGTGTGGTGTAGGCGCTAGAAAGTCGTGCGGTGTAGGCGCTAGAAAGTCGTGCGGTGTAGGCGCTAGAAAGTCGTGCGGTGTAGGCGCTAGAAAGTCGTGCGGTGTAGGCGCTAGAAAGTCGTGTGGTGTAGGCGCTAGAAAGTCGTGTGGTGTAGGCGCTAGAAAGTCGTGTGGTGTAGGCGCTAGAAAGTCGTGTGGTGTAGGCGCTAGAAAGTCGTGCGGTGTAGGCGCTAGAAAGTCGTGTGGTGTAGGCGCTAGAAAGTCGTGTGGTGTAGGCGCTAGAAAGTCGTGTGGTGTAGGCGCTAGAAAGTCGTGTGGTGTAGGCGCTAGAAAGTCGTGTGGTGTAGGCGCTAGAAAGTCGTGTGGTGTAGGCGCTAGAAAGTCGTGCGGTGTAGGCGCTAGAAAGTCGTGCGGTGTAGGCGCTAGAAAGTCGTGCGGTGTAGGCGCTAGAAAGTCGTGCGGTGTAGGCGCTAGAAAGTCGTGCGGTGTAGGCGCTAGAAAGTCGTGCGGTGTAGGCGCTAGAAAGTCGTGCGGTGTAGGCGCTAGAAAGTCGTGCGGTGTAGGCGCTAGAAAGTCGTGCGGTGTAGGCGCTAGAAAGTCGTGCGGTGTAGGCGCTAGAAAGTCGTGCGGTGTAGGCGCTAGAAAGTCGTGCGGTGTAGGCGCTAGAAAGTCGTGTGGTGTAGGCGCTAGAAAGTCGTGTGGTGTAGGCGCTAGAAAGTCGTGTGGTGTAGGCACTAGAAAGTCGTGTGGTGTAAGCACTAGAAAGTCGTGTGGTGTAGGCACTAGAAAGACTACATGAAGCTTCCGGGTTTCATCCTCGCTGTGAAACTTGAGATTTTTTTTTACTGGTCCTTGTGAAATTCTCTTTGCTTCCGCTTACGTTAGGGGTTGGCAACGTGCGGCTCGCGAGCCGCATGCGGCTCTTTTGATGTCATTTGCGGCTCTTTCGATGTCAAATTGATGCCTTCAGGCTTGCGGAGCCGGAGCCGGAGCCGATGAGCCGGGAGACGCTACTTTTTCCTGGAGCCGGAGCCGAAAAAATCTGGCGGCTCCACGGCTCCCAAATGCTTTTTTTTTACAGCAGAATTTTTTTATTTTTAGCTTTAAAATTCCAAATTTGTTTGATTGTTTGCCTCCTACTATTTGAAATGTTGTTATTTTTACGAACGCAACAAAAGTAGCAGCGTTAAAATGATTGTTTGCACGCACATCACCACAAGAAATCTTTAACGGGGAATCGTTTTGTGTTCGTTTTAAATCTTGTTTACCCTCTGAAAATTTTTAATGGCATGTTATTTTGTTATATACAAAGTTAAAACAGTTTTATTTTATAGAATAATTGTATCAATCATTTAAAATACATTTTTACTAAGACGACAAATAGAACGCGTCATTTCGTATTATTATTTGACCGCGAATCAGGCCCGTAGCGTGTGTGGGGGCCAGAGGGGCTTAGCCCCCCCTTGCGTTTTGTCTGGCCCCCTCTGCTTATTTGCTCTACTTAGTAAAATGTATTACCTGCCCCCCCTGCTATTGCCTGGCCCCTGTTGTAGAATGCCTGGCCCTTGCTGTAGAATTTTCACGCTACGGGGCTGCCGCGAATTTGTAATAGACTAAAAACAAAATTGTCGCTTTCTGTATTTAACAATTTTATTATTAACAGAGTATCTGAAATAGAGTAGATAAATTTATAAGGCTGTGACTATACGGACTCGGGTCCCAATAAAATCCGATTGTTATTCGGACCCGCGGCAAATATGCACTAAGCTTAGCTATATTTAAATTATATTAGACGGAACCCGAAACAATAATAATACAGAGTCCGCGTAGTGGAACCATAGACACTGAGTAGCGATTAAATCATACAATTCAAACAATTATAAAAAAAAACAATAATAAAGTTTAATTATAGCTAAACTAAGTGCATATTTGTCACGGGTCCGAATAACAATCAGACTTTATTGGGACGGGGTCCGAATAAAAGTCGGAGTTTATTGGTACCCGGGTCCGAATAGTCACTTTATAAATAATAAATATAAATACTGAAGTCTTTAAAATATTTAAAATAATGTATCATTGTACTATTTGCTAATTTGATAATTGAAATAACTTTTTATTACTTATGAAAATGGCGACTATTGAAACCTCGGTCTAAAATAATGATATGATTCTGGATGCACTGAAATGGTTTGGTTTTAGTAAAACCGACATGCGTATATTTTTCAAGTTCCTGACAATGGGGCAGCCCCGTAGCGTGAAAATTCTACAGCAGGGGCCAGGCATTCTACAGCAGGGGCCAGGCAATAGCAGGGGGGGTAGGTAATACATTTTTCTAAGTAGAACAAATAAGCAGAGGAGGCCAGACAAAACGCAGGGGGCCCCGGCCCCCTTGCCCCCCCGCACGTTACGGGCCTGCTATGGCGGTGAACGCGACAAAATTTGCATAACTTTTTACCAGCGGCATGTTTGCGTGGCGCAATTACAAAAATTTTTGTCTCGTGTGATACTATCTTAATAGGGAGCCGGAGCCGGAGCCGTCAAATTTGTGGGAGCCGGAGCCGGAAAAAATTTTGGCGGCTCCGCAAGCCTGGATGCCTTCCACAAAGTGCGATGGCTTTCCAGGGATAACGTTTTGCTTCTTACCTAAGTAAAATAAAAAAAAAATTCTATAAGGAAAAGGCATGGTCCATCCTGAATTGGAAGAAGACAAATGTCTGCCAAAAGTTCAACTTCATGGTGGATGTGTGTGAAGTCCCTGTAAGGATGAGATTAAATCTCTTAGGTCCTATCAGCCACTAATGGGACGGATTTTATGGTGCCCTTCTTTCATCCCAACCATAGCCGGATAGTGCAATTGCCATGGAGGTACCACGGGAGACATAGTGGGGACTTTAAGCCATGACCCGAAATATCCATTGAAGATTGAACCAGTGACCCTCAGGTCAACAGTCGAGCGTTTTACCCCACAACCATCCGTCATGGTGGATATCACAAATAAACTAAATGAGCTAAATGTAAATCTCCAAGGAAAAGGAAACCCAACCAATGCCTTGCTTGAAGAAATGGTTTGTTTCGAAAATAAATTATTTCTTTTTGTCGAAGACCTGTAGAACAGTAAATGAAATCATTTCGATCATCTGAGGCAGTTAGTGTTGCAGAAGACTGGTAAGTCCAGTGATGATATTTGGATTCACTTTACCGAGATTGTTAAGGAATTCAACAAAACTATATCATCGCATAAAGCATCAAAGAATATATAGGCTATTTGTACTGAAAGCGACTTGCTATTTTAAACAAAATATTGACACGAATTACTTTGGTATGGCTATAAAATATAAACGAAATGAAGAATTGATTCGCTGAGATATTTGAGCCATTCAAAACAAATGTAAGTACCCTGGCGTTCATATTAAATCCTCTCAATACAAATGAGATGAACATTGAGCCCATTTGGAATTGCTGCAGGTTTGCTTCAAATGCAACAGAAATCAGGAGCAAGTTAGATAGTAGAATGTCCAGAAAAGCCAGCATGTTGCGCTGCACAAGTGGACAGATCTAACAGAAATACCGCGAGTTAAGACCTCATATTTAACACATGGAAGAGTCATCCACAGTTGTATAGTGAGGTGAAGAAGTTGGCATTTGGAGTGCTGAAGACTTCTGGGTCAACATATACGTGCAAGCAAGCGTCTCTGTCATGAATTTAATACAATTTCAAGCAAGACGCCAACTAACAAATAAAGATATAGAAGCGTACTTGAAACTGAAAATAATAAAAATATCAAACTTTCAAAAAAGCATGCAAGGTCAATGCTCCCATTGATGTAACTTTTGTAGCGATCTATTAAAATCATTAATTTAAAATTTAATTTTTTTATATGTATAAATATTAATTCGTATTTAAAGCCATTTGCCAAAATCCAAATGAATATACCTAATCCTAATCAAATACCACAATATTGAAACAACAATTTTAGTGGCTCTTTAAAAAACTTAGAAAATTGTAACTTTTGGCTCGTCCGTCTCAAAAGTGAATGGCGTAAGTGAATGGACATTAGCTGGGAATGGTTCGTCCATTTTTCTAGTCACCAGGGTGATTTTATGTCTCATCTCTGGTGGGATGAAAGAAGCGCTTAACAAATACCATCTATCTATCTATCTATCTATCTATCTATCTATCTATCTATCTATCTATCTATCTATCTATCTATCTATCTATCTATCTATCTATCTATCTATCTATCTATCTATCTATCTATCTATCTATCTATCTATCTATCTATCTATCTATCTATCTATCATCTAACTATCTATCTATCTATCTATCTATCTATCTATCTATCTATCTATCTATCTATCTATCTATCTATCTATCTATCTATCTATCTATCTATCTATCTATCTATCTATCTATCTATCTATCTATCTATCTATCTATCTATCTATCTATCTATCTATCTATCTATCTATCTATCTATGGATTACTGTTACGTCTCTAGTCCCCCCCCACCCCAAACCTTCACCAAACCCCTTGCGCAATAACTGTAATGCTAAGGTTGTCTGCCTGTCCTGGCATGACCTATGGATGTAGTTTACTTTAAATGACGTAATGTCCTACTTTTATTTGCCCTCAGGTGTGACGGTGATACTTGTGCTATCCAATCGTAATCGTCCCCTTTTCTATAAATACTTGTGTTTGTTAACGGTACGGTGAAATACACAAAGATCTTCCACTAGCAAAGCTGCATTAATAAAATGTCTAATGTAGGGATTATTTAAAATTATACATAGAGATGTGGAAATAACAACGTATTTAAACTGTGAATTTATTCGCTAAATATAGCGCATTTATAGATAACCTCTGATATACAAATACACATTTTTAAATAGCATAACTTAGCATATACCGGTATATATATATACGTAAAGTACATAGGATTATAAACTACGGCTACGTTCCTCGATCGGCCAGATGCGAATGTCGGGTTTAAATCTCAAATGGTGCATATTACCTCTGATCCTCATTAACTAGCAGCCCCGTCCAGTTAATTATACAAAAAAACTGAAAAGTTTAACTATCATAGAATTTTTCCAGTTCTTCGTTTCGCTTGGTGCAGCTCCCAATGGCTTTTTGTTATTTAAATTTCTTTCAAAATTTTGTCATCAAATCTTGTGAAAATGAGTTATTACATATGATACATACTTTTAAAGCTGTATAGTTTTTCAGGTGCATGTTTTGATGGTTACATTTCATAGTGTATATTTTATCATGTCTCTATAGATTGATACATACATTTCATGCTATTTTATTATGTCTATACAGTGCTTTTTTGTAGAAAAATAGGTGCCGATACTCAAGGATGGATTGCCTAACTTTTAACTACCAGTTCGCACCTCGATGCAAGCTAAATCACACCTGCAAAGATACTATTTTAAAATAATTCAATTTTAACAAAATTAATAATAAAATAAATTAATAATAAACGTTAAAATACAAGAAAAGTAATATTTTTTCCCCACATTGGAAAAAGGTGCCGGTGCATACCAGCAAAAAAACAAAAACAAAACACTATATATATATATATTGATACATAGATTTCATGCTGTATATTTTGTAATGTGTATATTTTGATGTCTTTAATCTTAAATAAGTGCATGCACAGTTAAACTGTTCCATATGTCAGGCCGTGCATGTCACTTTGAGAACCTTTGTGTTTCTTGTGTTTCATGTTATTTTTTTCTTGTTCTGTCTCTCTAGCTATCAGTGTGTACCTTTTGTCTAATATGGGTAACTGGTGGAAGTAAATGGACACTTTTCGTTGCCATGGTGACCTCAGCCTCGTATGCAATTTGCGTATTGATTGGTTGGTATTTAAATAGAAGGAACCAAGGTTACGATAAACAACAGCAACAGCCAACTCAGCACTGTGGTTGATGGTGCGTGCGGACGTGTTCAGCTGGTCGGATGCGGCTGAAGATGACGATGTAGTAGCTGATATTGGTGGTGGTGATGACGAAGATGGAGTTGGTGTTGGAGGACTGGTGGAGGGAGATGGGGCCGATGCCGTTAAAGACGGTGTGAGGGGCACGCTATAGTTGCACGTGGCGCAACAGTTGATGAAGTTGTTGGAACACGAGTCAGTGGTACACCTGGTCACGTGATCACCGTACTCACAGTCTGGTCAAGAGTAAAGAGATGGTAAATTAACAAAAAAAAAAAAAAATTCTCAACCGCTGATACTTGACCTTGACATTGTACGTTGAACATATATTTGAAAGGAAGGTCAAGAATCCCTCAGGCCCAAGGTAGCCATCGGTGCAAGTGAGTTGGCCGCGGGTTCGTGTATCCCCAACCCATGTCAAGTGCCCTTCTTTAGTTGAGTGGACGGCTACTACAAAGTGAGTGTCAGGGTATATTCTTTGGGCTATCACTGCTATCAGCCTTGACAGGTTATTACTTCTTTATATTATTGTGAACTGGAGGCGTGTATTTGGTAGCTGTGGCGGTTCTTTATTATTTACAAATCACAACATCAAATAACTTGATATAAGAGTACTTTGCTGATTCAAGTATTTATTCTCGACACAATAATATTATAAATAAAAATGATGAAATAAATTCCGAGTACATATTGTAGAAATCAATCCAATAAATTATCACATTCAAATAGGAACTCAATCAAGTTCTAAGGATCCATCTATAATATCCAAGTACATGTATATAAAAAAACTGTCTAGCACAATATCTCCAACATGGAGGTGAACTATAACTCTCTCGTGATCACTCAGAATACCATAATATATATCACTCAGAATAACTACAATGACACGTCTGTCCTATACGAGAGTGGATCTTCAACTGTCTTAAATAATTCTTTCTTACTTCCGGAAATATAAAAAACTCGGATTTAGTTAAATTAAAAGTGATCCTAGTGTTTCGAAACAATTATATTTTTACACGAAACAATTACACCTTTACACAATTATACCTTTACACAATTATACCTTTACACCTCCCCACCCACCAAAAATGTGCAACATTTCTCTAAAAAAAAAACTATTATTAATTGCACTATAGATCTGTACCATCCTTAATTTATGATAAGTTACAATCAATGTATCAAAAAAAATATTCCACTCTATGCAACTAGAGTAACTATATACATCAATATATATACACTTGTATTTCTATTTATAATAAGTTATCTACAAAATAACATTATAGGTGCATATATTTGCATCAACATCATGAAAAAAATTGACAGAAGTTACAACCATAAATTATATGTCTTACAATGTGGTATCTTAATACTACAGCATTGTCAAAATCAAATTAATTATTTTATCAATTGTTACTGTATACAACATGGCATATCGTGCCGAAGCGATGCCAAAATATATTCAATATCCCCATTAAACTCAATTACAATATCATGGCATTCCTATGCCCAACTTAAATATATGCGTAGTTATCCGAAGAAATTCAAATAAGACAGTATGACAATACCGATGTCCATACTCTTAATTCAATAAATAATAATCATCAGCCACCTGGCTGGATCTCATGGGGTACAATCAACATACAGCGTCCCTGCTGCTTATATGGTCCTTTCCGACCAACCCTTGGATAAACCAAGTACAATAACTAATTGAGAAAAAACAAATGATTATGAACAATATTACCTAAGTCCATCTCAACAATATAACTAATTCATAGTACCAACATAATATATTCCACAGTTTCAAATTACACAATGTCTAACAGTGGTATACTTTTTTTTTTTTTTTTTATCCTGTTATATCAATATGTATATCACCTCAAAATTTGGTGAACAAGTACAAGTTTGTGGTATCCAAATAATTACAAGTAATGGTAACAACTAATCATGTCACAAAAAAAATGTTATTTCATGTTACCAAAATCTATGTAAACAATCTTCCTAATATGTACTAAGTAAATGATAAAAATAATGTACAATACCATTATATACAATAATTTGCTAATCAATGTCAATTCATGCAATATTTAAAAAAAAATAAATTACAATGCCAATGTATGCCATCTCAAAAAAAAATTTTGTTCAATGCCATTATATAGAATAAATTGTTCACAATGTCTTTCTATTACAAAAAAAATTGCCATGTCAGTGTTTTTAAACACCAACCTAACATTAACAATCTTCAAAAAAAAAAAATTATTGCTAAGTCATTTATTAACATGAAGTACAATGTGCCATAATCAACAAAAAATATAATCATAATATATCATGCTGAATGAATTTATATTCTTGAGTAAGAATTTCTAAAAAAAAAAATTACTATGTGTTACCAAATATGCTAACTCAAATCACTATTCTCCATTTATAATATCTATGTAAGTCACATTATTATTTATCAATGTATGTATATATGTGTACTAGTTAAGTCTAAGATAAATTTCATTTAACAATCAAGAAAAATATTTTGTATGTTATTAATTGTTATTTAATTATTATGCCAGCAACAAAATATCTGATCAATTTATTCAGTTAGCCTTGATAAAATATCTGGTATGAAATTGTCTGAATGCTTAATATGTGCTAAATCTAAATCTATCATTTTCATCTAAGTCTTGTTTCTTATTAAACAATGTGCCTCTTGAATGTGTGTGTTTTCTCAAACTGGGTTTCAAATAAGAAATATGTCTAAGTTTAAAGCAATTATTCATTGTGTGACCAAAATTCTTACAATAGTCACATTGAAGCTCACTAAAATAATTTTGCATGTTTATCTATCCCATATTTTACTGTTGTATAATCTTGTCTTGTTGTGTATTTATTGCTATTCAAATGGTTGGAATTATTCTGTACATGTCCATTTCTATAGTCATTTTGTGGTTGTTGTTTATTTCTGATGTTTTGTTCATAGGTATTACTAGTTTGTTTATATCTAAAGGGGCAAAATGATTGTTTGTGACCAAAATTATGGCAGTAGTAACATTTAATATGTTTAAATTTTAGGGTGCATCTATTTGATTTATGGTCAGGTTTCTTACAATGAAAACATACTGATTTGTGTTTATCTGATACTGTTGACTCTTTTCTACTTTGTTTACTATCATGTGCAACAACTGAAAATGAGTTTATTTGTTTTACTATTGTTGCCTCTGTCTGCTTTTCAGAATTTTGCATAGTTTGTATTATAGTAGTAGTATCACTTTCTATCGGGTCCTTATCTATAGATTTCAGTACTTTTTGTATGTTTATTTCTTTGTTACTTAACCAAAGTGTAAATAATTCTTGAGAATTATCTGGTTTAATGTCTGGAATATTACCTATAATTAAAGGGGCTACTGGTGATGTCATAGCTATGGCCTCAATTTTCCCACTAATCCATGGGGTGTCTATATCTATCATGGCTTTCTTACAGCTAAGTGTGTGACCATTTCCTAATTTAATATCTTCTGAACTGTCCATCATGCACTCATGTGGAACAAGAGATACATCTACCACTACACATGTAGCACCTGTGTCTCTAAGACACATAACCGGTTTATTATTGAGAAAACAGGGGTAAAATATCAAATTACCATTGTTACTTAACAAAGCATTAACATTATGTACTTTGTTATTTCTATTTAAGGATCTGCCTCTATCATTATTATGTCTAGGAGGACTA
The DNA here is from genome assembly GCA_021962125.1 of Bulinus truncatus. Taxonomy (NCBI): domain Eukaryota; kingdom Metazoa; phylum Mollusca; class Gastropoda; family Planorbidae; genus Bulinus; species Bulinus truncatus. Next base: position 1,304,051 of record JAGDYQ010000186.1, read on the forward strand.
TTGTTTGATGACTGTCTATTTCTATATTGTCCCTGATATCTACCAGAAGATCTATCATTACTGTTTCTATGATACTGTCTATTGGGTATATATCTGCTTTCTTGTACCTGACCATTATTCACATATCTATTTCTGTTGAGATATAACTTGCATTTGGCTATATTGTGTCCTGGATTATGACAGTAATAACAAGTCCTTTGCATCCTATTAGGAAATCTGGCAGGTAAGCTTCTATATCTATTATCATTGTAACTGTATTGTGATCTGTTTTTGTGTCTAATGGCACTAAAAGTATTGTCATTCTTACTTTTGAACATGGGGACATCTTGATTACTATCTTTATAATCAGATAATGTGGAAATAAGATCTTTCTTGCAATTGACCTTCTTTAATTTAATGAAAGAGAATAATTTGCTGGAGCTTATGTTTAAAATTTTGTCTACTAGCATTAATTCTATAATTTGTTGGGGATCAGATGCATTTATGCCAGCCATTTTAATGTAGTTATTTAAATAGGACTCCAATTTATTTATATAGGCTGTAGGGTGTTCTGTTTCAGTCATTATTGAATTGTGGAACAGATTCCTATAGTGTTCCTCAGTTTTGTTATGAAAATCTAAGAGGTGTTGCTTAATTTCATTATATGATTTATGTTCTGGTCGTCCTAACATTTGCAATACGCTTACTGATTCACCACGGAATGCTTCTAGTACATATTTAGTCCACTCAGACTCTGGTATATTGTTAACTGTAAGTATAGATTCAAAATTGGCCAAATATGCATCAATGTTACCATCTTTAGAATTAAACTGAGCTATATGTGGTCTACCACCTGTATTATTCTTTTGCAGTGTTTTTGTGTGTTGCTCTGAGTCTATTCTTTTCATTTCTATTTCTGCTTCTAATCTTTTTATTTCTAACTGTATTTTCTCTTTCTCTAACCTTTCCTGTCTGTCTAATTTCTCTTTCTCTAATCTTTCCTGTCTGTCTGCATCTAACTTTTTCATTTCTAATTTCTCTTTTTCTAATTTTTCCTGTCTGTCTGCATCTAACTTTTTCATTTCTAATCTCTCTTTCTCTAACCTTTCCAGTCTTTCTGCCTCTAATTTATCCTTTTCAAGGTTTCTAAGAGCAAGTCTTTCTTCTCTATCTATTCTTTCTTTATTTAATTTCTCTTCTTTTTCAATGTTTTCTTTAATAAATTGTAGGAGTTTCTCTCCTGTTAGACCATATTTTTCACCTCTCCTCTCATATACTTCCCATAAATTGTCTTCTATATTTTTAGCCTCCATATTGCCGGTTCAGATATATCAAATAGGGAAATATAGTGAGAAAAATCACTATTATAGAAAAATATATGATACTGATACTGTATCACTGGCAATACATAAATCTAAAATCAATGTAACCTCAAGAAAAATTCACTGGCACTGATCAATATTAATTGGCACTAAATATTACTAACTGGCATTGACTACATGGCAAAAATCATTATACAATATTGTACATTGAAGTAACAAAAATAGAAGGGGGGTCAGTGTTCAGTGTCCAATAAATGATAAATAATAAAAAAAAAATAATTATGAAGAAATAAGGTTTTTACAAGACAGGACTTAAACGATAACAGAATCAGCGAAAAAAAATTCCTAGTAGATTGATAGTAGACGTGAGAGAAAAATAATGATTAAACTAGACGAGACATCGACAAAACTGGTAGAAAAAAAAAAAATTTCGGACAATATTTAAACAAAGGGGGTTTTAAACAATGAACAAACAAGTCGCAGACAACTAAATATTTACATGATATCGATAATCTATCTGGATCCAAAATTAATCAATCAACACACAATTAAGTGTAAAGATCCAGAAAGAAAATCAGTATGTCCTAACAGAAAGCGCCAGATGACTAGTTCAACTGACTCACCACTCCACCACCCATTAATGAAACAAATAACATAAATGAACACTGATTATAAGGGGAAAATAAAATAGGAGAGAAGAAAAAAAAATTATTTAAATTTAAAGTAAATATATTTACTTGTCTTCCTTGTTCTGCTGTTCTTTCTTCTTGTCAAAAGCTTAACTCGGATGCTCCTGGTTCCTAATAATGTTAATACAAGCACTAACAAGCACAGTCTTTAGTGTTGTGAACAGCCATCTTGACCTGTGACCTTGCCTCCTTTTCCGTAGATGAATGAAAGTGTTAATGTAAATACTGGCCAACAGTGAATGAAAGTTTCTTCCTGAATGTACAAGGTAAACAAACACAGTCTGAGATGTGTAGTGTAGTCTCAGTCTACAAGAAAACAAGCGGCCATCTTGACCTGGTTTGCACGCCGTCTACGGGAAGGTGCTGACGTCATCGGAATACACAAGCAGAGAGAAAATAATGATGAATTCTCTAATGATGAATTTTTATACTGTAAGAAGTATATCTTCTTATATTTGGCAACTAGGTACCAAAGTGTGACTTTAATCGGGCAGTAGGGTATGCCGCGATCAAAATGAGGTGTCACTTGCTAACGACCTCAGTGTCGGACACGTCGACTTGCAAATGTGGGTCACTGTGGATGTGGGTCACCGTGGGGCTCCGTCGGGTTGAATCAACTTTTGTTGCCGCCTCTGGAAGATGAACTTTTATTTGCAAACTGTTAACAGTATACTGGTCTCTCTGGTCTTCGGGATGCTTAGGTTCTCCATGCTGCCACCATTTGTCAGATTTCTGGTGCCGCCTCTGGAAGATGAATTCAGCTCGTCCAGCAAAATGGAAGTTGTACTTTCCTGTGTTCGTAGTTCTTATTGTTCAGTTTTCAGGTTCAGTTCGTCAACGCTGCCACCATTGTCAGGGTATATTCTTTGGGCTATCACTGCTATCAGCCTTGACAGGTTATTACTTCTTTATATTATTGTGAACTGGAGGCGTGTATTTGGTAGCTGTGGCGGTTCTTTATTATTTACAAATCACAACATCAAATAACTTGATATAAGAGTACTTTGCTGATTCAAGTATTTATTCTCGACACAATAATATTATAAATAAAAATGATGAAATAAATTCCGAGTACATATTGTAGAAATCAATCCAATAAATTATCACATTCAAATAGGAACTCAATCAAGTTCTAAGGATCCATCTATAATATCCAAGTACATGTATATAAAAAAACTGTCTAGCACAATATCTCCAACATGGAGGTGAACTATAACTCTCTCGTGATCACTCAGAATACCATAATATATATCACTCAGAATAACTACAATGACACGTCTGTCCTATACGAGAGTGGATCTTCAACTGTCTTAAATAATTCTTTCTTACTTCCGGAAATATAAAAAACTCGGATTTAGTTAAATTAAAAGTGATCCTAGTGTTTCGAAACAATTATATTTTTACACGAAACAATTACACCTTTACACAATTATACCTTTACACAATTATACCTTTACAGTGAGGCATGGACAGAACTGACCACTGCAGTATCCCTGAAGTTCCTCCCACCCTTACCTCCCTCAAAGATAAAAAAAAAACATGTTAACAGGAAGTGACGATATTTGTCTACATTGACTTTATCACGACATGTCTAGATTTTTAATAATAACAAAGTCTAATATTCGTTGCAAGTAGCTGTTGATGTCATAGGGTACGGTCCGGTATTTTATTGAATATCAATTATTATAATATATTAAAAATTGATTAATGGTCATTTCAATTTAGAACAAAACAGTACTTCTACACTGTCAGTGGTCCTCAATCCCCGGGCCGGGGCGCGAATGTTACTGGGCCATCCAAGAAACATTAAATTATTTCCTTTTTATTTATTTACCTTGTGATTGTGCGACTTTCCATGGACGAGAGATAATCCACGTCACCCACCGGTCCGTGGCGAGTAAAGGGCTGGTAACCACTGCTGTATGTGACCAGCAATGCGAGTTACTTACCCTGATACGGTCTATAAATAGATTTGCAAGCCGCCCCCCCCCCGCAGCAATGATATGGGGGTCAGAGTCATAGCAAAGCCAAGTTTGTGTCAGAGCCATCTTGGAGCACGTCATGGTGTTGATAACACAGGAGAGATCATCACAAAAAAATGTAGTTAAACTGATGTTTTAACTAAATTTTTTTTTTAAAGTTAAACTTTCTATTTAACTTTTTAAAAAGAGTTTAACTAAAAGTTAGTTACATTTTAGTTAAAATTTTGTAACTTTTGCCCATCACTGCTTTCCGCCCATCACAGGGGCTATTTACACAGTCTACATGTAAACACAAATGAAAAAATTCCAATTTACGATGCTTAACATTTCAAGAATGTATAATTAATGAGGGGGGGGGGGTAAAAAGAGAAATTGACCAGCTAATTTCTATTAACAAATTCAGTCCAATATATCGTAATCAACCACACCTTTAAATTTTTTATTAATAATTTTAATTTTTAAAAACAATTTGAATTAACTTGTATATTGTACACTGTAACAGAAGTTGATTAATTTGGCTAGTCTATAAAAGACTGAAAAAAAAAAAGGATTATTTTTTGTCCGCGCACCGTTGAACTGGCTCTGTGCTACGGATTCAATTGGACATGATAAATAATCTCAAGTCATTCTATTTATATTCTAGCTCGAAGGCCCGGTACCCGGACCGGCGAGTGACTCATTATAATTGAGTTTTATCCCTTTGACCATCTTTACAACTTTACATAATTTGCGCACTACTTGGAATCCCCAAGACTATTAATAGCCAAGCAAGAGTTCACTCCCCTTGAGTGAGACTATTTTTAGCCGCGGAAGTTATACACACGTACGCCAGCCTAGCCGATTATGTATTGGATTATAAACATTGTTTAAAATCATTTGCTTCGTATTTCTGAAAGATTTCAACTCCACTATCCGAAATGTAGAATCAACATGCAACCCAAATCTGAGCATTCTCATAAATTAGAAAAGGTCCCAAATTGATTTACAGGATTTGACCATACCCAGCAGAGAAAGTGAAATTATTTAAAATCTTGAATTTAAAATAAAAACAGCTTTCATACTTATTGTAAAACAAAGATAAAACAACTCATGAAAGTTACTTGAACATAAACTGAGTTACGTACCTTTCCACAGGTCGTACCAGGCAGAGCACCATCGACCTCATAATATTTAGCATCAGAAATGTGACAAGACATCCTGATACAAATTGAAGTACGGTCAAGGTCCAGATTCTGTATAGTCTAAAATTAAAATTATATATATATATATATTGTTGTATATATTGTTGTATATATTGTTGTATATATTGTTGTACCCTGCAATGTCTTTGCATAGAGATAGACTATTGTTCAGCTTTGATACATATTTTCAAAAAAAATTTTTTTTGTTTTTCAGTTATGAAATAAATTTAAATTCTAATCAGTTGTTGTTTCTCTTCCTTACAACATCCTAAAGGATAAATTATTTAAATAAAAAAACAAAATTTTAAAAAATTGGTTGATACTTTACGTTGAAACTACCAAAACGATAAATTATTAAAAAAAAAAACAAGACGAAAGAAAACAAAAACCGTGCGTGGAATCGAACCTGGTCCTCTAATCTATATAGTAAGTAACTTAACCATTCAGCCACCACATCAAGCGAACCAGCATAGATGTTTCTGTTATATTACATACACATTTTTGCCACAAATAGATAGATAGATAGATTTTTAATGGCTACGTTACGTCATCGCATGAACCCATTTGATCCTAAAAAAAAAGCTGTAGGTAACATAGTATGAGGTAACCTGTTGAAAAATGTTCATAACTTACACCATACCAATCCCGTCCCCAGTACAACTCATAGTACTTACACCATACCAATCCCGTCCCCAGTACAACTCATAGTACTTACACCATACCTATCCCGTCCCCAGTACAACTCATAGTACTTACACCATACCTATCCCGTCCCCAGTACAACTCATAGTACTTACACCATACGTATCCCGTCCCCAGTACAACTCATAGTACTTACACCATACGTATCCCGTCCCCAGTACAACTCATAGTACTTACACCATACGTATCCCGTCCCCAGTACAACTCATAGTACTTACACCATACGTATCCCGTCCCCAGTACAACTCATAGTACTTACACCATACGTATCCCGTCCCCAGTACAACTCATAGTACTTACAAACATAGGAGCTGATAGTCTTCCCCTGCATCTGCTGCAGTTAAATCTTATCTGCGATAAAAGTTTATGTCATTTATCTATCTATCTATCTATCTATCTATCTATCTATCTATCTATCTATCTATCTATCTATCTATCTATCTATCTATCTATCTATCTATCTATCTATCTATCTATCTATCTATCTATCTATCTATCTATCTATCTATCTATCTATCTATCTATCTATCTATCTATCTATCTATCTATCTATCTAATCTATCTATCTATCCATCCATCCATCTATCTATCTATCTATCTATCTATCTATCTATCTATCTATCTATCTATCTATCTATCTATCTATCTATCTATCTATCTATCTATCTATCTATCTATCTATCTATCTATCTATCTATCTATCTATCTATCTATCTATCTATCTATCTATCTATCTATCTGTCTATGTAACTATCTATTAACAAACAGTTGTTTAAAAAAAGTATTAAATTTAATTTTAGAAAATGACAGTTTTGCAAGTATGATCTACATATTTATATTTCACAGATTCTTTAAAAACCTTGATTGAATGGTGGGCAAACTTTTTCCAATCACGGGCCACGTTTGGTTCTTACATTTTCTATTACGGCATGTCCTAAAACGAGGTAAAGAGTTTCATAGATAAAAAAAACACGAAAATCTAATTCGTGGGCCGGACTAAAAGGGCCATAGTTGGCTTGAGGGGCATAGTTTGCACACATTTTCACATGGGCCACTAAAGTTATTACACAGGGTATAGTTATATGCCCTGGTACGTAAACATTTGCAAGGCCACTTATAACCGTTAGTGTTAAACGGCTTTACTCCCCCCCCTGTTCGCTTGTCCTTCTGCTTGTCTGACTGCTTGCCTGACTGCTTGCCTGACTGCTTATCTGTCCGTCTGCTTGTCTGTCTACTTGCCTGACTGCTTATCTGTCCGTCTGCTTTTCTGTCTGTCGCCAAAACCAAGTCCAAAAACTTACCCTATTTATTCTCTTTAGGCTTCACATTTTATCAAAATATGAATGCTGGTAATAATTTCTACATTAATTTTTCTTCTCTGTATTTTTTTGACACTTGGATGATCACATTTCTATTTCCTTGCCAATTGTGCAACATTTTAAAACAAACAGAGTCTCGGTTGGGTGAACAACGTCTTTAAGAAACCAGGAAATCTGGTCATACATCAGTGAACAATAATACACGCAATGACGTCATCAAACAAATGCCTTCTTAATTTAGCCAGTACATATACTTTGATTGTAGGATTGTTCTGTGATTTTTTTGTCCTTCTTTTTATTGAGTTTTTGATTCCTAATTGAATCATGTAATTAAAAACGTGTTAATTGTTTATGTTTGCCAATCCTTAGTTTTGCACACAATGTGTTAGAAATATTAATATCTATTTATGTTATAAGCAATCTGTGAGATCAAATGATGTATATATATATATACTTTGTTGACATTAAAAGGAAGTCTGTTATGGATCAATTATGTTTCTACAACAGACTTTGGTTTTTGTCTGAAATTTTTATTTTATTTGCTTTATTGAAATAATCCATTTCAAGGATGAGATGTTAAGGGACGGGTTAGTCTTGTTTGTGTCTAGTGCCCTTCTTTCACCCCCACCATGGCCGATAATGCATTGCGGTATTTCTAATATTTTAGTATTTCACACATTGCAGTATTTTACACATCGACAGTAGTTAGCTCACATCTTTAAGCTAGCTCACATCTTTAAGTTAGTTCACATCTTTGAGTTATCTCACATCTTTAAGCTAGCTCACATCTTTAAGTTAGTTCACATCTTAAAGTTACCTCACATCTTTAAGTTAGCTCACATCTTTAATTTAGCTCACATCTTTAAGTTAGCTCACATCTTTAAGTTAGCTCACATCTTTAAGTAACATCAAATCATGTTACTTAAAACATTTGTTTAATAAAACACCAAACATTCTTAGTTAAAGATGAAATCATTCAAGATTATTTTTATAATTAATCTTGCCCTGATTTCATTTTGTTAAATTCATTCATTGATTTTGAAATTTGAACTAATTTTTTTAATGACTTAGATCTTACTGGTATCTGTCTCTGTCACTATCTACCTAATCTGTTCCGTGTATTGTTTACCTTCAACAGTATAAACATTACATATTATGTCCATCATGAAGAAATCACCTAACAGTGTGTAAAACATTTCAGAAAAATGATCATTTATCTTTGCTATCCTGTCCATTTCTGGTGTGTAAATTTGTGACTTTTCAAAACAGTGGCTACTGGACATAGTGTAAGGTCATGTTGACCTTCGTTACACACGTAAAGTTACTGATAACTTTATTTGGCTTTCTGTGCATGTATAACAAACATATCTTTATGAGTATAGTTTGTTTTATGTCTAAAAATAGCCATCATTAGTTTCAATACTGTGGGACGGATGGCCGAGTGGTGTAGATACTAGTCTAATGACCTGAGAGTCCTGGGTTCGATCCTCGGTAAAGACAATGGCAATTTTTACAGGTGAAATTTGTTTCAAATGGGTACGTGACAAGTTGGGGAGGTAAACTCGGCTGGGCGTTGTGCTAACCACACAATCCATTCATATGCCGAGGTTATAGAATCAGATGAATTCTACACTTCATCTGCTTTTTGTTTAGTTTAAATACAAACAAAGAATATTGCTTTTTATTTTTAATGTAATTCTTGGTTTATAAATAGATTAAGTTGATAACAGCGACACATTCTTTAAAATAAAATTATACTATTTCATTGTAGCAACATCAATGTACTATATGTACTATATGTAGCGGTAGTTAGTTAGTAGCAATAGCTGTAGTTAGATATTTATTGCCCTTTCATTTAAATTATGTTGAGGTATTAATCCAGATAATCCAATGGATAAGTTTGCAAAACAAAATAAATGTTGACTTATAAAAAATAAATTCATGATTTGTTATTAGTCCTTTTTTTTTACCACAATGCAAAGCACAAAATCCATGCAACAAAGAAGCAATTTATCGTTATTTGAAGACACATTACTTCTGTGTAGTGATAAGCGAGCTTTGAATATTTATTCATATAGTCACATCAGTGTTTATTCTGCAGGCTAGTAAAGGCTTTCTGAAGATGAAATGTTGGTCTCTTGCTCCCAATGGGAAGGAGCTGAGGTTTGATGTTTGATACTACCGTAGGCTGTGGTTGCAACCCGTGAGACATAGATAGGTGACCAGACTCGATGGAGATTTAAACCAGTGACCTACATACGGATCATACTGTCAGCCTAATGTGCCTAATGTGTGTGTGAAGTCCCTGATATCTCTTAGATCCTAGAAACCACAATGACACTGTTTTTACAATGCCCTTCTTTCATCCCCCCCCAACCATAGCCAATAGTGCAATGGCCATGGAGATACAACGGGAGATACAACAGGAGATATAGCAGAGAATTCATGAAAATCCATTTGTTCTCACAGAAGATCGATCCTGGGACCCTCAGTTTGACATTCGAGTTGCTTTACCACTCGACCATCCGTTCCCTCACTCCTTGTAGGTTATCAAGTTCCATTCTCAGTGAGACCAGACGCCTGTAAGCAAATGGTGGTGGTCAGCCTTCAGGTTGGTATGCCATGGTCTCAAGTAGATTACTACTGTACCAAGAGTGGGATCTCAAAATACGATGATGTCATTGTCTATTATTTTTTTTTTATTATTTGAAAAGCTTATCGAACACAACTTTATCAGGCCAATCGAGTTCTCCTTTACTGGGCTTGACATAGCAGAAAGGGGGAGAGTGGGGGTTACCATTTAGTTGTTTATATATAGATGTATATGTAGGTGTGTGTGGGGGTATCACGGTTCGACGTCCACCAGTTATTATTATTATACCCACAATTCGCCTAGAGCCAGAGACAATAGTCTTCGTATCTATGTACGTATGTGTAGAAGTCTGTCAATGTCTTTGTGTATGTCTATGTGTGGGTGTGCGTATGTCGTGTACAATATTTGTAACGAGACAGAACATGAATACCCCGCTATGTTCATTAACATGGCTACTAGTGATACATTTTATTCCGTATATAAAAACGTTACACTCACTTTAACTGCTGTCATTACCATGGTACATTTACCAACCGAATAGGTAGTGGTTAGTTTAATAAGTTAAATCAAGCATTCATGTTGGTAAAATGGCATAGGGCATAAAGTAACGGACATATTTTTGAATTCAATGTCGTAAAATCGTTTAAATCGCTGTTGATTGAATGTTTCCATTTCAGAGCAAAGTTAATATTTTGATGACAGTTTTTACATAACTTAATCTTACTGAATAATAAAGTCTTATCATATCAAGTTTAACATAATGTTGATTTTTATTTAAATTTCTTAAGCTTTAAAATGTCAGTTTATATCTACTGAGAGTTGTTAGGTCATTTTTTTGATGGGAAAGAAATTAACATGTTTAGTATAATAATAAATATTTATTCTAACATTTTAATTGATTTTTTTTCTTTCTTAATTTTTGTTTCAATGGCATTTGGCTATTTAATCTTCAGTAGAATATATTTTGAAATTAAATTACTTTTTTGCAGATTTGCTTGAATATTTTTGAACACACGCATAAATGCTTGATGTAAAATTAGATCTACAAGTGTTAACAGTTAGTAAAGTAACTTCACATATGTAATATTGTCAACTTCTGCAATTATAAAATCACAATGGAAAGCAGACAACGTTACTTTCAAATAAGCAGACTTTTTCTGGTTTACTTTGTTGGTCAGTTACTGTGGTCAGCAAATGTCCAAAGTTTACCAGGTCAGTATTGTTTATATATATATATATATCCTTAAATCTATCTATCTATCTATCTATCTATCTATCTATCTATCTATCTATCTATCTATCTATCTATCTATCTATCTATCTATCTATCTATCTATCTATCTATCTATCTATCTATCTATCTATCTATCTATCTATCTATCTATCTATCTATCTATCTATCTATCTATCTATCTATCTATCTATCTATCTATCTATCTATCTATCTATCTATCTATCTATCTATCTATCTATCTATCTATCTATCTATCTATCTATCTATCTATCTATCTCTCACTTGATAATGTTGCTTATAGGAAGGGGAGTCCGTGTGATAATTGTCACTCTGTGGTCACTTTATGAATATCCACCCAATAAAAGTGAGCATTTTAAAGACTTTTGTAGCATCGCATCACATAGGCAAGTGCCGGCCGAGGCAGATCTGACCAATTGCTCTCCTTGGGGGGGGGGGGAGGGGCGGGTGATGGGGGTAGGGCTCTACTCTCGCAAGCCAATTCTACACAACACTTTGATATTCCTTCCCAATAAGCCATGGCTCGTTCTGCCAATCAACATCCCATGATAGCCATGCAGTGCAGTGTCTATAACTACAGTGTTACTGACTTTGAACTCTGTATTAAATATAGAGTTCAGAGGTCATTTCAAGATTCGGTCATTTCTGTTAGTGTGAACCAGTTTAATTGATTTATTTCCCTTTTTTTCTTCAGTCCATATCAGTTTCACTAACAGTCCAGAATTTGTACCTGATGAGGTCAACTTGACCCTGACATTCGGCAATCTGTCCATCGACCTTGAACTAAGGCGTTGCCCCCATGTAACCTTTGACATCCCGTTGTACACGGCCAATGTGGACGAGACGGGGGAATTTGTGTACACACAAGAAACTGTGGACAGTATACATGTGAGTTATTGAATCGAGTAACTTATGCGTCGTAGACTAACAATGAAAATAAAATAAAAACTGATTTATCAAACAGAACGATTGAACACCAAAACTGGACTAATGGCAGCGGTGGGGGGAGTTGAAATAATGCGATGTGTGAAATACTGCAATTTAAAATACTGCAATGTGTGAAATAATGCGATGTGTGAAATACTGCAATTTAAAAAACTGCAATGTGTGAAATAATGCGATGTGTGAAATACTGCAATTTAAAATACTGCAATGTGTGAAATAATGCGATGTGTGAAATACTGCAATTTAAAAAACTGCAATGTGTGAAATAATGCGATGTGTGAAATACTGCAATTTAAAATACTGCAATGTGTGAAATAATGCGATGTGTGAAATACTGCAATTTAAAATACTGCAATGTGTGAAATAATGCGATGTGTGAAATACTGCAATTTAAAATACTGCAATGTGTGAAATAATGCGATGTGTGAAATACTGCAATTTAAAATACTGCAATGTGTGAAATAATGCGATGTGTGAAATACTGCAATTTAAAATACTGCAATGTGTGAAATAATGCGATGTGTGAAATACTGCAATTTAAAATACTGCAATGTGTGAAATAATGCGATGTGTGAAATACTGCAATTTAAAATACTGCAATGTGTGAAATAATGCGATGTGTGAAATACTGCAATTTAAAAAACTGCAATGTGTGAAATAATGCGATGTGTGAAATACTGCAATTTAAAAAACTGCAATGTGTGAAATAATGCGATGTGTGAAATACTGCAATTTAAAAAACTGCAATGTGTGAAATAATGCGATGTGTGAAATACTGCAATTTAAAATACTGCAATGTGTGAAATAATGCGATGTGTGAAATACTGCAATTTAAAATACTGCAATGTGTGAAATAATGCGATGTGTGAAATACTGCAATTTAAAATACTGCAATGTGTGAAATAATGCGATGTGTGAAATACTGCAATTTAAAATACTGCAATGTGTGAAATAATGCGATGTGTGAAATACTGCAATTTAAAAAACTGCAATGTGTGAAATAATATGATGTGTGAAATACTGCAATTTAAAAAACTGCAATGTGTGAAATAATGCGATGTGTGAAATACTGCAATTTAAAATACTGCAATGTGTGAAATAATGCGATGTGTGAAATACTGCAATTTAAAATACTGCAATGTGTGAAATAATGCGATGTGTGAAATACTGCAATTTAAAAAACTGCAATGTGTGAAATAATGCGATGTGTGAAATACTGCAATTTAAAATACTGCAATGTGTGAAATAATGCGATGTGTGAAATACTGCAATTTAAAAAACTGCAATGTGTGAAATAATGCGATGTGTGAAATACTGCAATTTAAAATACTGCAATGTGTGAAATAATGCGATGTGTGAAATACTGCAATTTAAAATACTGCAATGTGTGAAATAATGCGATGTGTGAAATACTGCAATTTAAAATACTGCAATGTGTGAAATAATGCGATGTGTGAAATACTGCAATTTAAAATACTGCAATGTGTGAAATAATGCGATGTGTGAAATACTGCAATTTAAAATACTGCAATGTGTGAAATAATGCGATGTGTGAAATACTGCAATTTAAAATACTGCAATGTGTGAAATAATGCGATGTGTGAAATACTGCAATTTAAAATACTGCAATGTGTGAAATAATGCGATGTGTGAAATACTGCAATTTAAAAAACTGCAATGTGTGAAATAATGCGATGTGTGAAATACTGCAATTTAAAAAACTGCAATGTGTGAAATAATGCGATGTGTGAAATACTGCAATTTAAAAAACTGCAATGTGTGAAATAATGCGATGTGTGAAATACTGCAATTTAAAATACTGCAATGTGTGAAATAATGCGATGTGTGAAATACTGCAATTTAAAATACTGCAATGTGTGAAATAATGCGATGTGTGAAATACTGCAATTGCTAAAATACTGCAATGTGTGAAATAATGCGATGTGTGAAATACTGCAATTTAAACTACTGCAATGTGTGAAATAATGCGATGTGTGAAATACTGCAATTTGAAAAACTGCAATGTGTGAAATAATGCGATGTGTGAAATACTGCAATTTAAAAACTGCAATGTGTGAAATAATGCGATGTGTGAAATACTGCAATTTAAAATACTGCAATGTGTGAAATAATGCGATGTGTGAAATACTGCAATTTAAAAAACTGCAATGTGTGAAATAATGCGATGTGTGAAATACTGCAATTTAAAAAACTGCAATGTGTGAAATAATGCGATGTGTGAAATACTGCAATTTAAAATACTGCAATGTGTGAAATAATGCGATGTGTGAAATACTGCAATTTAAAAAACTGCAATGTGTGAAATAATGCGATGTGTGAAATACTGCAATTTAAAATACTGCAATGTGTGAAATAATGCAATGTGTGAAATACTGCAATTTAAAAAACTGCAATGTGTGAAATAATGCAATGTGTGAAATACTACATTGTTTAAAATACTGCAATGTGTGAAATACTGCAAATGTGTGAAATACTGCAGTGTAAAATACTGCAATGTGTGAAATACTGCAATGTGTGAAATACTGCATTGTTGAAATACTGCAATGTGTGAAATAATGCGATGTGTGAAATACTGCAATTGTGAAATACTGCAATGTGTGAAATACTGCGATGTGTGAAATACTGCAATTTAAAATACTGCAATGTGTGAAATAATGCGATGTGTGAAATACTGCAATTTAAAATACTGCAATGTGTGAAATAATGCGATGTGTGAAATACTGCAATTTAAAATACTGCAATGTGTGAAATAATACGATGTGTGAAATACTGCAATTTAAAAAACTGCAATGTGTGAAATACTGCAATGTGTGAAATACTGCAATTTGAAATACTGCAATGTGTGAAATACTGCAATGTGTGAAATACTGCAATTGTAAAAAACTGCAATGTGTGAAATAATGTGTGAAATACTGCAATGTGTAAAATACTGCAATGTGTGAAATAATGCGATGTGTGAAATACTGCAATTTGAAATACTGCAATGTGTGAAATAATACGATGTGTGAAATACTGCAATTGTGAAATACTGCAATGTGTGAAATACTGCAATGTGTGAAATACTGCAATGTGTGAAATACTGCAATGTGTGAAATACTGCAATGTGTGAAATACTGCAATTTAAAATACTGCAATGTGTGAAATACTGCAATGTGTGAAATACTGCAATGTGTGAAATACTGCAATGTGTGAAATAATGCGATGTGTGAAATACTGCAATTGTGAAATACTGCAATGTGTGAAATACTGCAATGTGTGAAATACTGCAATGTGTGAAATACTGCAATGTGTGAAATACTGCGATGTGTGAAATACTGCAATTGTGAAATACTGCAATGTGTGAAATACTGCAATGTGTGAAATACTGCAATTGTGAAAAACTGCAATGTGTGAAATACTGCAATGTGTGAAATACTGCAATTGTGAAATACTGCAATGTGTGAAATACTGCGATGTGTGAAATACTGCAATTGTGAAATACTGCAATGTGTGAAATACTGCAATGTGTGAAATACTGCAATGTGTGAAATACTGCAATGTGTGAAATACTGCAATGTGTGAAATACTGCAATTTAAACTACTGCAATGTGTGAAATAATGCGATGTGTGAAATACTGCAATTGTGTGAAATACTGCAATGTGTGAAATACTGCGATGTGTGAAATACTGCAATGTTGAAATACTGCAATGTGTGAAATAATGCGATGTGTGAAATACTGCAATGTGTAAAATACTGCAATGTGTGAAATACGATGTGTGAAATACTGCAATTTGAAAAACTGCAATGTGTGAAATACTGCGATGTGTGAAATACTGCAATGTGTGAAATACTGCAATGTGTGAAATACTGCGATGTGTGAAATACTGCAATGTGTAAAATACTGCAATGTGTGAAATACTGCAATGTGTGAAATACTGCAATGTGTGAAATACTGCAATGTGTGAAATACTGCATTGTGAAATACTGCAATGTGTAAAATACTGCAATGTGTGAAATACTGCAATGTGTGAAATACTACATTGTGTGAAATACTGCAATGTGTGAAATACTGCAATGTGTGAAATACTGCAATGTGTAAAATACTGCAATGTGTGAAATACTGCAATGTGTGAAATACTGCAATGTGTGAAATACTGCATTGTGTGAAATACTGCAATGTGTGAAATACTGCAATGTGTGAAATACTGCAATGTGTGAAATACTGCAATGTGTGAAATACTACATTGTGTGAAATACTGCAATGTGTGAAATACTGCAATGTGTGAAATACTGCAATGTGTAAAATACTGCAATGTGTGAAATACTGCAATGTGTGAAATACTGCAATGTGTGAAATACTGCAATGTGTGAAATACTGCGATGTGTGAAATACTGCAATGTGTGAAATACTGCATTGTGTGAAATACTGCAATGTGTGAAATACTGCAATGTGTGAAATACTGCAATGTGTGAAATACTGCAATGTGTGAAATACTGCAATGTGTGAAATACTGCAATGTGTGAAATACTGCATTGTGTGAAATACTGCAATGTATGAAATACTACATTGTGTGAATTAATGCATTGTGTGAAATACTATATTGTGTGAAATACTGCAATGTGTGAAATACTGCAATGTGTGAAATACTGCAATGTGTGAAATACTGCAATGTGTGAAATACTGCAATGTGTGAAATACTGCAATGTGTGAAATACTGCAATGTGTGAAACTAATGTGTGAAATACTACATTGTGTGAAATACTGCACATGTGTGAAATACTGCAATGTGTGAAATACTGCAATGTGTGAAATACTGCAATGTGTGAAATACTGCAATGTGTGAAATACTGCAATGTGTGAAATACTGCAATGTGTGAAATACTGCAATGTGTGAAATACTGCATTGTGTGAAATACTGCAATGTGTGAAATACTGCAATGTGTGAAATACTGCAATGTGTGAAATACTGCAATGTGTGAAATACTGCAATGTGTGAAATACTACATTGTGTGAAATACTGTGTGAAATACTGCATTGTGTGAAATACTGCAATGTGTGAAATACTGCAATGTGTGAAATACTGCAATGTGTGAAATACTGCAATGTGTGAAATACTGCAATGTGTGAAATACTGCAATGTGTGAAATACTGCAATGTGTGAAATACTGCAATGTGTGAAATACTACATTGTGTGAAATACTGCAATGTGTGAAATACTGCAATGTGTGAAATACTGCAATGTGTGAAATACTGCAATGTGTGAAATACTGCAATGTGTGAAATACTGCAATGTGTGAAATACTGAAATGTGTGAAATACTGCAATATGTGAAATACTGCAATGTGTGAAATACTGCAATGTGTGAAATACTGCAATGTGTGAAATACTGAAATGTGTGAAATACTGCAATGTGTGAAATACTGCAATGTGTGAAATACTGCAATGTGTGAAATACTGCAATGTGTGAAATACTGCAATGTGTGAAATACTGCAATGTGTGAAATACTACATTGTGTGAAATACTGCAATGTGTGAAATACTGAAATGTGTGAAATACTGCAATGTGTGAAATACTGCAATGTGTGAAATACTGCAATGTGTGAAATACTGCAATGTGTGAAATACTGCAATGTGTGAAATACTGCAATGTGTGAAATACTGCAATGTGTGAAATACTGCAATGTGTGAAATACTGCAATGTGTGAAATACTGCAATGTGTGAAATACTGCAATGTGTGAAATACTGCAATGTGTGAAATACTGCAATGTGTGAAATACTGCAATGTGTGAAATACTGCAATGTGTGAAATAATGCGATGTGTGAAATACTGCAATTTAAAATACTGCGATGTGTGAAATACTGCGATATGTGAAATACTGCGATGTGTGAAATACTGCGATATGTGAAATACCGCGATATGTGAAATACTGCAATATGTAAAATACTGCGATAAATATAATGTGAACGTCAGACGACGGAGAAAGGTGGGGGGTTTGTCTGGCCTGGTGACTGAGTGGCGTTTTGGTAGTTAGTTCAACCTGCATGCTGTGGGTTACAGGTTCGACTCCAGGCGAGTACACAGTGACCTACTCATACAACACGCAGGCAGATAGACCAGCAGACAGGCACGCACGCATACTAGCAGACATAAAAGCAGACAGACAAGAAGACAGAAAAGAAGACAGTCACGCAGACATACAGACAGACACGCAGACATACAAACAGACAAAGACTACAGTCAAAGAATCGTTAAATAAAAAATAATAAATTTTTCTGATTATAAATACATTTATTATTTCCCCCAGAATGTCGGCATGTACCAAGATAAATCTCATGACGCTGTGTTCCAGATATCAAACGAAGCAACAAACCAAAGTCTCGGATCAAATCTAATATTTGTAAGAGATCAATTCAAGTCTTAGAAATATCTCACACAAATCTTCTGTTTATGAACAACTGTCACATTTCGTAAAACTGTATTACAAATCTACAGTAACGGATTTTACGTCAGTCACTCTGGGCCCCGATCTCGGAAGGGCTCCGCAAATAATCAACTTCTGGGGGCACTTTTAAAAATTTCTTTGTCACTTTTTCAAAAGGCCCCAAAACTTTCTCCAGCACGTGGGCCCCAACGGACAAAAATCCGTCTCTGGAAATATCATTATGTAGGCGCAAAACTTTTCAAATATTATTACGTTAGCCTGAAAGATTTAAGCAATGCTAGCTCAGTAAACGGATTTATTTTGTAGGTCAAGTAGATTTTTAATATCATTTTTATGATAATAATTTACTTCAGGGCAATATCAGAGAAGTTTACATGATATAATATTATGATCGTGAATTTTGTAGTAGCAATAGCACAGGGACCATCCATTGAGACCATTATACAGACGATAACTCTTGACCAACACAACCAAAGAATTAAATGTCAGGTAAGAAGTTATGGCCCTTTGACAAGCATACCACCGGGAGTTGGCGCCAATCATCGAACTGGAAAGAAGTCAGTGGATCTCAAGGTGTGGGACGAAGGCCTATTAATGAGGCTCGAGATGATCTGGTGCCAAAAATGTAATAATGACCTAACGAAGCGTGCATACAACTATTTTTACCTGTCCTTCTTTTATCCCTTTTTGTATCTTCGCCTGTGGGTCCCGAAAAAAATCGAACATGTGTGGTCGTGAAACGCTAAAAGTTTGAGATTCACTACCTCTTATTTCATACATCTGATTACATCCATCGCCAGTGATGCATGCACAAACAAATATCATCTGTAGCTTTGTTTAGGTGCTGGTAAATGTCCCACAAGTCCACCCAGCATTTAAACGGGTACCTGTTATGATTTGGGGAGAGGGGGGAAAAGGCGGCTGGGAGTTGTGCCAACCCAGCAACCCCTGTGACAACAAACAGTTGAATTCTACACTTCATCTTCCTCGATGGGCGTTTAGGCGCTCAAGAAATTTACTTACCAGTATATGTTTTGATTTAAATAAGATGTCCATCTCTCTATACTTTGTGTGTCATCTGGTAGATATGGTACAAGTATTTATATTTATTTATTTTTAGAAAGGTCAGTTTCGGTACAGAGACATTAAGTACTTCGTCACATTTGAGAGGAGACAAAGGAGGGATCTGACGTCATCAGAGGGCGACTACAGCCTGCAGGTCATGCCAGATCAGGAACACCAGGTGTACGATTATATTACAGGTAAACTTACCTACTGAACCAATAATTGAACAAAACTAATAACACAGTCAGGGGTAAGGTCAATGAGACTCACCCTCAGGTCTCTGACAGTGAAAATTACTTTAAGTAAAAGACCTATAGTCTACTCATCAAACATTTATTTAATCAGAAAATATGACCTAATACAACTCATCCAAGTGCCATTTGTAGGTCATGCCAGATAACAAGAATTTCAACTCGAGAGCCTAACAATAATTTCTAGCACACATGCAGAGTTCACATTGATATTCATAAGAAATAAAATTGTGTTTACTGACAAATGATTTACAGTAACTGATACATCTATAAATTTATTTATGATTTTTTTTTATAACAGATTGATTTTTGTATATTTTGATGTTTGATGTTTACCCCATATGCTAGTTCCTGAAGGCCATCAGTTCGCGAGTTTAGGACCACCGATCTCTGACTCACCCGGTTTGAAAAATGGAAGACGACGAAGACGTGACGTCACCACACCCAACTATTACATTGACATTGCGGCTGTTGTGGATTTCAAAGCTTACAGTCGATTTCTTTCTAATGCACAGAACAACAGAACTTTGGCTTGGACTGAACTAGTCCAGTATTACGCGTTTATTATATCTGGGGTGAGTATCTTTCATATTAGTGTGTGGATGTGTCCTTGTTTATATTGTGTTATGATTAAGACAAAGCAGCCACCATCTTGTTATCATATTAATTCTCATATTCAGGTAGATCTACTGTATCAAGGTATCAACTCAAATGACTTCAACATCCATATTGTGCTGATTTATATTATAGCCGCCGGGGTAAAATATTATTTAAATAACTTGTGTGAAATAGTGTGTTGACGTCACTGCCATTTTGATAGCAAATTATTATTCTAGTAAGTATAACAAAAATATCTAGAACAGTGGTCGGCATACGGTGGCTGGTGGACGCCAGAATTGGGATCAAGTAGTGGGAAGCAAGAATTGGGATCAAGAAGTGGGAAGCAAGAATTGGGATCAAGAAGTGGGAAGCAAGAATTGGGATCAAGAAGTGGGAAGCAAGAATTGGGATCAAGAAGTGGGAAGCAAGAATTGGGATCAAGAAGTGGGAAGCAAGATAATGTTGCTGGTTGGGTGACGTTACGTTATATTTAATTTTCTTATCATATTTATGTGTCAACAAAAAAACAACTATTATTCAAAAAAATCTTGAATGTGGTCACTAAAAAACATTTCATTATCTGAGAATCCAAATTTTGAGGACCACTGAAGTAGACACCAGAAAATCAATGAAAAGTGTCGGACAAATAGTCAGACAAGACTCCAACTGTACTTAAAATCAGACTGATTTCGATCGATTTTTTATTATTGACTGATTAAGGGGATTGACTTTTTGATGATTCATAAATATATAGAAATAAGTAGGGTTGGGATTTGTACTGATAAAATTTATATTAATTGATCTAGCAATGTCTATCTTTTTTTTTTGACATTAATTAAAAGAATGCTGGCAGCTCTGCATACACTGAACAGTTCCATGTTAACGACACCGTTGATTCCGACAAGAGTCTGAATGCTTTCAAAAATTACCTGGCCGCCGGTAACATTGGAAACTATGACCATGCTATGTTGTTCACTGGGTGAGTTGTTGTTGTCGTTTGTTGTTGTTTGTTGTTGTTGTTGCCGGTCTGCACTAGAATTGAGTATTGTTTGTAGATCTCCACACAACCAGGACCGGCTTTAGGCTACGACTTGTAACCCAAATAACGACCTCGTTTTGTGAACCAATTGATAAAACGTAACACCTGATGTCATCCCTCTAGTGACGATCCCTTCTATTTATAATCCCTTTATATATGATCCCTTCTATTTATGATCCCTTCTATTTATGATCCCTTCTATTTATGATCCCTTCTATTTATGATCCCTTCTATTTATGATCCCCTCTATTTATGATCCCTTTATATATGATCCCTTCTATTTATGATCCCCTCTATTTATGATCCCTTCTATTTATGATCCCTTCTATTTATAATCCCTTCTATTTATGATCCCCTCTATTTATGATCCCTTCTATTTATGATCCCTTCTATTTATGATCCCTTTATATGTGATCCCTTCTATTTATGATCCCTTCTATTTATGATCCCCTCTATTTATGATCCCTTCTATTTATGATCCCTTCTATTTATGATCCCTTTATATGTGATCCCTTCTATTTATGATCCCTTCTATTTATGATCCCTTCTATTTATGATCCCTTCTATTTATGATCCCTTTATATATGATCCCTTCTATTTATAATCCCTTCTATTTATGATCCCTTTATATATGATCCATTCTATTTATGATCCCTTCTATTTATGATCCCTTTATATATGATCCCTTCTATTTATGATCCCTTCTATTTATGATCACTTTATATATGATCCCTTCTATTTATGATCCCCTCTATTTATGATCCCTTCTATTTATGATCCCTTCTATTTATGATCCCTTCTATTTATGATCCCTTTATATGTGATCCCTTCTATTCATGATCCCCTCTATTTATGATCCCTTTTATTTATGATCCCTTCTATTTAAGATCCCTTCTATTTATGATCCCTTCTATTCATGATCCCTTTATATATGATCCCTTCTATTTATGATCTCTTCTATTTATGATCCCTTCTATTTATGATCCCTTCTATTTATGATCCCTTCTATTTATGATCCCTTTATATATGATCCCTTCTATTTATGATCCCTTCTATTTATGATCCCTTCTATTTATGATCCCTTCTATTTATGATCCCTTTATATGTGATCCCTTCTATTTATGATCCCTTCTATTTATGATCCCTTTATATATGATCCCTTCTGTTTATAATTCCTTCTATTTATGATCCCTTTATTTATGATCACTTTATATATGATCCCTTCTATTTATGATCATTTCTATTTATGATCCCTTTATATATGATCCCTTCTATTTATGATCCCTTCTATTTATGATCACTTTATATATGATCCCTTCTATTTATGATCCCCTCTACTTATGATCCCTTCTATTTATGATCCCTTCTATTTATGATCCCTTCTATTTATGATCCCTTTATATGTGATCCCTTCTATTCATGATCCCTCTATTTATGATCCCTTCTATTTATGATCCCTTCTATTCATGATCCCTTTATATATGATCCCTTCTATTTATGATCCCTTCTATTTATGATCCCTTTATATGTGATCCCTTCTATTTATGATCCCCTCTATTTATGATCCCTTCTATTTATGATCCCTTTATATATGATCCCTTCTATTTATGATCCCCTCTATTTATGATCCCTTCTATTTATGATCCCTTTATATATGATCCCTTCTATTTATGATCCCCTCTATTTATGATCCCTTCTATTTATGATCCCTTCTATTTATGATCACTTTATATATGATCCCTTTATATTGATACTCCCTTCCAGTGATGATTCCTATGCAAAATTATCCTGCCTGGTAATTATGTCTTTCCACATTTCACTTAACTTGCATGTTTCAAGAAGCTGCACATAATTTTTTTTTTTTTTCAGAATTCTTGCCGTTTTCTTGCATGAAGAACGTGATGAGAAATCACGGAGATTTCTTTATTGTGTTAAAGCCGTATGAGACTAACGTTTATTAGTGACCTTGAAATGTTTAACGTACCAGGGCATATAAGTATGGCCCTGTGTAATAAATTAACGGGCCGACAAGAAGATGTGTGCAAACTATGTGACGTGGCCAATTACGGCCCTTTACGAAGTTTAGTAGGGCCCGCGTATTCCATTTTGAGTCCATTGTATCTAAGTAAATCTCTACCCCCCTGTCAAATTTCTGTCTTAGGACAGGCCGCTATAGAAAATTTAAGAACCAAACGGGGCCCGTGATTGAAAAAAAAAGTGTGCCCACCCTTGACTCATACGCGAATATTTATTATCAAATACACGATACGCTTCTCTGTGGCCCATGTCTGTTGCTTCTTTGTCTGCAAAGATACGCGATCATACAGGTCATACACAAGTACTCCGTTAAACGCTGATTCAAATATGTTCTCTGTTTTAGACATCATGCATAGAAATATGTGTTAAGAAATCTGGAAAATATAAATGTCTCAATCATAATTACAGAATTGTCATTTTCAAAAATTAAATGATATATATATATATATATATAGATATATATATATATATATATATATATATATACACTAGCTGCACCCTGCAAAACCTTTGCATAGAGTTATATCCCCTTATGCTTGATCGGTAGGGGAGGTTATTTTTTTGGTTTCGGGCAGATCCGATTTTTTTCATGATTGTATTTTAAACTGGAATACTGTTGTATTCATTCTTTACTTTCGATTTAACGCACACTGGAAATGAGTATTATTATATATGATATATATATATATATATATATATACATATATATATATATATATATATACATATATATATAAACTTTTATCGCAGATATGATCTGACTACAGACGATGCAGGGAAGACTAGTAGCGGCATTGTTGGTGAGTACAATGAGTTAGCCCCCTTCTGTGGCTTAAAATTCTATTATACATACAGGAAGCGGAAACTGGGGGAAAAAAATATAGCCGCACGCAGTTGTCAGATGATCCATGTGTGGCTCCAAATGAGCCATTTTTTTCAATTAATTATGTTTTGACCATCTGGACAGGTTTGGGTGTGGCTTTTTAAGTTTTTTTTTTGATGCTTTTTTAACTGTACCAAAGACACTTTTGTAATATTTGCATACATATATATGTATATATATATATATATATATATATATATAATATATATATATATATATATATATATATATATATATATATATAATAGATATTAAGCCCGGCGTAGCCCGGGAAATCTAGGTGTAATTTAATTAATTTAATTAGGTGCTGATTTATGCCACCCTCCTAATGTGCAGAAATGACCTACATTTCATACGTCAAAAGATGTGGCTGCCATGTGGCGTGTACAATTTGCCCTCATCACCGGGTCAAGGTTCCAGCCGCCATATTGAATCGTTTCATCGACGTCGCCTTTCCCCCAATCGTTTCACTGACGTCCCCCCCCCAAACGTTTCGGTGACAGACATCGTCGTTTTCACCCCCCCATAAACGTTGCACCAACGTATTCGCCCCAACCTTATAAAAGACGTGAATAGTAGTAGTTGAGTTAGTAAGGCGCTCTGAGTTAGTAAGGTGCTGACAGTCATAGTGTAGATAGTTCTAAGATTCTAAGAGTTAGTTGTAAACTTGTAGTGACATTTGTTTAAGTAGACATCATTAGACAAAGGACTTATATTGTATATACATATATATATTCACCTATGTTTAGAAGCAATTAAAGTTAGATCTGTTGTGTTCATATACCAAGCCTTGGCGTTGATATATTTATTAGTTAGAAAAGTTAACGTTACATATTTGAAAGTAATAACGTAACATGCCATAACCAACAAAGCATCATCAAAAAGTAATCCATCGAGGGAACAATGACCTACAGTACACAATGTTAACAAACTATAGTAACTGAGCATGAATATCAAATGCGCAGCCGATTTACGTGAAATCAAGTGCAGAGTTGTTGTTGTTTTTTTTTATTTGTCGTCTATTTATAGTTAAAATTAAAACAAAGCATTAAAAAATGCACTGAAAAGTAAAAAAATAATAACTACTTTACTAAGTCATTTTGCAGCGCGAAGGCACTCATCGGGTAATGACGTCATATAGGATTTTTTTTTTATTTATAGCGACGGCGCTCCCATTCCGCAAAAGACGTCACAGGTCATAGGTTAATTTACGAACGCGCTCGCTAGTGACCTAGTCTGATTAAAATGCTATCTGTTGTAATAAAAACTAAAATAATTGGAATGATATTATATATTATTATTATTATTTAATATTTAGGACTTTTACAAACCACAGAAACTATTTAAAACTGTAGATTTAAAAAAAAAACAAAGACATATCGAGTCGAAGACGCCATTTTGAACTACGTTTTCGTGATCTCGCTGGTCACGTGATTACTTTATCAAATACTATTGTTTTATTTATTTCTAGGTAAGGCATACACTGGAACACTTTGCTCGTCCGATGGTTACAGCTCGTCTATAATTGAGGACAGGGGAGGGTACCAATGTACAGACACTGCTGCCCATGAGCTCGGACACAGGTCAGTGTTAGATAATAAATGGCAGACGGGGGGGGGCGAATTAAAGTGTACTCACTGATTAGCCAAACATTACCCAGGCAAAAATATGAAGAGGAAAGGTACCCTATTGCAGAAAGAAAAAGGCATAAAACAGATTAGGACAGACATGAAACAGACTGAGACAGAAATGAAACAGACTGGGACAGTTTTGAAACAAATTGAGACAGACATAAAAAGAAACAGTCAGGCGAATGTACTCGTATAATTAGTACCAAAATGACTTCTTTTGACCCGTCCAGTTTCTCCGCTCTACACGATGGTGATACCAACAGCTGCAAATACTCTGACCGCTACATTATGGCGTCATCAAATTCTGCTTTCACGAACGCAACGAGACTGAACCCTTGGCGGTTCTCCAACTGCAGCATTCAATACATAAAGAACTACACGGATGAACTCATGCAATCGAGGTACCCGGATATTCAATCAGTTCAATACGCTTAGATCATTTCATTAATTGACTTAGCTGCATTACAATTTTTTTTAAATATATAGAATAGCGAAATATGTTGAACTACGTCTAAATAAATGCGTTCTGTTTTATTAGCTCTGGCGCAACTTGTCTGACAGACCGTATGAACGTCACATCAGGTCTACCTGATGTCAGTCGAAGTCTACCTGGTCTGAATGTATCGATCAATGATCAATGTCGAATGATTTACGGGAACCAATCAGCAGCTTGTCTGGTGAGGAGTTCCATTATAATCTGTTTCATCCCCTCGTGTGTGTGTGTTTTATTTTTTTAATTGGTTTTTGACTACATACTCGTATTGATTAGCAAGGTATCGGGTAGAACTAAGTTAAACAGGTCAACGTGACCTAATAATTTGGAACTCGCTCCTGGCCCTGCACATTTAACCGTCATGCCAAGGTTACGCCTCTGGTAGCCAGGTCCGTTGTTATAGACAGTCAAACTGGGCAATCGCCTAGGACTTCTCATCCACTCACCATCTTTCAGTGATGACCCTCTCTAGTGATGACTCCTTCCAATGTTGTGAGGACCTTTTACAGTGATGACCCCCTTCTAGTGATGATACCTTCCAGTGATGTGATGACCTTTTACAGTGATGACCTTTTACAGTGATGATACCTTCCAGTGATGTGATGAACTTTTACAGTGATGACCCCTACTAGGGATGTCACCTTCTAGTGCTGACACCTTCCAGTGATGTGATGACCTTTAACAGTGATGACCTCTTTCAGTGATGACACCTTTCAGTGATGTGATGACCTTTTACAGTGATGACCCCTTTCAATGATGACCCCTTTTAGTTATGACCCCTTCCCGTGAATACCCCTTTTAGTTATGACCCCTTCCCGTGAATACCCCTTTTAGTTATGACCCCTTCTAGTAATGTTCACTTTCAGTGATAATGCATTTCAGTGATGACCCCTTGCAGTAATGACCCCTTTTAGTTATGACCCCTTCCAGTAATGTTCCCTTCTAGTGATGACCCTTTCCAGTGATGACACCTGCCAATTATGATCCTTTTCAGTGATAAGAATTTATCTATTAACCCCCAAATATATTTAAAAAAAATTAAACCTAAAATAATGGGGAGGGGTGGGTAATGTATATATGAGAGCCACAGTGCAGTATCTATTAAGGGCACTAGAAAAAATAACCCACACTTTATTAAGTTAACAATATTTTGTGAATAAATGTAAAGAGATCCTTACTTAACTGAAGGCCCCCCCCCCCATTAGGCAAACGTTGACCAAGGAAAAAAAAACTGGTTGAAAGATTTATCTAAAAGTAGTTTGATGTAGAACGGGAAAAAATTTTGATTTAACATCTAAGGAATAATTTATTCTCCTCATCGATTGAAACATTCACACAAATATTGTTAAATGCTCTGAGGAATTCACTAAAACACAGACATATGGGGTCAAAAAACACAGTGTTTAATAATGTATTTACAGTCAACAACTTACGTCACATAGTCAGTGCTTTCCATATGTAGATAGTACAGTGCTCTGGTCTAAGGGAAATAGCTATCCACAGCGGACCACCCAGAGCAAGTAGAGATTTATCACAATATAATGATATAATGATATAATGATATAATGATATAATGATATAATGATATAATGATATAATGATATAATGATATATGTATATTAGGGTTATGACTTTTTTGTAACCTCATATTTACATGTCAAGAAAAGGTGACTTTTTATGAGTGTATTATGACACAAATAACCGTTTATGGAAATATTTGAAAAACCTTCCCCACCAAACCATAAAACAAATACCATATAGTAATATATGTAACGAAACACTGTAATGGAAAGTTACATAACAACAACATGTGTAATAAATGTCCAAAATATGAAATGATAAAAACGGACGACATAGGAAACATAAAAATGTTTTATGCTTCATCATTAGTGAGAATGAAACGGTTATTAAGTGTCTTTGAAGTCTTGCAACGTGACACAATGTCTTGCATTATTTTTATTGCTCTTTCTGCACAGCGGTTACTTCGTTCTATACCAGGTATTGCTGGATCTTCACAAACCCAGTGCCTCAAGAAGCATCTTTTTGCTTAAAGGTATCTATGCAAAGCAGTTGCTAAAACCTTATTTCCTATTTACCAGTCCCTTTGATCTGAAAAACATACTTCAGACCACGGTCTCGCTATGAAAGCACACAAATGTTCAAATTCCTCGTTTCTAGTTTCTGGAATTAGAATGAATGCCGAAAACAGAATCCATAGCATGCTTGAGTACTAGGTCTAAAACGTGAAGCTGCCAGCCTATGTACTGGGGGATTTGTACACTGTTCTGTTGACAGTAATTTTTGAGCTTGCGTACCACACAATTTTTTTAAAGATCTTTCGTGGCACTGATATTGTTTCCATACACGTTAAGTCAAATCTGTTCCAAAGATCAATAACTTCAGATCTTATTGTCTTGCATCTATCTGCTTTTGACTTGCACTGTTCTGATAGAAACAAAAATCTACCGATAATGTCAGACTTTTTTGGCAACTTGCAGCGGTTAGATAAAGATTCTTCTACTACTGCAAACTCTCCACGTTTCCTTGTAGACTTCTGAAATGAATGAAGATTTCTTGACCATACTGCACTATTCTTCTGTACAGAAAATGCTGAACTTTTATATGACATGTCGGTATAAAACTTTCTTTACAATTCTTCTGTGACAGAACACAAAATTAATTACAAACAGACGATTACAATTGAATGAAATTGACATGAAAGAATACAATATGCCCAAATCAACCAAGCAGACTTTCCAAATTCCAAGCAGACTACTAGTGACAATTACCAAACTACGGTATCATAAGATTTGACCATTTTTGTCAATGTTGCAGTAGACGCATATTACATTAAAACAGTGCACTTTAAATTTAAAATTACCTTTTTTATTTATTTTGTATCAGACATAAAGGTAGAAAAAAAATACCCTATAAAGTTCCTGGATGTAATTAATGTAATTAAATATCTGTTATCGCGCAATCCATCAAAGAAGTAATTTTATTGAAAAACGATTCTTATTTGTAAACACAAGATGGCGTTGGTGGGGAAGGTTTTTTTGAGTGAAAAATAAATTAATATTATTTTCATGTTTTGTTCACAATTGTTCATTAAAAAAGGCCATGTAAAATAAGATTCTGAAAAAAAGGAAAATATATATATATTGTCACAGGATGTGACTAATTTATCGAAACTATCCCCTTACTCCAACCCTTAGCGTAATAATGGTAATAACGTTAATATGTATATTAAAGTAAACTAGACATAACAATCTACGTTCCCGCTCCTCAGTTCTTCCCCACCCTCTTCACCCCACCCCGTAATTGGGTCACCGTCCAGGTGTTCAACAAAATCTCCTTCGTCGAACCGAAGTAGCGGTTAACAGTAACACGTTACATTCCTCCCGGGGAATTCTCTGTCCACCGGACTGCTATTCTCCGGTCGGCTCCTTCAAAGGGACAGCGACCCGCTCGATGTCCAGTTACTATTGTACGGCGTACTACTTACTCCCCCCCCCCCACATCTAGGCTCCACCCCCTAATTTGAAAGTTTGAATGTAGCAGCTATCATATTTGATTGGTTAATGGTCACGTGTGAGAAAGTGATGAGCGAGATAGTAGATAGATTTTTCGGGGATTCGACCGCTGGCTCTCGAATGAGCGGGTCGACTAGTGAATAGTCTCTGAGTGAGAGGAAGAGAGACATATAGAGAAAGAGAGACATATAGAGGAAGAGAGACATATAGAGAAAGAGAGACATATAGAGAAAGAGAGACATATAGAGAAAGAGAGACATAGAGAGAGAGAGAGATCTAGAGTGAACACGTCCTCCACTTTATTCACAATTTTATATTGGATTACCTCGTTGCTGTACCTTTTTGGATTATCTTTGATTTATTTGAAAGGCCACCAGATCCCTGATACGGGCTGGTACCTCTGTACATAATAAATATTTGATTATTGTACCCACGACTTTGTCGAGTTGATCCTAGTCACCTGTTTTACCTGTAATTGCTGTGGAGACTGTGCGTGTGGCAGGAATACAAATAAAATACGAGTCAAACTTTGAGTCAGCCCTCATACCACTAGCAACAAGCCAAGGGTACCCTTCTCGGGATCCTCACCAACTGAGGGCCCTTCAAGGGATCCTTAACATATATATATATATATATATATATATATATATATATATATATTTAATTTTTGGCAACACAGAACCTGGTCCTTGATCCTACTTCAATTTGTACCAAGATTTCTTGTGAAAGTGCTGGTAAGTGTGCTAATGTCGATGGTGCACTGTCTGGTACTTCGTGTGGTAGTAGGAAGGTACGTAACTCTTTATATTCAAGCTCAATTAACTTTCATGAGTTGTTTTACCTTTGTTGTACAATAAGCCTATGAGCTTTTTTTTTTAGATAAAGTTTTAAAAAGTTTCACTCTCTGTGTAGGTTTGTGGATTTTGAAGTGATCAAATCTTGTAAATCAATCTTGGAGCTGTTATAATTTAGCAAGAATGCTCAAATTTGGCTCACACGTTGATTCAACATTTCGAGTATAGGAGTTAATATCTTGCAGAATAGCGAAACCAATGAATTTTTAATAATGTTTATATTAAAGAAAAAAATCGTCTTGAGAGCATCATGTCAAACTTAATACATACATAGCACAGAACCAGCTCAAAAGTGCGCGAAAAAAAGTTAACGTTTTTTTTTAGTCTAGACTAGTCAAATTAATGAATTTATGTTTACATTGCGCAAACAAAATTCAAATTCTATCAAAACTTAAATATATCTATATATATATAAAAGAAAGTAAAAAGCGAGGTTGATAACAATATACTGAGCTAAATTTGTCTCTACATAAGTTTTATAACTAGCAATAATCTCTAAAAATATAAATAGTTTATATATCTATATAGACAATAGCACTTCTATTTTTAATAATGAAATTTATATCAATAATTATTTCGTTTAATCTTTAGTGTATTCTAAAAAAAGTTATATTTTTTAATCTGTTTTTTTCTTTTTCCCCTCCTCGTTACTAGAAAGAAACTATTCAATTTCTCTTTTGACCCATACATTATAAATTAAATTCTTGAGATGTTAAACATTGTAAATTGGAATTTGTTTCAGTTGTGTTTAAATGGAGACTGTGTAAGTGATCCTAGAGCACCTGTGATGGACGGTAAGTCTGTAAATAACACTAGAACCCCTGTGATGGACGGTAAGTTATAACACGAAACCGTATTAAAGTTTTTTTGAGAGCCCCTGGCAAAAGGTTACATCCCAAAAGCAATGGTGTGTTCTGGCGGTTCTAGCAAATAAAAATCGTGCATAGAAATTGGGGCCCAGTAGCGCGGGAAGGGAAACTGAGGCGCAGGGCGGCAAATTGTTGAGAGGCGCCGAAAGTGCACTGTAAGTTGTTTTTTTTTTGCGCCAAAAATCGTAATACGCACAGGGCGCCGCCATAGCCAGCTACGGCCCTGTTGGGGGCCCCTATATCAAATCCGTTAAATTAAATATTGATGGTCCGTGGCCCCGTGCTTTACATTTGAACTAATTAACTGTCAGATACTTACTGGACATAACTTACTGTCAGATACTTACTGGACATAACTTACTGTCAGATACTTACTGGACATAACTTACTGTCAGATACTTACTGGACATAACTTACTGTCAGATACTTACTGGACATAACTTACTGTCAGATACTTACTGGACATAACTTACTGTCAGATACTTACTGGACATAACTTACTGTCAGATACTTACTGGACATAACTTACTGTCAGATACTTACTGGACATAATTAACTGTCAGATACTTACTGGACATAATTAACTGTCAGATACTTACTGGACATTACTTACTGTCAGATACTTACTGGACATAATTAACTGTCAGATACTTACTGGACATTACTTACTGTCAGATACTTACTGGACATAACTTACTGTCAGATACTTACTGGACATAACTTACTGTCAGATACTTACTGGACATAACTTACTGTCAGATACTTACTGGACATAACTTACTGTCAGATACTTACTGGACATAATTAACTGTCAGATACTTACTGGATATAACTAACTGTCAGATACTTACTGGACATAACTTACTGTCAGATACTTACTGGACATAATTAACTGTCAGATACTTACTGGACATAACTAACTGTCAGATACTTACTGGACATAACTAACTGTCAGATACTTACTGGACATAACTAACTGTCAGATACTTACTGGACATAACTTACTGTCAGATACTTACTGGACATAACTTACTGTCAGATACTTACTGGACATAATTAACTGTCAGATACTTACTGGACATTACTTACTGTCAGATACTTACTGGACATAACTTACTGTCAGATACTTACTGGACATAACTTACTGTCAGATACTTACTGGACATAATTAACTGTCAGATACTTACTGGACATTACTTACTGTCAGATACTTACTGGACATAACTTACTGTCAGATACTTACTGGACATAACTTACTGTCAGATACTTACTGGACATAACTTACTGTCAGATACTTACTGGACATAACTTACTGTCAGATACTTACTGGACATAATTAACTGTCAGATACTTACTGGACATAACTAACTGTCAGATACTTACTGGACATAACTTACTGTCAGATACTTACTGGACATAATTAACTGTCAGATACTTACTGGACATAACTAACTGTCAGATACTTACTGGACATAACTTACTGTCAGATACTTACTGGACATTACTTACTGTCAGATACTTACTGGACATAACTTACTGTCAGATACTTACTGGACATAACTTACTGTCAGATACTTACTGGACATAACTTACTGTCAGATACTTACTGGACATAACTTACTGTCAGATACTTACTGGACATAATTAACTGTCAGATACTTACTGGACATTACTTACTGTCAGATACTTACTGGACATAACTTACTGTCAGATACTTACTGGACATAACTTACTGTCAGATACTTACTGGACATAACTAACTGTCAGATACTTACTGGACATAACTAACTGTCAGATACTTACTGGACATAACTTACTGTCAGATACTTACTGGACATAATTAACTGTCAGATACTTACTGGACATAACTAACTGTCAGATACTTACTGGACATAACTTACTGTCAGATACTTACTGGACATAATTAACTGTCAGATACTTACTGGACATAACTAACTGTCAGATACTTATTGGATATAACTTACTGTCAGATACTTACTGGACATAACTTACTGTCAGATACTTACTGGACATAACTTACTGTCAGATACTTACTGGACATAACTTACTGTCAGATACTTACTGGACATAACTAACTGTCAGATACTTACTGGACATAACTTACTGTCAGATACTTACTAGACATAACTTACTGTCAGGGATGGAAGAATTGCTAATTTTGTTATACCTGATATTTCTACTTTGTTTAATTTGCACTTGACATGCAAAAATTAACCCCCAGGGACAGGAGCCCCCCCTCCCTTCCCGGGGGTCCTAAGCAGCCGACTAATTTGCCTATCCCTAAAAATAGCTCTGATTACAGGAATAAATATGACATTTATTGTACAGTACTATAAATCAAAAATCTATATTGATGATAACATGTGTAAATAAATACCCATTAAATAGCAGAATCATCAATTTTGTATAAAATAATGAGTTGTGTTTATATATGTATATTCGGCAGAGTCTTGTTTGTTTGGTGATGATCTCTCCTACGTTATCAACAACATGACGTGCTCCAAGATGGCTCTCACACAAACTTGGCTTTGCTATGAATCTGACGTCAGACCAAACTGCTGCGCGTCTTGCAAATCTATTTATAGACCTTATCAGGGTAAGTAACGCGCATTGCTGGTCACATACAAGATGTGGATTATTGTAGAAATACTGTTTTGTTCTAAATTGAAATGACCAATTATATATATATATATATATATGTATATATATATATATATATATATATATATATATATATATCATATAATATAATAATAGCGATTTGGGCGCTGCGTTAAATCGAAAGTAAAGAATTAATACAACAGTATTCCAGTTTAAAATACAATCATGAAAAAAAAATCGGATCTGCCCGAAACCAACAAAGAACCTCGCCTGCCGATCAAGCCTAAGGGGATATAACTCTATGCAAATGTTTTGCAGGGTACATCTAGTATATAATATTATTCATTTCCTGTGTGCGTTAAATCGAAAGCGGAAAACAAGAATTCAAAATGGCGTCATCCCCTGTGTCTCGATTCAAAGTTTCTTTTTGATATTATCTACAGTTTTCAATAGTTTTTGTGCTTTTAATTATGAAATGTAAAAGTCCCCAATATCAAAAATTAATAATTAGCATATAATAGCATTCAAATCATTGTAGTTTTTATTTCAACAGAGCATTTTAACATCGTCAGACGTAAACAATAGTAATAATCGAAAATCTCCGACGTCGGCGACGATAAGACTATTGACCGTGTTTTCGTATCTAATTTCGTAAATAAAGTCAATATAATATTTTAAAAAAGAAATTCTGCAAATTTCTATACTAATTAAGTTCTCAGCTTTTATAATATTTATTTTTTAAAATAAATACGGCTTTGAATTATTTCTTAATTACAAAATAACAAAATAGGCCTAAAATACTAGGTCAAAAGGCAATGAAAACATAACCGAGCAATATTTTTGTTATACTACATTAAAATTGCATCTTAATTTGGTAGGCGCAGTGGCAGGATGGTTATACAGCTTGGACAATGTTCACTTTTATGCAGACTCTCCGGGTTCGATTTCTCCCAGTGACATTTATTTTTATTGTTTTTTGTTTCAGAATGTATCCTTTTAGTTGTTTTAATGAAAAGTAACTAATTAGATCTCTTTGACATTTTTTAAAATTTGCAATAATTTATTTTTTAGGATGTTGTAAGAAAAAGAAACAACAACTAATTAGATTTTTAATTATTTCATAACTTAAAAAAAAAAATAACACAGAGGCGTAACTAGGGTTTGGGGGGGGGGTCCAAAATCAAAAGTCCCACCGGGTTCCTGCTTTAGGGGAGCCCCCAATATTATTTTTTACATTAAATATTAAGTACATAATCTCATGTCATGGTATCGAATGTCAAAATGCAGGGCCCCAAAATCCTAGGTTCGGCAATGGCTTAACAAGTCTATCTTCCTGCAAGGCTTTGCGGGTAAAGCTAGTATATATATATATAAGCGATTTGGGTTCTGCTTTCAATCGAAAGTAAAGAATTAATACAACAGTATTCCAGTTTAAAAAGAATCATGAAAAAATCGGATCTGCCCGAAACAAAAAAATAACCTAGCCTACCGATCAATCCTAAGGGGATATAATTCTATGCAAAGGTTTTGCAGGGTATAGCTAGTTAAATATAATATTGTTATGACTCTCTCGGTGCCTCGGCGCACCGTGCAGTCTAGGAATTGAACGCGTTGACGCAGTAGAGGGAGTGACGTGGAAGCCGAAAGGTGATTGGCCATGATGTTGTGGTTGTCTGTGTCTAATGCATAGTAAATACTCTGAGATACCACGCCTGTGTTGTTTTAGTTTATAAACAGAAGAGAAAGAGTTTACAACAGTATTTTATAATAATCGATTTTCAATATAATAGTGGACCGTACCTATGACCTCAACAACAACTTGCAACGAATTAGGCTTTGTTGTTATTAAATATTAAACATGTCGTGATATCATTGTCACTTCCTTTCAACATGTTTTTGATGGGGAAAGGGTGGTGGTGGTGGTGGTGGTGGGGGGAACTTCAGGGATACTGCAGTGGTCAGTTCTGTCCATATCTCACTTTGTAGTTGCCGTCCACTCAACTGAAGAAAGACACTTGACATGGGTTTGGGGGGGGGGGATACACGATTCCGTGGCCAACTTACTTGCTTCGATGGCTATCTAGGGCCTGAGGGATTCTGGACCTTCCTCTTTGCGCCGAAAATCGTAATACGCCCAGGGCGCCGCCATAGCCAGCTACAGCCCTGTTGGGGGCCCTTGTATCAAATCCGTTAAATTAAATATCGATTATTCGTGGCCCCCGTGCTTTACATTTGAACTAATTAACTGTCAGATACTTATTGGACATAACTAACTGTCAGGGCTGCAAGAATTACTAATTTTGTTATACCTGATATTTCTACTTTATGTTCAACACACAATGTCAAGGTAAAAAATCAGCGGTTGAGAAATGTTGTTTTTTGTTTATTTACCATCTCTTTACTCTTGACCAGACTGTGAGTACGGTGATCACGTGACCTGGTGTACCACAGACTTGTGTTCCGACAACCTCATCAACTGCTGTGCTACGTGCAACTACAGCGTGCCCATCACGTCGTCTTCAACGGCATCGGCCTCATCTCCCTCTACCAGTCCTCCAGCACCAACTGCATCTTCGTCATCACCACCACCAATATCTACTACTACATCGTCATCTTCAGCCGCATCCGACCAGCTAAACCTGCCCGCACCATCAACCACAGTGCTGAGTTGGCTGTTGCTGTTGTTTATCGTAACCTTGGTCACTTCCATTTAAACACCAACCAATCAATACGCACATTGTATACGAGGCTGTGGTCACCATGGCAACAAAAGCTGTCCATTTATTTCCACCAGTTACCCATATTAGACAAAAGGTACACACTGATAGCTAGAGAGACAGAAAAAAATTAATATGAAACACCAGAAACGCAAATGTTGTCAAAGTGACATATGGAACAGTATGACTGTGCTTGCACTGATTAAAGATTAAAAAGATCAAAATATACACATTACAAAATACACAAAATGCTATGCAATGATTCACTCCCACAAAATTTGATGAAAGTTTTTTGAAAGAATAAAAAAAAAAAAGCCATTAGGGACTGTAGTCAGATGTAAGGGGCTGTAATTTTCATCCAACCACCCACCCATCCCCGCACCCGTCCCCCCACCCGACCACGTCAAAGTCTGTTCTATCTCCACCCGTTCCCACCCTTACATATGCAGACCAGAGATGAGCGGACAATGGACGCGTCCGCTTGCGGACGCAGATCCGCAGACTTTTCCGAATCCGCGGACTGACAGCGGACGCTTCGTATGGTTAAGTTGCGGACGCGCGGACTGACGCGGATCTTCTTTAGCGTTACCATAAAAAATCTATCATTGATAGAAATCCGCGGACGGACGCGGACGCTAAATTTCAAGATCCGCACACCTCTGATCCAGACCAGCTGAAATAAACATAACCTCATGACATTCTGTTTACATTAGTTACACTTAGTTACTATGATTTAAAATTATCAACAAAATAATTAATCAGTTTATATTCAAAAAATGAACAAGAAAATTTATTTCAGAACAAATGAATCATCAAATTAATAATTAAAAAGTTGATGCAGAAAGTTTATATTAAAAAAAAATTAACTGCGATTTTTATATTTAAAGAAATAAAGACACATAAAATACAAGTTTTATGGCTTCAGTGTTGTTGAAGTTTTATTTTGATTGATTGGTTGTTAACTTCACAAGGGTTTTGTTGAATGTTGGGGGAAGGGGGGGGGGCTAGAAACGTATCTGTCTGTCTGTCTAGAAAAAAAAATTACACAAAAAAAAGACCAAAAAAAAAAAAGAAATAAAAAAAAATTACAAAAGGGAAGGCGATTG
Organism: Bulinus truncatus; assembly: GCA_021962125.1. NCBI lineage: Eukaryota > Metazoa > Mollusca > Gastropoda > Planorbidae > Bulinus > Bulinus truncatus. The sequence continues at coordinate 1,342,161 of JAGDYQ010000186.1, forward strand.
ATGATGTATAACTGTAGCCAACGCCTTCTACAATACAATATTGGAAGACTCATTGCTGTAAACCTGAATGCATGATATAACTTATGAATCAATTTCTATAAGTACCAGGGGTCGGAATTACAATTTTTTATGGATTGACCTATTTCCTACTGACCTAAATTATATTTTCCGATAATTAGCAGCTACTGAAACAGAGTACTAGAATGAAATATAAATGTATATTAAAAGATTCTAGTATATATATATATATATATATATATATATACATTAAATAGGTGGTATACATTGGGACTCGTCTCCCCAGCCTAGGTAATGCTACAGTGTGGACTTTCTTTACATACATCTCTATGTTGCCCATATGTGAACCTTTTAAAAGTTGTGCGTGATTGTGTGTGTGTCTGCGCCTTTAAGCGTTTGACGCCAAGAGGGGTGGTGGTGGTAGGAGGAGGGGGGATAAAAAACTAGAAGGTTTGGTACCACATCGCCGCTTGATCTCTCTTGTAACCATTGAACCATAGCCATCTCAGTTTGTCCATTTACCTTCTCGTCACTACGTGGAATGCAGTGATCCGTGGACTGTAAGGGGGGCCATAACTCAAAACACGGCGAACAACTCGGAATGTATGTGTGTGTGTTTGTACCTCAGAGTTACCTGGATTGATGTCCAGTCATTGTTGTATTTTTTAAATTACATAATGTAAGGTTTCACTTATTTGTATTGGCTCTCGCTAAATCAAATCCTCCATTATGTGTCTAACACCTGGTCTGATTGATTTAGTTCTATTTTGCCTTCAACGTGACTGGCAGAAATAGAAATTATGCAAGTGATCAGATCAGAGTTTAGATTTGCACGTCTTCAGAAATCAGGTCATATTGCATTCCCACACCATGTTCAAAAAACCTAAAACAAAACAATAACAACAAAAACAAACGATTGTTTACATTTTGAAATCTTCATGAACAGAAACTATAACATCAAAATAAATACATAGGGAAGATTATTTGTAAACAGTCTTGTGAAACTGAGGCAGAAGTGTACAATAACAGCCATCTAAATTTTTCTTAGCTAAAAAGTATGAAATAAAATATGTATACAAAAGGTATGAAATAAAAATATGTATACAAAATGTATTAAATAAGAATATGTATACAAAAGGTATGAAATAAAAATATGTATACAAAAAGTATGAAATAAAAATATGTATACAAAAAGTATTAAATAAAAATATGTATATATATAAAACCTTTTAAAAAAAACGAGCTATTTTAAAAATGTACTGTATGGTTAAAGAAGGATACATTCTGTCACATAAACATATGTCTACATTAACATGACTAAACTAAAAGCCTGGACGAATACACTCTACTGAACTAAATATGTCTTTACATTAGCTGATGATCAGAAATAGATAAATAAAATAAATAATCTATGTCCCTGGATTAAATAAAATAATCACACTTCTTTGAGAAGTTACACTGTTTTCTGTTTGACGTCATTTGAAACAGACAACAACAGAAAACATTATCTTAAATATAGTCACTTGACGTCATTTGAAACAGACAACAACAGAAAACATTATCTTAAATATAGCCAGTTACTAGTTGACAAAAATCAGGACAGCTTTTACCGGTTTTTTTTGGTCCAATACAAGACGAACAATGTCTATTCAGTGATTCTTAAAGCTCACTGCCATGCCCCTACCCTGGCCAAGCATTAAAGGCTATATTTTATGAGCCAAGAGGAAAGGGACATTTTAGATAAAATCTTGAGTATCCAATAAATGATACATTATTATTTGAAAGATTTAGTTGTGGATAAAAGACACAGTGGAACACGATAGAATACAACGAGTTAATATGTCCATGCTGACATACAAATAAATATGATATATGAAAACAACATAATATATATATATATAAGCAATTTGGGCTCTGCGTTAAATCGAAAGTAAAGAATGAATACAACAGTATTCCAGTTTAGAATACAATCATGAAAAAAATCGGATCGGCCCGAAATCAAAAAATAACACAGCCTACCGATCAAGCCTAAGGGGGTATATATGTAAAGGTTTTGCAGGGTACAGCTAGTATTTATAATAATACCAAAAGCCGGCTTGTCTAGTAAACAGTAATGAGAACCTCACTAATAGCCGGTATAACCAATTCTTCACCAATTGAGTGTGATGGTGTGGTAGGTTCGGAGGTTTAGAAAAAGGCATTCTGTGATGTTGCCTTCAAAGATATCAATAGAGAAAGAGAGAGAGAGATACAAAGAAGATAGATAGATAGATAGATAGAGAGAGAGAGAGAGAGAGAGAGAGAGAGAGAGAGAGAGAGGGAGAGAGAGAGAGAGGATGGAGTTGAATAAAAGAACAAAGTGGCTGCTGGAGAGAGAAAGCCATAATTATGTGGATCTATAAATAGATGTTTATTTTTAACTCAACAAATCCACAGAGTTCAAACTTTATTTATTTTACATCAACCCCTCTCTCCTCCCGGCCTCCTCTTAACAACGGTCAGTACTTTAGTTGTTAGTGGTAAAGCAGATCACGTGTTTTGTGACAAACAAACACACACACACACACACACACAAACACTAGGTGCGTGAAACAATCGAAATATGGCACTTTATACATTTTATAAAATTAATTCTGGTACTGAAAAAAAATTGCTCTTGTTGTATTCTATGCTGTAAACAATCAAGTAACAAATGTTTATTTAAACGAAAAGAAATTAAACTTTTCTGTACACACTCTTTCTCCGCCCTCTTTTTTTTTTAGCTGTACGCCCCCACCCCCCATTTCCTCCCTCCAAAAAAAAAAGCTTCATCGCCACCTGAGGGACGATATTGAATCAGTGGTCTACAGTAATATTTGAATCCATAGTACACCAAGTAGTACAGACAACATCAACAAGTTCAACTCTAATGACGTTGATGATGACGGGCCTGAAGCAGGAGCGTTTGTCGAGGTCCAGAAAGTGACAGTAAAAAATGAGGTGGTGACACTATCTGTTGAACTGGTGACACTATCTGTTGAACTGGTGACACTATCTGTTGAACTGGTGTCCGATAATGATGACGTGTCGGCGAAGGATTGGATGATGGTTGACGTCGACGGAAACATTGTTATACTTGAAGAAGTAGTTAGTGTTGTAGTAGAAGTTGTAGTTGTTGTTGGTGTTGTAGTAGAAGTTGTTGTTGTTGTTGGTGTTGTAGTTGTTGTTGGTGTTGTAGTTTCTGTTGGTGTTGTAGTTGTTGGTGTTGTAGTAGACGTTGTAGCAGTAGTTGTTGTTGGTGTTGTAGTAGAAGTTGTAGTTGTTAGTGGTGTAGTTGTTGTTGGTGTTGTAGTAGAAGTTGTAGTTGGTGTTGTAGTTGTTGTTGGTGTTGTAGTTGCTGTTGATGTTGTAGTAGATGTAGTAGTTGTTGGTGTTGTAGTTGTTGTTGGTGTTGTAGTTGTTGTTGGTGTTGTAGTAAATGTAGTTGTTGTTGGTGTTGTACTTGTTGTTGGTGTTGTAGTTGTTGTTGGTCTTGTAGTTGTTGTTGGTGTTGTAGTAGATGTAGTAGTTGTTGGTGTTGTAGTTGTTGTTGGTGTTGTAGTTGTTGTTGGTCTTGTAGTTGTTGTTGGTGTTGTAGTAGATGTAGTAGTTGTTGGTGTTGTAGTTGTTGTTGGTGTTGTAGTTGCTGTTGGTGTTGTAGTAGTTGTTGGTTTTGTAGTAGATGTAGTTGTTGTTGTTGTTGTTGGGGTTGTACTTGTTGTTGGTGTTGTAGTTGTTGTAGTTTTTGTTGGTGTTGTAGTTGTTGTTGGTGTTGAAGTAGTAGTTGTTGTGGTTGGTGTTGTAGTTGTTGTTGGTGTTGTAGTTGTTGTTGGTGTTGTAGTTTTTGTTGGTGTTGTAGTTGTTGTTGGTGTTGTAGTAGTAGTTGTTGTGGTTGGTGTTGTAGTTGTTGTTGGTGTTGTAGTTGTTGTTGGTGTTGTAGTTTTTGTTGGTCTTGTAGTTGTTGTTGGTGTTGTAGTAGTAGTTGTTGTGGTTGGTGTTGTAGTTGTTGTTGGTGTTGTAGTTGTTGTTGGTGTTGTAGTAGTAGTAGTTGTGGTTGGTGTTGTAGTTGTTGTTGTTGTTGTAGTTGTTGTTGGTGTTATAGTAAATGTAGTTGTTGGTGTTGTACTTGTTGTTGGTGTTGTAGTTGTTGTTGGTCTTGTAGTTGTTGTTGGTGTTGTAGTTGTTGTTGTAGTAAATGTAGTTGTTGTTGGTGTTGTACTTGTTGTTGGTGTTGTAGTTGTTGTTGGTCTTGTAGTTGTTGTTGGTGTTGTAGTAGATGTAGTAGTTGTTGGTGTTGTAGTTGTTGTTGGTGTTGTAGTTGTTGTTGGTGTTGTAGTTGTTGTTGGTGTTGTAGTTGTTGTTGGTGTTGTAATGGTTGTTGATGTAGTAGATGTAGTAGTTGTTGGTGTCGTAGTTGTTGTTGGTGTTGTAGTAGATGTAGTAGTTGTTGGTGTCGTAGTTGTTGTTGGTGTTGTAGTAGTAGTAGTTGTTGTTGGTGTTGTAGTAGTTGGTGGTGTTGTAGTAGAAGTTATTATTTGGGAAGATGATGATAATGTTGAAGATGAAGTTGTCTTTTCTGTGTCTTGGCCTGTAGTTAAAGGTACACTATAGTTACAAGTACTACAGCAAGTTATCAAATTGTTTGAACATGATTCAGTAGTACACCAGGTCGCCTTGTCACCATATTCACAATCTGGTTAAAAAAAAAAAAAAACGAAAAAAATGGTAGAAAAATGGGCTTTAAACATTTCTTAAATATTTGAATTTTCTTTAATCCCATCTACTAAAGTAAGTAGTAAGCACTTCCCTTCTTGGCTCTAACGGGCTAAATGGGGCAGATGAAGTGTAGAATTCAACTGTTTCCATAAACTCGGCATATGAAGGGATTGTGTGGTTAGTACAACGCCCAGCCGCCTTTACTTCCCCAACTTAAGTCAGGTGACCCATTTAAAGCTGGGTGGACTTGTGGGAAGACTTTGCACCGTATTTCACCTGGAAATCGAACCCAGGACTCTCAGGTTGTCAGTCGAGTATCTACACCACTCGGCCATCCGTCCCACTCCCATCTACTAAAGTGAATTTTTATCCCTGGCCTTCGGTCCAGTTTATATTTTCTTTACAGACGGCTTGAGTGGACCACAGACGGCTTGAGTGGACCACAGACGGCTTGAGTGGACCACAGACGGCTTGAGTGGACCACAGACGGCTTGAGTGGACCACAGACGGCTTGAGTGGACCACAGACGGCTTGAGTGGACCACAGAGTATATGTCAAATAGAAAGAGAATCGCTATTTGAAAAGTCCTCTACTTCAATGAGTAAAAATATATACCGCCATTTGTGTCATTTTCCATTTTTATAGTGTAGTCCAATAGATATACAATAGATTACAAATATAGCGGCTTTCGGAAAAACCCAATTTAAATTTGAAACTGCGCTTACTGTAATTCTGTGTTGTGGACAGTGGTGTAAAAAATAGTTGACGAAGATAAAAAATTCTTACCAAAGACCGTCTCGTGAGACTCAGCGTAAAAATTTGTTTTGGTGATTTTAAGTAAGAAAAACCTAAACCATTTTTTGAGCTACACAATTTACAACATTAGGCAAGAGAAAAATTTTGGATTGGCTGCGACATATTTTAAATTTATAATTCACGGGTCGAAAATTTATAAATGCGAAGTCAGTTACTAATCTATTTATCTATGCGCTACAAAAACAGAAAGTCTGCTAATCAAATAAGTTAGTAAGTTGTCTATTCTAATATTCGATGCAGTTCAAGTTTGCAGCAATGATATTCTTATGTATTAAATCAAATGATTTTTTATCGGAATGAAAGTTTCTAGGCAGTCTGTTGAGTTCATTTACATCTGAGAAGTATTGACAAAAAAACGTGGAAAGGAGTAAAACTGAAATTTCTAACTGCTTAGCATCTAAAGTCCGGACATGTTCGAATGAATATCTTAATTAGTATATATATATATATATATATATTGAGCGAAACAGCTGCAGAAATTCTAACTGGTGTAAGGTTACCTTATATTGGAGCTCAGTTAATTGAACAAATTAAAAGTGTGAACTGCTTACTTTGAAACGGTCTATAAATAGATTGACAAGACCCACAACATCTTTGTCTGATGTCGGAATTATAGCAAACTGATGGCTGAGTGACGATAATCCGAGAGCAACTCATACCGTTGACAGTATAAAGTAGGTCATCACCAAACACGCAGCTCTCTGTAAAAAAAAATTATGAAGAACTATTTTTGATAATTGATTAACATCACAGATGCAAACAGTATCTTACCACTTACTCCCCCCCCACCCCTCCCCACCCTACATCTGTTAAATACAGCGAAATTATTTCAGTTTAAAGGAAAAAGGTATTGTTTGCTGACTTGAAAGTTTGTAAATAATTCTAATTGTAAATGTTCTATATTAGTTAAGACTGAGTTGTAAATTGTCTCAAATATAAAAGAAATAATTTTTACAACTTTGTAATACTTTTAACATTTGCAATATGGACACATTTCATATGCCATATAATTAATATAAAACTATGTGTTTTAAAAATGACATAGGCATCCACATTCCGGTAAGTTACAGAAAAAAAAAGCGATCGAGTGACATTCAATATTAAATTTATCTTCGAGATTAAACAACTGCTCGCAACTTTTTCTCACCACTACTCCCAACTGCTCAACACTGCTCCCCACTTCTACTTAATGCTCCTCACTTCTCCCAACTGCTCACCATTGCTCAGTCAATTTCCCGTCATAAATATGACACTTCCCCCGGCAAGAGATGGGGGGGGGGGAGAGAGGGGAAACTAGAATCTAATTTTAGATTTAACGCCAGAAAATGGGTTTCAGAGACACTGCAGTGGAGTATTTCTCTCTCCCCCCCCCTCCTCTACATGTCGTGTGGTCGTTGGTACAGATGACTTAAGATGCCATTCTTGTGGTCACATGGTTACGGTATCAAGTGATATGTTCGAGGTGTTCAAAACGTCAATCTCGCTGATAATAAGACGTCCTCTCTTGTTACCCTTAGGTCATATATATATATATATATAACACAACTTCGGGAAGACGCAGGACTATTTATATATTCTGGAATTCCCGAATACGTCGACAACTCGCGATAGCGGGAAAAAAAACACTATAGTGTGCTGGGGAGGGCTGGATCACAGCAAGCGTGTTGTTTAAAGTGGGTCAAGATGGATCACAGCAAGCGTGTTGTTTATATTGATTGATGAGGCGGCCTATTACGACGCGGGACGACTAGTAGTAACTATTTTCGAACGTAACTTACCATCCTCCACCAGTGGAGCCCTAGGGTCTGCCACGCAGTCACCATATAAGCACAGCTGTAATAAAAAAAAAACAACATATACATCTCAAGACTTAAGAACTTCTCCCCTATTAAAAGGAAAATAAGCCAGTAACTAAGTACAACTGTGGGATGCCATTCAATACACGAAACAAGGGGCTAAAGTTTTAATTCAAAATTAAAATGCTCCCTTGATAGTCCGACTAAATATAATGAACGCCCAAAACCCTGAGTCATAGAGAGTACATTGGCATGGACTGTTGCCTATGGTTGGGCATGAGATAAAACCCACTGCTAAACAAAACAACAAAAGAAAACGACAAGCGAGTTAAATTTTTTAAGGGTTATTAACAGTACCGAGCCTAGCCTATCCGTCGCCCAGACGCAACCACCCCCCCCCCCCAATTTTTTACGGATGCTTCGCGCCATACCACTAGACCAAACTACTAGACTACTAGACCATACTACTAGACCATACTACTAGACCATACTTCTAGACTACTAGACCATATTACTAGACTATACTACTAGACCATACTACTAGACTATATTACTAGACCACTAGACCAAACTACTAGACTACTAGACCATACTACTAGACCATACTTCTAGACTACTAGACCATACTACTAGACTATACTACTACACCATACTACTAGACCATACTACTAGACCATACTACTAGACCATACTTCTAGACTACTAGACCATATTACTAGACTATACTACTAGACCATACTACTAGACTATATTACTAGACCACTAGACCATACTACTAGACTACTAGACCATACTACTAGACCGTACTACTAGACCATACTACTAGACCATACTACTAGACCATACTACTAGACCACACTATTAGACCATACTACTAGACCATACTACTGGACCATACTACTAGACCATACGCCGGGCCCTTGTGACTTATTTAAGCTTGTGAATTGAGAACCATTGAACGTACCTTCCCACTTCCACAGGTTGTACCATCGAACGCCTCATATACCCGGTGGCATAAGTTTGAAGTTGAGTTGTAGCAATACGCAATACATAAAGGGGCAAACTGAAGCAGGGTCGGCAAATAGATTCTGCACTGAAGTCAACTAAAATACACACAACAAAAAATAACAACACAAAATCTCTATTAAAACAAAAAAAATGATTGTTTTTAATAAGAAAAAGATAATCATCTTATGATGAAATATTCACTTTATTCTAGTTAAATTGATTCTGTACAAATCAATGAATGACTACCTTAACTGAAGATACAATATTTTGCATCAGATAAAAAGTAAAAATTGTAGTTCCTTTAGGCCCAAAAGGGTCATCGGGGGCAGATAAAATGTAGAATTTATCTTTTTCTGTGACCACGGTACAGCTAACACACCGTCCTACCTCCTCTACTTTCCCAAATTAAATCAGGTAACGGTTTAAAACTGAGTGGACTTGAGGGGAATTTCAACCAGCTTTCACCAAAATTCCTTTGGTTCTCACCGAGGATCGAACCTGGGACTGTCAGGTCCAAAATCGAACGCCCTTTCACCCGCCCTCGGTGATAATAATATTGTAAAGTGATTTGGGAGTAAATATGCTAATTTTTTTTTGGGGGGGGGGGTGGGGTCAAATAAAAAACAAACAAAAGTTCATGTTATTTCTCTAGTGTTCCGTAAACGCCATCATCACTTGACAAACTAAACACATTAGGGCAAAAATAGACAAACTAGGATAATAAACTTCTCACCTGACACACAACTGATTGTTGCGCAAACATAATCTTACATTGGTCATTGATCGATACATTCAAGCCAGGTAATTTTTGACTGACATCTGGCAGATCTGATGTGATGGTCTTACGGTCGGTCAGACAGGTGGAACCCGAGCTAAAAAATACACTTTTAGTCGCGTAAGATGCAATACAAATAAATAAATCGTCTTAAATAACTAATGAGTTGTAAAATTGTACCCTGAAGTGAAAGTTCGAATATATTGAATGCTGCAGTTCGAGAATCTCCAAGGATTTGATCTTGTTGTGTTTGTGAATACTCCCAGCGATGGTGCCATAATGTACCGGTCATAGTAGGAGCAACTATTGTTGTCTCCATCATGTTGAGACGAAAAACTGGAAATTAAAATGTTTCTGTGAGTTATTAAATCACCGGATTAATGTTAACATCTGTCTGTACAAATTACCGGATAATTGTTAACATTTGTCTCTACAATCTTTGCTTCAAGGTCCGTTTAACAGTCTACTTTTTCCCACCTGTCCGTGTCGGAATAACCTCATCATTAAAACACTGACCTGTGTCCGAGCTCATGGGCAGCTATTCTGATACTTGTATATCCCCTTGTGTCTTCTATAAGAGATGAACTGTAACCATCTGTCCAGCAAAGTGTCCCGACGTACGCAAGACCTGGTGATATATATTAAAAATGCAATTTGTAATTTCTTTTCCTTTGAATTTGTATAATGAACAGTTGTAGCGATGTAATGTATGTGTGTGTTTGTGTTTTCAGCTGTTGCCAGTTGTCTGATGAATTAGTCGCTGTTATGACAAACGCTCTTTTGATGCAGTCACTATCATGAGGTCGCTGTTGTGACAGTCGGTGTTTTAAAACTGTCGCTATCATGAAGTCGCTGTTGTGACAGTCGCTGTTTTAAAACAGTCGCTAACATGAGGTCGCTGTTATGACAGTCGGTGTTTTAAAACAGTCGCTATCATGAGGTCGCTGTTGTGACAGTCGGTGTTTTAAAACAGTCGCTATCATGAGGTCGCTGTTGTGACAGTCGGTGTTTTAAAACAGCCGCTATCATGAGGTCGCTGTTGTGACAGTCGGTGTTTTAAAACAGTCGCTATCATGAGGTCGCTGTTGTGACAGTCGCTGTTTTAAAACAGTCGCTATCATGAGGTCGCTGTTGTGACAGTCGGTGTTTTAAAACAGTCGCTAACATGAGGTCGCTGTTGTGACACTCGGTGTTTTAAAACAGTCGCTATCATGAGGTCGCTGTTGTGACAGTCGCTGTTTTAAAACAGTCGCTATCATGAAGTCGCTGTTGTGACAGTCGCTGTTTTAAAACAGTCGCTATCATGAGGTCGCTGTTGTGACAGTCGGTGTTTTAAAACAGTCGCTAACATGAGGTCGCTGTTGTGACACTCGGTGTTTTAAAACAGTCGCTATCATGAGGTCGCTGTTGTGACAGTCGGTGTTTTAAAACAGTCGCTATCATGAGGTGGCTGTTGTGACAGTCGCTGTTTTAAAACAGTCGCTATCATGAGGTCGCTGTTGTGACAGTCGATGTTTTAAAACAGTCGCTATCATGAGGTCGCTGTTGTGACAGTCGGTGTTTTAAAACAGTCGCTATCATGAACCCGTGCCATATTATTAGGCTTTGGGAATCGGAAATAGATGAGAAAAATTTCCCGGTTTCGGTGCCAAGATCTTTTTGTTCTGGTCAAACGAAGGTCAAGTTAAATGACCACAAGATATTCCATTACGCCATCAATGTCAGATATATCTTTATATTAAACAACAACTTTTGCTGCGTCGCTTGATTGCGTCATAAAAATATAAGGAAAAACTTTCAGAGCAACTTACCAAGAATATCAGTGCTAAATTGACCTGTTGAGTAATCTTTTCTATACATATCATATCTGTGGGAAAACGTTGTGAAAATAGTATCAGTCTCTTTGCTGATTTATTTTCATTAAAAAAAAAACTGTCATTGGACATCCCAAATAGACCAAGTTTTTCTTTTTTTCAAACCCTGTAGCCATAATAAATTAATAAATATGTATGTTACCATACCATTATGTTTACGTAACAACTAGTTGAAAGATTAAATTTTTTTAGAAACATTTTAGCATTCGTGAATGAGACAGCTAATTTCGTTCTTTTTATATCATAAACGCGTTTCGAGTAACACTGACTTACGTTCATTATCGCATTCGAGATAAAGTGACATATCTTCGTAGTCCAGCTCTTCAAGTTATTTTTTTTTTATTTGCTTTGACCGCATATGTGTTTGTGAAACGGGAGAACAATCATTTACCAAATCATTTAAATTAGAAAAAAAAAAACTGCAAAATTTTTTATTTGTTTGGACTAAACATCTCTTGAGATAAGCAGGAAGTTCGATGGATGGTCTATGCGGTGAAGCACTCAATGGTCGAAGCGAGGGACACTGGACCAAGCTTCGGGGAGGACCAATGGATTATTCAGGTCATGGTCAAAGTCCCTGCTATATCTCCCGTGGTGCACCCATGTCCGTCTACCGGCTATGGTGGGGGAATGAATGAAGGGCACATCAACAATGTGTCCCATTAGTGGTTTGTAGGATCTAAGAGATTTCATCTCATCCTGACAGAGTCCTCTCTCACACAACCACATACACATACACACACTCATACACACATACAGACAAATACACACATGTACACACACACACACATACAGACAAATACACACATGTACACACACACACACACACATACACACACACACTTATCCAGATGGTCCAGGAAAGTCGAGATGCAAGACAAACACAAAATGAATGCCACTGGTTTCTTCGTATCTCACATTGTGTACACGAGGGTAGAACGTATTCACGGCTCATTCTATTGATTTTATTTTTTGGTGTTGTTGATTTGCTTCACCTTGGAATACCAAACTAATGCCCCCCCTCCCCCCTGAAATAGTCAAAGAACTCACCCAGTGAATAACATGGCATGGTCGTAGGGTTGAACTATTTGACTTGTCACCAAAAAGTTCTTGAAGGCCTCAAGACTCAAGTATGAGTCTAATATGTTGCCAACTTTGAAGTTCTCAGTATACCACGAGCTGCCGAGAGACTGAGAACAAAAGAAGTTGTAGGAACACACTCATTACAAAAGGAAAGTCTTGACAGGACTATGGTCCAATGGCTGCCTTCAGAGACTGGACAGTGGACACTGACGGAATAACGGACTACATTTATCAGTCTTATCTTTTATTAGACAAATATTTTCTCATTTTGTTCACAGTATAATGCCTTATTTTTTGGAAACAAGTCTTGGGTCTTAAGTAGCATTGAACCGGCTCTCGGTACACAACCTGAACAGAATTTAAATTTATCCCTATCTATCTATCTATCTATCTATCTATCTATCTATCTATCTATCTATCTATCTATCTATCTATCTATCTATCTATCTATCTATCTATCTATCTATCTATCTATCTATCTATCTATCTATCTATCTATCTATCTATCTATCTATCTATCTATCTATCTATCTATCTATCTATCTATCTATCTATCATCTATCTATCTATCTATTTATCTATCTATCTATCTATCTATCTATCTATCTATCTATCTATCTATCTATCTATCTATCGATCTATCGATCTGTCTGTCTCATTGACCATTAACTTGTTTATGTGGAGAATCAATCCCACAAACAAACTAGGGAAATGTTAAATAAACAAAGTCAGAGCAGCCTACTTAATCGTGGTGGAGGTGGGGTGGGGGGGGAAGACCCAAGCGCGACAGGAGAGGGGTAGGCTTGAGGGAGAATGGGGAGTAGGAGATCTGTTTTTCATCGCCCCACCCCCTCGCTTGCCAGCCACTGACCCAAGCGGTTGTTGGAGCCTGATTATGGTCGCTGACAGCGAACATTAAGACTTCGAGCTCATGGAGTGTGAGGAAAGATTCCATGCGTGGCGCATTGACTTTAGTCTATATTTAGACTTTAACTTTCAGACCATTTGGTTATTTCACCTACCTGTGTAGTAGCTGTTTGTTTTTGTAACACTTATAAATAGAACTTTTTTATTCTCGAAATACTATTCTACATAATAATGGTCACAGGAATTACCTCTGCAATTACAACTTTAATAAGTACAATGTGAATATTCAGGTCTGTACTGTTGATACCTTGATACAGCAAATCCACCTGAATAATATAATAACAACATATTAGCTTGTCTTAAATTATTTGTGTCTGTTATAATTTAGCAATTGGGTTACCAGTTTTAGTTGGACGAGATATTTTATTGTAGTAGTTTTGTAAACAGTAGCTTTTCTTTAACACAAACACTCATTTTAAGCATTAACCCCCCTTACACACAAGCACTGCGCACACACACACACACTCTCCATCTCTCACGCTCTCTCTCTCTTATTCTCTCACTCTCTAATTCTCTCCCACTCTCTCACACAAACACTCTCTTTCTCACTCTCTTTTGCTCTCTCTCTCTCTAAATCTCTCTCACCCTTTCTCTCTCTCTCACTCTCTCCCACTCTCTCACACTCTCTCTCTCTCTCTCACCCTGTCTGCTCTCTCTCACTCTCTCTCTCACTATCTCACTATCTCTCTCACTCTCTCTCTCACTCTCACACTCTCACTCTCTCTTTTTCTCTTTCTCTCTCCCACTCTCTCCCACTCTCACTCTCTCTTTTTCTCTTTCTCTCTCCCACTCTCTCTCTCACTCTATCTCACACTCTCACTCTCTCTTTTTCTCTTTCTCTCTCTCACTCTCTCGCTCTCACTCTATTACCATGTCTCTCTCTCTCATTCTCTCACTCTCTCTCTCCCTTTGTAACCTTAATTGTTCGTGACATGAGAGGTTTGTAAACCGAGGTTCCACTGTAAAAATTACGTGTAAAAGAATGTACTCACCCCAGATATAATGAACGCGTAATACTGGACTAATTCACTCAAAGCCAAAGATCTGTCATTCTGTGCGTTAGAAAGAAATCGACTGTATGATTTGAAATCTACAACAGCGACAATGTCTATAAAATAGTTGGTTGTGGTAACTCCTCGTCTTCGTCTCCTTCCTTTGGACGAGGCAGGAAGTAGCGGTTCCAAATACATAGATTGATAACTTCCTGAAACTGGTGTAGGAAAGTAAGACAGAGAGCTTTAAACAGTTCAGCAGATCTCTCTCTCTCTCTCCCTCTCTCTCTCTCTCTCTCAGTGTGGTGTACTATGATAAAAAATATGTGCTATTGAGCATATTTCAATAAGTAAACTATATTGATAGAATGCAGTCCATCGTACCTGTGATGTAGTCATTCCCGTGTTGTTGCTCTTTGGGCATGACCTGGAGGTTGTACTCGCCGTCTGATGATGACGCGTCTCTTTTATGTCTACTCTCGTACATGACGAAATACGTTAAATTATCCAATCGAAACTGTCCTTTCTGAAACACGTGACACGATTTAATTCAGGACCAAAAAAGATGAAAGTTTTGCAATAATTATAAAATATCCTAATGCAATAAATGCAGAGAAAAACGGAAGGATAATTGGTTCAAGAAAATGAATTTTTATAAAGGAATCCTAAAAGATAACTAAATATTTTAACAATTTTATCTTTAAAATTCATCCATCTATGCTATAAATAATCTCTTACGAATATTTTTTTTACTCCCGTGTCTGTGTTATCCTCGACATTAGAAATCTGGAAGACGGCGCCAGATGCCACGTCTTGATAAATACTCATATTCTGAAAAAAACAAAAACGAAAACGAGAGAGTATTTCGAGAGAATTTAGTGAGTACCAAATTAAATTATACGTTGCCCGAATTGATAAAGATAAATAATTGTATGAAATGAATGTATCATTTTAAAATTTATTTATAAATATATATAGATTTAAACGATATACAGTACATAAAAGGGACTGAGATACAGTAGTTTTAAGGGGCTGTCCATTATTTATGTCAACAAAATTTTGGCGATTTTTACCTCCCCCCTCCCCCTTATCAACAACTTGTCAAACTTCCAGACCCCCCCCCCCTAGAAAAATACGTCAACATAATATTAACCCCCCCTAAAAAAGGTGGCTTTCAAAATGTTTATGTGGCAAAATTAGTAGGAATACAGTTAGTTTAATTAAAATACTGAATGTTAAGCGAGTGTGTAACACAGGACTACAAACGCTGCTTTATTTTCCTATTTATTAAGTAATTATATTAAATTAAAAAAAAAGTAACATTGTTGACGTCAACTTTTCTTGACCTCCCCCTTGTCAACAATTGTCAAAAATTTTCTGACACCCCCTCCCCGCTATTTTGTTGACGTAATTAATGGACAGCCCCTAAGGCCAGTGCTACTATACTTGTTTAGATTATTATGGGGAAAGATTCGTCTGTGATGACATTGAACTGATACGAAAAAATAATTTCAGAAATTTTTTTGTAAATAGACGTTTTATCTTAGAAGAAGAAATCCCCACCTCCCCCTATAAATAAAAGCCGTCCCCTACCCCTATCCGGCGCATACAATGAAATTATTGAAGGGAACAAAAGAAATTGAAAATTACAATGTATTTTCAATTTTTCTTCAGTTAATAAAAAACGAATCAAGTTAATATAAAGGAAATCCATATGTTTCCTAACCCCATTTTTCAAACGTCGAATAAGTCCACCAGAAATACAGCCATACTCTCTAAACGGGGCAACAATATCATGCAAAATAAGAGGATACGATATATAAATTAGGATTATGGTCTCTCTCTCTCTCTTTCATATACAGTGGATTCCGCTTAATTGGGACACCGCTTAGTTGGGACAGCCGCTTATTTGGGACAAATCTTAAAGAAACCAAACCAAGAAGCCAATAATAAATTTGTATTTTTAATTGGGACAATTAAGCGGAATCGACTGTATATAAATATATATTCAACAAAGAGTTAAATTATGAGTTTTAAATAGTAAACCGAGATTAAAACAATTTCACTGCAAGGTTTTAATCAAATGAAATTGATTGGGATCACGGGGGTCGTGTAATGCAAGGGGGTAATTCTTTCTTATGTAGCCTATGTACGTATTACAAACTTTGTACAAATGTATGTGTCATATCCCTTATGATCACTCGTTGTTTAATCGTCGTGTTGTTCTCATGCATTAATTAACACGAGTGATGACATTGTGTCATTCACCTTTGGTTTGGCGGGAATCTACCCGCGCGATATCATTGACCTATAGTTTTGGCGGGAAGCTGCCCAAAGCATTATGCTAGCTTGTCTTTTATATGTGATGATGACGTGAGTAGTAAGGGAGAAGGAAGTGACCAGGAGCCCAAGTAATAAAATTAGTGCCAGAAAGGCTGTTAGAGAATTCATGAAGTGGATAACGAGTTCATATAGAGTAGACACACTGTAGACGGTAATGTTATTCATGGGTGTCAGTAAGATGTTGTGTATTTTGATCATGTCTTATTGATTCTCATCTGTAAATATTACGTGTTAAAGTGCATTTGTTTATTGTTATAAGCAGTGCGTGATTTAAGAAAAACCAAATGCCGGGGGCGAAAAAAAATGTCTGCAGAGCCGGGGATAAATGTCATCCCCGGCGGGGTTGAAGAAAGCTAAACCAGAGCCGGGAATGTCAATTCTCAGAGCCGGGGATGTCAATTCTCAGAGCCGGGGGTGTCAATTCTCAGAGCCGGGGATGTCAATTCTCAGAGCCGGGGATGTCAATTCTCAGTGCCGGGGATGTCAATTCTCAGAGCCGCGGATGTCAATTCTCAGAGCCGGGGATGTCAATTCTCAGAGCCGGGGTGTCAATTCTCAGAGCCGGGGATGTCAATTCTCAGTGCCGGGGATGTCCTTTCTCAGAGCCGGGGATGTCAATTCTCAGAGCCGGGGAGATCCCCAGCGGCGGCGAGTTGCCAACAAAATTTTTTTGAGGATCTTCAATGTACAATCCACGGGCTAATTTATTTTCATAGTCAAAACCAACAAAAATATAAAAAAAATGGAGAAAACATATGTCTTAATTAACATAGTTCACGTTGGTTCAAACAAATTTGAAGCTGCACATTAATAGGACAAACAATTAATTTATTTTGAAACAAAAAATACACATTTTTCATTTATTCTCTGTTTGTTGAAATCAAATATTTCATTACTCATAATTATTTCAATTATTTAAACAAATTATGACGTTGTTCCAAACTAATTCTTTTGTTGGTTTGCCTGATGGTACATCGCTGGCAGAATGCCTTCCGTCTTTTAACCACATTGTGGCATATAACTTTGCATCAAAATATTGAAGTGGTTGACCGTTAATTTTAATAAACAGCAATTGTTTGATGGTTTCGACACCTAATGAACTATGACGTAAACAAACAGTTACCATCACTTTGTACATCGACAATAGTGCAGCCTCGCTCTTCAACTATTTTTGTCAGATTTGTGTATAAACTTATTGAAACAATATAGAAGTCCCCGGGCCTAAAAATGAAAACGATGCAGTATGAATTGCAATGAATGACTGTACGAGCAGGCGCGGTTCCTTGGGTAGGCGATATACGCCCCCCACCCCCCACAGCCTACTATCCCCTGGCCTATTTAGGCCTATTGGCCTTCCCTATGACCAATTCCTAGATCCCCCTAGTGTCAGCGTATTAATATCAGCATCATGAAGAGAAAAATCATTTTAGAATACACTGTTTGGTTTAATTTTATAACATGTGACGTATCTTATAGTTGTGAAACAGTCTTGAAAACTTATATTACACTGTTTTCGAACAAATGGTTTTACTCCACCTTTACCATTAAACATAAATCTGTGCGTGCAGAATAAAGCATTATTTTATCAATACATCCAACTACCTAGGTATTTTGATTTCAACTTCAAATTAAACTTATTAAAGTCGGATAATCTAAACATGTAACAGCACACTATAGCTACAGATAAACTGTAACACATGACTTACATACAGCAGTAGACGTAGTATGAATGTCATCTTTTTGAGATTTGACTCCTTGAAATACAGTTGTTTGTTTGTAAAAGACAACTTTGTTTGGGTTAACGTTTGGACCTTTCTACAAGACGGCTCTTTAGACATCTTAATTTAAAATTATAAAATAAAAATATTACTTTAAATCTTTGTCTAGATTTCTGTATAAAAATAACATTTTTCGATTGAGAACTTGCGCCTTACGACTTACGAGCGACGAATTAAAAGTGAACATAACATTAGAACCAAAGATTACAAAAAAAAAAAATACTTCGAATTCTTACTGTACGTTTATTTCTATTGATTCGGTAGATAGAAGCGCAGTACGCAGTTTTGAAGTCACACGGAAATATTTACCAGTGCTCGCTCGACTTAAGGAAAAGTCAGTGCTGGGGATGAGAAAAAAATTCCGCATCCCTGGCATGGATGACATTAGCTAAAGCAGAGCCGGGGATGACAGCTCTCAGTGCCGGGGATATCCCCGGCGGTAAATCGAGCCCTGGTTATAAGGACTCGTGACGTGTTGGGAACGCAAGTCAGATACAACAGTATGTAAATATGTATAATGTATGCATGCTTTACGAATGTATGTTTGTATATATCTATGTAAATATGTACACATATACATATTGGTACTTGTGTGTGTGTGTGTGTCAGCACAGTAGCGTGAAAAACTTACAGCAGGGGCCAGGCATTCTACAGCAGGGGCCAGGCATTCTACAGCAGGGGCCAGGACAATAGCGGGGGGGGGGAGGGGGAGGAAATAAATATTACTAAGTAGTGCAAACAAGCAGAGGGGGGGCCAGACAAAATGCAGGGGGGCCCGGCCCCCAGGCCATCCCCCCCCGCACGCTACGGGCCTGGTGTGTGTCTACAATATCCGCTTCCTCTTTTTTGTCTGTACGCGTGAGTATATTTATACTTCTGACTTACTTTTCAACTCGCTGCATTCCTTCACACACACACACACACACAACCAAATGAACCAGGAAGAATAGATGAGATTTATTACAAGAAAAGTGAGTTTTCAATAGAAATGTTCATTTTCCTAGAAACCTTTTCATGAGATTAGTTAAAATGGACCATATTTCGTTACGGTACAGGAAGCTTGGCACAGCATACTTGAGTAGAGGATACAGAGACTAAAAATTATAAAGAAATGAAATATCCTTTTGTTGTACACATTTCTAGTACACCGCATTCCTGTTGAAACTGGTGGATCCGCTTTAAACCGGTTTTTATTTCTAACTACTAAATTAGACTACAACCATGATATATATGATGAGTAAGAAATGTTAAATTGACAGCATTGACAAAAATGGAAAAATTCTATTAATCTCTTAGTTTATTGAATATAATTGCGTCATCAATACTCTCTAAATAAATATTTTTCCTACCTTTTTACTTCCGACCTTTTTTTTTTAAAACTTCAACATGAGATATTTCTGATAACTTCTTAAATTGGAATGCCGTTTTGAACAGAATGTTTTAGTGGTTCTTTCGAACTTTGAAATCTTTCTTAGATGTAGGAGTTTTGAAATAAAATTAGCTCAAATATTTTTTTTTTTGGTTCTGTTGAATCAAAACATACATTTCTTCAATTATTTAGACGCGCAATGGACGAATGTATACCAGAACCATTTCATTGTCGTAATCTTTTCTTCCAGCTATGAAAATATACCATTTCTATCCATCGATCCATCCATCCATCCATCCATCCATCCATCCATCCATCCATCCATTCATCTATCCATCTATCTATCCATCCATCCATCCATTCATCTATCCATCTATCTATCCATCCATCCATCCATTCATCTATCCATCTATCCATCCATCCATTCATCTATCCATCTATATATCCATTCATCTATCCATCCAACCACCCATCCACCCATTTATCTATCCATCCATCCACCCATACACCCTTCCATTCATCTATCCATCTATCTATCCATCCATTCATTCATCCATCTTTCCATCTGTCTGTCTGTCTATCAAATCTATCTAGCACATTTTTGTGCTGGTATGTTGGTACTGTTAACTGACAAAAGTGTCGTATACATATTGCTATAGCTAATTGACATCTCTACTGCTAATAAACCTCGCAACCAAAAAACCTCATTTTGCTTGTAGTAATTTAGGGGGGGGGGGTTACATTATAACAAATACGTTATACGCTAAATGACTTGTGTACACAATGAAACTTTATGGCGCTGGCATTGTTGAGTCATCATTGTTCGTGTGAGGGTATTTTTCATACAACAGTAGCGACATTTTGTTTTGATGATCATTTCCACAACGATTATGGAAACAGTTTAACTCACCTGTACATTGATTATGTTCTCTTGCCTGTATACCAATTCCCCTGATGCGTCGACATTGACCGTGTACACCGGGAGGTCGAAGGTCATGTAGGCGTGACGCATCAGACGGAGATCTACGGAGAGATCACCAGACGTCAGGGTCAAATTGACCTCTTCAGGTACCCCCTCAGGGCTGCAGGTGAAGTTGATTTGTACTGAAGGCAAAGAGGGGAAACTCACAAAGGATGAAGCTGTTTTGGTACATTGATTTATGTTTTCATGATATAAAGAGTCGTCATATACAGAGTCATTTACAAAGAGTCATTACATAAAAAGTCATTTTATGGAGAGCTATTTTATATAGACAGTCATTTTATTGAGAGTCATTTAATGAAGTGTCATTTTATATAGACAGTCATTTTCTAAAAATAAATGACTCATTTTATAAAGAGTCATTTAAAAATGAGCCATTTGAAAAGTGTCATTTTTTTTATTAAGACTCATTTTATAAAGAGTGTAGATCTAGTTCGTGATTTAGGTGAGTCCTGTTATATAGATATTTCCTTTGATTTAGATATTTCCTTTGCTTTAGATATTTCCTTTGATTTAGATATTTCCTTTGATTTAGATATTTCCTTTGATTTAGATATTTCTTTTGATTTAGATATTTCCTTTGATTTAGATATTTCCTTTGATTTAGATGTTTCTTGTGATATAGATGTATCCTGTGATTTTGGGGATATTGAATGTTTCAGGGTAAGAAAAGTTAAAGTTTCCCCTTTATAGTCTATGCAGACCATCTGATTCCGATGAAGTACTGTTTATCCCTTTCTGTAGTCACGGCTACTCTATGGAAATGACTTGGCTGGTACAATGACCAGTCGTATATTCTTCTCTCAAACCAGTATTGGGTACACATTTTTAAGCTGGGCGGACTTAGGAACATCGACAGAACGCGAGAGTAGTTCCGGCTTTCACCGGGCATCGAACCCGGGACCTTCTGTGCGTTCGACAACACCGCCACTCTAGTAACTAGAGATACCGCTGATCAAAGATGAGAACAAAAGCAATACAACTACTCATCTGACAAATAACTAAAAGCTCAAACTACTCACCTGACAACTAACTAAAAGTTCTAACCACTCACCTGGTAAACAGAGTACGTATTGTAAAGACAACAAGTAAGCCAAATCGTAGACAAGAAATATTCTACTCCCCATGTTAGAAATGAATTGCATATCTCACACACACGAACCTGTTTACAACATAAGTCGGTAATTTGTTGACCCGGATTTTATGAAATAACAAAAATCAAAACTTACTGGATTAAAACAAAAAAAAATTAT
Organism: Bulinus truncatus; assembly: GCA_021962125.1. Taxonomy (NCBI): domain Eukaryota; kingdom Metazoa; phylum Mollusca; class Gastropoda; family Planorbidae; genus Bulinus; species Bulinus truncatus. Next base: position 1,363,909 of record JAGDYQ010000186.1, read on the forward strand.
GCCCTAATAGAATTAGATAAAAGAATTGCAGTGTTGAAAAAAATTCATTTAACTTTCAAACTTCATTTGACTAGTTTACACCTAACATTTCTGTACTGCTTAGACTACCAAATTACAATTTTTGTGCGTGGTGTATTTTAATAAGATATCAAAAGAAAAGTTAAATAGATATTTTAGCAAAAATATGTTTGAAATATTTCTATAGTAACGAAACCAATCAATTATGTTCTAGTTACTTGGGAGTCTCTGAAAAACAGAATTAATTTTAAAACTTAAAAAAAAATTAGATAAAAATATATTAAAAAAAAATGAATGCAATAATTTATTTGAATACTAATTCAAAAAGTAGGAATAGTAATAAAAAAAAATTTCTACCAGACACTTACACCTTTGATGAATTCTTTCTGCGAGTGATTTGTGATGCGAACGTATTCCACTCTTAACTAGTCCACCAATACATGTGTAGTGCCTATTCATTACCAGATTAAAAAAATATATATATACAATACGATCCTGAATAATTCTACATATAAGCACACACACACACACACACACATGACTAACGTTTCGTGACAAAGAGTTCCAAGAAATAAGGGAAACCAAACTTTGGGGGAAGGGGGTGGGGTGTCCGCTAATTCTCTCTCTCCCCCCCCCCCCCATCAAGCAGCAACAAAAAAAAAGTAACGTGACGCTCGAGAAAGTTTGTTTAGATATTAGGTCAGATCTAGACCTTAGGCGAAATTCTTTTAGGGGCTAAGGGAAAAATAAAACGTTACCAAGACATCTGCTTGCTATTTCGGGCGCCGAATAGGCCATTTAGCCAAAATTACCCATGAAATATTCATATGGTCCAGATATATATATAGCACAAATAGCCCAAATAATCCATATAGCTAATATAGCCCGAATAGCCCAAATAGTCCATATAGTTAATATAGCCCGAATAGCCCAAATAGTCCATATAGCTCAAATAGTCCATAAAGCCCAAATAGTGCATAAAGCACTAATCGCCCACACAGTTCGTATAGTCAATATATAGCCAGAGCTGCCCAAATAGTCCATACAACCCAAATAGCCCATAACCCATATAGTCAATATAAAGCCCATGTATAGCCCATATAGTCTTTAAATCTCCTATAACATCGACTTGTAAGTTACCTTATCCCGGGGCCCACTGAAAAGAGCCCTTATTTGTGATGGGCCTGTCTGCTGGCAATTTTCTACCCTACACATTCAAAGCGATACTTGAGCACGATGGTTGCAAGTGACAAGGGCTCTTTCATTTGCATTATAGAACCTTTGACCGCAGTATTAATATCGTGGTAATACAAACCAATTGGCCACCAGATCTCCAGGCCGTCTCGAACGGAACTCGCCTGCCACGTACGTCAACGCTGGCGTGTACAGTTACCCGAGCCTAAATTGCAAAATTTGTCTAGCTAACCATGCATTGGCCGCTCTGTTATCTGAGGGTGGGGGTGGGGGGGGTGGGAGGAGATGGAAATGCTTCAGTCAACGAACCTGAACTAACATCTCACCGTCTGATATTTCGTCAACAGATCATTGATTCGCCCGAAGTATATATCTTTTATAATCTATGCATGAAAGATAACGTTAGGGTTAGGGGGGTTAGGTTCGGGGGTCATGGTTAGGGGTTAGTGTTAGGGGGTTAGAGTTGTGGGTCAGGTTTAGGGGTTAGAGTTTAGGTTCAGGGTTAGGGTTTTGGGTCAGGGCTAGGGTTGGGCGTCAGGGCTAGGGTTGGGGGTTAGGGGTCAGGTCTAGGGGTTAGGGTTTGGGATGGCTGTAGTTTTTTTTAATTTTATTTAAAGAATTGAACCAAAGATGTGCTCTGAGGATTTATACTGGCCCGTTGTTTTAAAAAAAATCCACAAAGACAAGGGATAGAAAATACTTACCCGGTTAACTCTGAACATTTGCTGCCCATAGTAGTTGACCAACATAGTAAACCGAGGTTCACTTTCGTCTCCCCTGTATAGAATTCAACTTATTGACAATTTAACTCATTACTTCGGTAGGGTTCATTTGAATTCTTTTTTTTTTACATTTAGCATTTTAAGGAGTCGTCCATTTTATACAAAACAATTTCAAAATCTTTTACACCCCCCCCCCTCCCCCACCAATCCCTCTTCCCTAAGTCAATAGTCGTCTAACATTTTCTCACGCTTTTTGTTAAATGGTGACGTAATTGATACGCAACTAACCAAAACCCCCCCCCACTCCCCGCCCCCACACCCTACCCCCCTCAAGCAAGCCAGAGGCGTAGCTAGGGGCGGGGGGTAATATGTCCCAGGGCGCTACTCACAATGGGGCGCCAAATTTATATTTTACATATAATATTATATTATTTTCGAAAGGGGGGGGGCGCTAAAAATGTATTAAGAAGGTATTGTGCCCCGGGCGCGAGTTAAGCTCGTTACGGCACTGAAGCAAGCTCTCGTAAACATATACAACAGTCACGCCCACTACATGGAATGTACTATCCTCAAGGTGACCGAGACGATCTATTATAGAGATGACACAATAACCAACCACGCGTGACTAACCAATAGGCGAACACTCAAGAATAACAGATTTAGAAATATTAAAAATCTAACCGAGCAAACTACCTGCTCAAGGATACTTACGTGGGTGTTAAAGATTTCACGCAACGCAACGTCCTCGGCATTTGATCTTCTGGTTCTGTAGTGTATAACCTGGTTCACCTTGGTTACCTTTTATGTAGACACGCGCTGATGTTAAGTCACCTTTCAGCGTCACTTGAGGATGGAACTTGCGACCTAGTGTATGGAAAGCCGACCATCTGCTTTCTAGGCCACCGTGCGAAGCTACCGCAAGGTAATCTTGGGGCGCTGACGTTCTCCCCGCCGACTGGGGCTATTTTGACCCACGCCCGTCTTGCAATACCACAGGTCACATTAAAAGTAGATCACAGTTTCAGGGGTCCTCACACCTTTGCTGCAGGTGCAATTTCTGCGGCCTTCCCCTACCGAGTCCTTTGTTTTGCACTTCTCTGCTTTACATTCTGTTATGTATATACAGGGGTACGAAGGAGGTGGGGGGTACATTGCCGGCTATTTACCCGAGCCCGACTGAAGCCCCTAAGCCCACCCAGCTGACCAGACATTGCACTAGCCACAACTATCCCATAGAATATCCCGTAGTGAGCTTAACTCTCGCTCATGTGTGTCATTCTAGTAATATAACATTTCTCAGTATTACACTAAAGTATGGGTTCGTCTGGCTAAAAAAAAAAAGTTCACTGTTATGCACATTATTTTATGGGACCGGTTGACGTATTATATAACACAGGACATTAAAGATAAACAACTCAGAAATCACCCCTACCCTTCACAAAAAAGAGCCATTTTTATAAACGGAGGTTATCCCCCCTAACCATAGATAATGTTTTTCAATCTGCCGAGCAACCATTCTCAGCTGTTAATATGTTAACTGTCCCTATATATACATACTAGTTGCAAGTACCCGGCTTTGCCCGGGTTTAAAATAAGGTTTTCTGTTTACCTTCTGTTTTCTCCCTACCCCCTCTCTCCCT